>OX493264.1:117898861-118449093 GCA_950370525.1 Bellardia bayeri
ACAAATAACAGGACAAAAACGCTTTGGTACACACATAATTAAGTGGAATTTCTGAGTCATACTGCGTGCCGATTGAGGACAGTAACAACCAAATTTTTCTTTCGCTCCAAAAATGCTCTTTTGTTGGACTCTTTTCTGACTCCTTTATCGGAGCGCTGCTAGAATGGTATGCTGGGTTATTACACTGTATCTATCACTTATGTGTGTGTGTAAAAAGTACCATTTTCATAATAAGTACTATTTGAGCTTTTTAATAAATTTCCTTAAACATCTCTAGTTTGACACTGCCACGCTTTTAAGATAAGTGTAGTTGTGAGCAAATGTTGCAACAAGCAAAGTATGCACGTTTGGTTTTTTTTTTCTTGCCACAGTATTTTATAGCTTGATTGTTGTTGAAATTTGTTATAACGTTTCTAAACAGGCAACTTGGTATTATTCGAAACTATAATTAAAATTTTATGTATTATATTATATTATTATACATACATTTATAAGTTTATAACTATGTATAAGTATGTATGTGTCTGAGGCAAGTTTGAATAACTTGTGAATTGGTGTTCCTCTTTAGTGTGTAAATATTTTCTTTCCTCTATTCGAGTGCAAGTGAGTATTTAGTAAATTAAGCAAAACTACTAAACAAGTATTATTTAGTTAGTTTGTATAATAAACATACATAGATACATACATATACATATTGTACATCTATTGTATGTGATTGCACATTTTTCTTTAATTTGATTTTGGCGCCGCTTAACTATTTATTTTACAACAAAACAAAAACAAAAACACATAATAAATAAATACATATAAATTTTATTGAATTAAAAAAACGGAAAATATGTTACTTGTATTGCAGTATTAGTTTATTTAATTTTTATCTTGCTGGTTATTTAGTTTTAAAGACAATAATTGCCGGTTAATTTTGAGAGGAAGTTTAGCTTTGTAGATTTGACATTTAAATTATAAATTTAAAGAAATTATTTGTTAGTTTATCTTTTTATTTATATTTTTTTTTATTTTGTAATTAATTACTATTTTCATTAAATTGAACTTGTGACTTGAACTTGTTTGAACTTTATTTCTTTGATTAAATGTTTTTCTCACAATAATTTAAAGAAAAAATGCAAATGCGTTGTTTGTTTAGATTTTTATTTGAATTTAACGTTCATTTACATTTTTAAGATTTACAAATGAACGTAAATCTTTCTTTTTTTAACAATTTCATTAAGACGATAGTTTGTATGAATGGGTTCAAAAGTCTCATCATAGTGCAGCAGATTTCTATGAGTTTTTCTGCATAATTGTGGGTGATAGTTAAGGGGGGCTGGTACGAGGTTTTTAGTAGAATAGTTTGTTTATTTTTTTTTGGGAAAATTTAATATTTTCTTGTGCTAATAAGAGTTAAACATGGTAACGAAATAAAATCAACTGAAATTTTATTTATAAAAGCAAAGATGATTGGATACTGCGATGTCCTAACAGCATGTTTTAGGAAATTTTCCAAGATAATGACTAGTCAGCAACACTTCAATACTTTGACTAACAAATTACAATTCTTTCAAATATTACATGCCAAAAACAGACAATTCCGTTTTTTCAAGATGTTCTAACTTCACAAGAAGATCATAACAAATACCAGGGTCTAGACAATTATAAACCCATAGAGAAAGTTATAAATAAGAGTATAGACAAAGTCAGAAACAACACAAAAGACAAGAACATAGACAAGATCATACACAAGAGTATATGTATATAAGACTGTAAGAAAGACGATTTATTCAAATGGTCAGCAATAGTGGAAGTCATTGCTTCAAAGAGAGTATATGATGTGTGATTTACGGTGGAGGGGTAAGCGGCCGTGCAGTTGTACACTGCTGGATGCAATGTATAGTTTGAAGAAAGCGTTTTATTTTGACAATTGCATTGGCCGTGAATATAAACTAATTTGACTGCTACAGACTTTATTCTTTGAAAGCAAACGATCAATGGAAATAAGCCAGTAGCTCCAAAAAGTGAATATCCAGTAATATTGCAAGAACTTAACGACAGAAATTCTTGCAAAAAAGATTTAATATGCGTTCAAACAATTATCAACAGTGGCAGTCATTATATATACTCCGAAAAACATTACATGATGTGCCATTTATGCTGAAGGTGTTGTCCACTTTCGCTGACTTCGTAGCTTCAATGGAATGGTGTAGTGCTACAAACTACAACTGACTATTTGAATAATGAGTATGTATCATTTTGGGTTATACGAGTACAGTGACCGTCCGATAGATTACTACAGATTTTTTTCTTTGAGTTTAATGATTTATGAGAATAAGCCAAACTTTATGGAAGCTTCCAAATAGATTATTCGACAAGAGGGCAATTTGGTTTCCAAAGTTCTAAACAGAACGATTTAAAATGGGGTTAAAAAAATGAAAAGAGATATTTTTTTCTGCCTTTCCGAGTAGAAGAGGTTTAATTTTATTTGCATTACTGCGAATCAAACCTGTTAGTCTATACATCGTTAGCTTTATTCCTGAAGCAATAGTTTTTTAGTCTGTTAGTATTTTTTTAATATACCCATATTTGTACGCAGTGAGAATATTGTTAGAGTTGGTTTGTGATTCTTTGAATTACAATAAATCATCTCGGTATGATAATTTCTCTCCTGATTCTTTTAAAAGTTTTACACTGTATTCTTTTTCTATGGCTTTGATTTTTAAAGCAATGCAATTAACTAAAATATGAGTTATGTATTTTATTTTCATCAGGGTACGAGAACATGAAGAACTAGAGATGAAAACAGCTTTCTGCAAGATGAGTGCCGCCACATTTGTTAACAGTCGACCAAAAACGCATAAGAATGAAAATTTCTCAAACTTGTTTGCATCGTTTTAAGAAAAATAAAATGGATTTTAAACGTCGTTTCATAACTGTGGATGAGACATGGGTCCACCACTATACTCCAGAGACAAAAGTACAATCCAAGCAATGGACTGAAGCTGAAGGAAGTGCCCCAAAAAAAGCAAAAACAATTCAATCGTTTGCTAAGATTATGGCAACGTGGGGTTTTTTTTTTTGGGACTTCAAAGGTATTTTATTGGCTGACTATGTGCAAAAGGGTAAAACAATAAATTCAGAGTACTATTGCAACATTTTGGATCAATGAAATGTAAAAATTCGACAACAACGTCCTGGTTTACAACACAAAAAAATAATTTTTCATCAAGACAAGACACCAGCGCACAAGAGTGTTTTAACAATGGCTCAAATCAACGAATTTAAGTACGAGTTGCTTGACCACCAACCTTATACTCCTGGTTTAGCACCCAATGACTTTTACCTGTTCACAAATCTAAAAAAAATCCTAGCTGGCAAGCGTTTTACCTCAAAGAAGAAGATGAAGATGCAGTTACAGTTGTAAACCACTATTTTGAAGGCCTTGAGGAAAACTGTTTTAAGCAAGAGATAGAATTGCTAGAAAAGTGTTGGACTAAGTGTATGTATTGAAGTTGCAGGAGATTATATTGAAAAATAGAAATGTTTTTGAAAAACTAGGCTAACAAGTTTCCGAACCGCCCTCGTAGACTCACCATTATTTAAGAATCGAAGATTTTTTGAGACATTATTGATACCCTGATATAATTCTTAATGTTAAAAATTTGGTCGTTCGTTTGGTTTGGTTTTATTTCTCTCATAACAAAACTATTTTACACTCGTTATAAATATGTATAAAGTAGTTAACGTTTCTTTAAAGTGAGATTCGTAATGTTGGGATTTTCCTGTATATGATAAATTATAGAACTCAAGTTTATATGCCAATTAATTATGAATTACTGTATTTCTTAAATGATCGAATTTAAATAATTAGATGTAATGTTTATAACACAGCACTTAGGTTATATACAAATGTAGAGTATATTCCAGCTGAGTTACCCTCTCTATATTGTGGACACTGTTAATGTTGATCAGTAAAATTTGTTTTAAGTGAACTGCTCTACAAAGTCTTTTTAATTAAAATGTATAATTTTTGCCAACACTGTGAATGTCATTTAATAGCCTTGACTTAAAATTTAAATACCTATACAATCGATATGTTATTTTTAATAAATAAAACATTTGCAATAATATGAAATACCACAATTTATGTATGTATATAGGTATATGTACAAAAGTATAATAAAAGTAGCTTAAATTTAAAATAACAATTAAATGTGTTTATTTCAATATAAACATTATGTCTTTCATTATTTTTTTAATTTTTATTTTTTTATTTTATTTTTAATTTGTATAATGTCTCATAAAGTAAGTATTGTATTTCGGGGTATCACCAAAAAATAAATACTTAAACTAAACTAAAAAGTAAACATTACTGCACGAATGCACACACACAGATTTTTCAAGTTTAAACAAGACAAATAATGGCAAAATCAAAACCATACAAATAAGTAAATATTTTACAGATGCACAGATACACTAGTAAATAGTACATACATACATTTTAAACGAAAACAAAATGTAGCAGCAGCAGGACAGAGTAAACGTAACTATGTAGACTAAACTAAATCATGATAATAATTTCATGCATTACATTACACTACTTTAGTAATGAGAGTGTTGTGTTTCTAGCATGAAGATGGTTTAAGTATTTAAAATTATACAACAACTGCAATAATAAGAAAATAATAATTGACGATTACTAATTGCATTATAATTGCTCCGGCAGTTTAAACGGCAATCTAAAAGATACATACACTCCCATACAAACATATGTACATCCATTTACATTGTAGTTCGGTTATACAACTTAGTTAAACTTATGCACACACTGATAGACAGACAGCCAGATGCAAAGATAAACACGTCGAACGGTTAGTCAAATAACAAATGTACTTGGTTGAAGGCAGACACACACACAGAACATTTTGCCTTGATTTAATTTGATAATTAAACCACGAGTATCTTTAAATTTTAGTATATGACGGTCATAAATTTAATTTTCTTAGATACTTTTAGCCAAACGCCCTCATTATACTCGTACATTTTACTATCAGGCGGATTTTTTACAGAACTATTAAAGTATGCATTATTATTATTAGTTCAAAATAGATTGAAATAAAAGTAATATCTCTTTATTGCATACAGTCTATGTGCAAGGGAGCTAGAACTTAACAAACAAGGTAAAGATACCAAAATGGTGATCAATAGTGGAAGTCATTACTCCAAAGAAAGTACATGTTGTGCGATTTGCGTTGGAGGGGTCAGCGGGTGTGCAATTGCACACTGATCGCGCTGCATTGGATAATTTCAAGAAAGAGTTTCCGAGGATCTTGATCTATCGCTTTGTCAATTTCGGTGGCCTGTTTAGCTGTTGCACACTTTATTTTTTAGGCAACGATCAATGGAAACAAGCTAGAGTTTTGCCCGGTCGTTCATTTCAGTGACCGATCATTTTCGTTCATTTATCCAAGATTGATTCGGTCATTCAATTCATTCAATCGTTTACTTTGAACGAATGAACAACCTTATTTTCTTCTTGTCGTTTGATAAACAGCAGCTAAACGAAACTGATCCGTACACTATTGAACGAAAACCGTTCAGTTAAATGACCGGTTCATTCCGTTCAATGAAGTGATCTGTTCATTTTAACCTGTTCGTTCATGAATGACACAGCTCTAAAACAAGCCAAACATTATATAAGCTCAAAAAAGACAATATCCAGTAATATTGCAAGAACTTACCAACAGAAAGATTTAAGATGCGTCCAAATGATAATCAACGTGGTAGTTGTTGTTGTTGTAGGTTTTAATAAGGGGGTTCTGCAATGAGGTCCAGACCAAGAAACTGGGCTACCTTTACTGGGTTGGTCCATAAATCCATTGGACAAGGTTAAGTATGGTTAGTTAGACAATTCAAGATGTGGTTGGTGTCATGAGGACCCTGGCCACATGCTGGACATAGGTTAGGGATGGCACGGTCTATGCGTGACTAAAAGGCCTTAAGCTTATTGCTCCATCCCGATCTCAGTTGTGCCAGAACTACTCTTGTCTTCTGCGGCAGTTGTTATTCGGTTTCTGCAATGGGCGGTGGGCGGCCTGCAAGTACGATATTCAGGCGATATCCTACGACCGTGGTATTGATGTCATCTCTGTGAGTGTCTTTCAAAGCTGCTACATATGAGTTTTGATCTAGTGGATCCTGTATGTATCTTCGTATGTCTTCCAATAACAACAACTATAACGTGGTAGCCATTGCAGTTACTTCGAGCACCTTACATTAAGTTACATGATGTGCTATTTATGCTGAAGCTGTAAACGGACATTTATTTGAGTGCTATTTTTTATTTAGAATTGTGTTGCTGTCATTTGTTAGCAACATAGTCTTGAATTATGTTCTAAATTAATAAATTTAAATTCGTTTCTTAATTGTTTATTTTATTTAATATTATCAAGAATTCATTCTTTATATTCTGTCATGTAGTTTATCTTTGTTTACTGCAATTTATTAATAGTGTGTTTATTCATCTGTTGATGACAATTTTATCTACTCAGATTAAATTGCACATACAAATTTCTGTTGACTGTAAAATAAATATTAAATTAGATACACTACCTAATCTTTTAAAACATGTGTACCAAAAACATTGTCTTGTTATCTGTTAAATAATATCTGAAACTATATTTGGTGAGAGTCACTTATTTGTTGGCTTATCAACTAAAAAGAAATTATTCAAGAATTAGCTAAAGTAAAATGCCGCATTAGAATCTTATTTTTTTTTTTTTTGTTTGAGACAACATTTAACGAATATACTTATAAGTACAAACATATCAATGCGGTACAAATATGCAGCCAGCAAAACTTTGCTCTGCATTCGGTCTTGTTGTATACAGCAGCAGAGAATTGCTGCCGCTGCTCACTACAACGTCTCTGTTATCATAATTTATTTTTTTGTGGAAGCTGCTTGGACTCTGGTTACCTCTTGAAGAATAATATAAATTAGCAACAACAGCATTTTTTGTTGTATGTATTTTAAAAATTGTTCTAAAAGATTTTTGGCGTTGCTTTTATTTATAATAAGGTTCAATTTTTAGAGGAAAAAAGTCCACCTCTTGTATCTTGCTGTTTTTTTTTTGTAATTTGTAATTTTTTTTTAGTTCTATTTGGTTCCCTTTGCCAAAATCGATAGTATTTAGGCCGTGTCAAGTTTCTTTATATCTATACACATACATATACATATACTTATGTATATATAAATATTTTTTTTAAACACTATGCCCTATAGTTCGAATAAGGTATTGTGGGATGTTGTTTGAAGTTAGTGACACACGTTTTAGGTTGCATGCAAAGCTGCCAGATTTGACGATTTATTGTCATTTTGACGATTATTTGTTTCAAAAATAGCAAAGTGACGATTTAACGATTTTTTCATTGAAAGTGACGATTTTGTGAATTATTAAAAATTTCTATCATTTGTTTGTTTTATTAATGTTTTTATTATCAAATTTTACCTTTTTTTTTTGGAGACAACAACTATTTTTCTCATTTAATATCATAAATATTAAGAAGAACATGACATATTTCAAGAACAAAACTAAGAAATAGTAGTATTTTCTTAATTATTGACAATTGTTAAGTTTAAGTATAATATAATATTGAGTCAGGATAGTAGAGATTACTTATTTATCTGTAAACATAAAAAGAAATTTTAATTGATGAATTCCATGAACTAAAATTTTTAGAGGAAACAATTTTTGAATTTCAACGCGGAAATTCTACAAAAACTTCTCCTATTTTAACAAAACTTCGAAAGAATATTCAGCCAAATAAATTTAAATAACAAAAATACGAAATTCTTTGAAAATAAGTACCTGTGTATGATTGATGAATGAATTGGATTCTATATTCAAAATTTTATTTTAAACTTAATAAACTAAATTGTTTTGACATTGTAATTTAACCTGAATTAATAAAATATGCTAAAATCAGATATTTATTTATAAAATACTGTAAGTCTTGTTTCACACTCTTCAGCTTTAGTTGACCAGTTTTTGTTTAATGCTCTTTTGAACTTGCCATTTCATGCAATTACGTCAACACAATTTTCGTACTTTTTAATGCAAATCAAAATGCCTGAAAGAAAACAACAAAAGGAAATAAGAAAATTAACTAGTACCGCCAAGTTTGCACCTCTTTTGTTCTCTTTTCTCTTCTCATCCAAAAATACTTACCTTGACGAGTCAAAATTGGAGAGTGTGAAAGCGGACTACGATATTATAAAAATATTACACAAGTTGTGTTTAACATTTATATTTTTTGTCATTTCTTATTTAAAAAGTTAAAATTTATGTAGTTTGGTATGTATTGTACTAGAGAATTTTTATGTTTTCGTTTAAATAAAAATTTCAGAATACTATTAGAAATAGTGACCTTGTATATTCCGATTGTATTTTTGACGATTTTTAAAATTCGAAATAACGATTTTTTTCTTTTTTTATCGAGATTTTGACGAAATTCCTTTGGCAGCCCTGGTTGCATGCAAAATTTAGAATTGAAACTTTTGGAATAATGTCTGAAATCCTATATATTAATAAAGTGAATATCTATTAGTTTTTTAAAGATCAATTGGTATTCTTGCTAAATTATGAAACTTTTTTATAAAATGTTACATAAATCAATAATTTATTTAAATTTTAATTTTTTGTGGCAATAAACATATGTATATTTATTTTGAAATCTGTCATATCCTCTTTCAATCCACTCTAAAATGTTTACAATATCCTAACTAAATTAATTAATGATTTCAAAATAAGCAACTCGCAGTAATTTAGTAATGCGGTGCCAAAAAATGTAGACAAATATCCAATACTCCACGCCACGTAAATAGCATATATAACATTTTTTAGTCCTTTTATGTGGTATACCTTTAAGATAACACGCAGCTTGCATTAACGCCAGTTTTCTTGCTTATCTTGATATTGAGTCGTGTGAGTTACAGGTTTCTCTTAGAATTAGTCGCATGGCTGCATTAAACAACACACTGTGGTCTTTTATTTGAAAAACTACGAATCTTTTGAACACCATAACCTCACAGGCCTCTACTACAATAAAACTACCGATTTCATAAGATGCTCAAAAATATAGTGCAATTTCTGTTTTACAGTTCTCATGAACATCAAAAGAAAATATAAAAAAATCTTAAAGCGGTTCATTGTCAATGCTGAGTTGGTTTACAGAAAAAAACAAGTAAGAAAGTATAATCGGTCAAGCCCTACCATATAATACCCTACATCTAGTATATGTATAAAACAGTTTTTCAGAAATGGGCGTTATATGGGATATATAACCTATTGTCGACCGATCATCCAAAAATTTAGTGTCATGATGTCTGTGAATATAAATATTATATGTGTTAAACTTTATCTCGATATAAGTAAATACTTTTAAAAGATTTATGGAGCTTAAAGTGAATTACGGAGAGGGTCTTATATTAGACTTTTGCCTAATTATGGACCGACCATTATAAAATTGTACCGTATTATTTGTATACATATGAAATATATTTGCGTTCAATATTATTTGGATACCAATATTTTTGAGAGAGTTAAGGTTTTTAAAGTGATTTTCGGAAGTGGGCCTTATATGGGAGCTACGACTAATTATGGACCGCTCATAATATAATTTAACCGTATTATTTTGCATACATATGAAGTATATTTGCGAGAGTTATGCTCTTTAAAGTGATTTTCGGGAGTGGGCTTTATATGGGAGCTACGAGTAATTATGGACCAATCTGCACAAAATTTGTAGGTGTGATTTGGCTTCGTTTACCACTAGTTTTTGATGAAATTTGTGTGGATACTTACATAATTCAAACATTTATGATCGGTAAACCCCAATTTCGGGAGGACATTTGTATAGGGGCCAGGTGAAATAATGGACCGATTTCCACCAGTTTCAATCCCATCCATCTTTCGGTCGAAAAAATATTATGTACCAAATTTTATCGGAATATCTTCAAAATTGCGACCTGTACTCTGTGCACAAGCTTTACATGGACAGCCAGCCAGCCAGACGGACGGACGAACAGACGGACATCGTTAAATATTGAGATCATAAGTGATATTGAAGTGATAGTGCATATCACAGTTTTCCTTTAAATTTATTCCGTGTTCACACAGCACAATTCTTATTGGTTAAATCGATCGTATTTTTATTTGAGAGCATACGCACCTTTGTATAAACACATTTACGTAATACGAATAAGAGAGTAACACGTATTGCTAGCAGAGTTGCCAGATTTTTTCACCTACGTCATTAAAACAGTTTCCAAAAAATCACCAAAAAATAAAAAAATCGTAAAAATTGTAGCCAGAGTCAAATTTTGAAAATTAACATTTTATTTTTCCTTTATGAAAATTATAAATAAAATTTCTTTTTACCTTTTTTCAGTTTATTAACATATAATAAACATCAAATTGAGATCAATATAGATATGATATTTATGTATGTATGTATTATTAATTACACACATATATTTATAAGGTCATAGAATTCTTTTTCATCTGTATCATTTTCATCGTTATTAGCATAAATCTTTTTAGCATATTTTGTGCATGTACAAATGAGTTGCAACAAATTTGATTAACATTTATATAGTTAATAATTCTAAGTAAGGCATTGAAAAGTTCATATTGAATTTAATTGCGCACGTTAGTGTTACTAGTAAGAATGATCAACATTTTGAGAACGGCCAAAGCAATCTCTTTAAAATTAAATGTTCCCGCTGAATCGCTGTAGTTGTAAACTTTAGGCCAGAAGTCTAGTAAATTTGTTGGCATTTCTACTTAAAAACAATCTTTCCAATTAATATAAGCCAATTTTGACACTTTTGGATCTTGAAAAAGTTTTAAAGAATTTTGTATCAATGAAAATTTAGCCTGTGTCAATTTTAATATTGAAAATTTTCCACATACTTTAAAGAGTCTCATATTTTCCGGCAATCGATTCAACTATTCAAATACATATGTATATAAAACAATTTTGTTTAAAATAAGTACTTGGTACATTTCCATAACTATTTTGTTTAATTCATTTTAAAACTCAGCTCCACAATTAATTGCATCAAATGAAAGAAAAGAAACGGCTAAATCGATAGATAATTTTAAATCAACAGATCAATAGATTAAATGTGGTATTCACCACATAGTGGCGACACAACTTAAACAATGTTAATAGAATGCCAGACATTTAAAAACGTTTAATACTAATACTAATATTGTTAAGAAAAATTAGCCAAAAAAATCGCCATCTCATTTAAAAACCGCAAAGAAATGGCAATGTCACCAAATGGAAATTTATGTCGCCATAAGCACTAAAAATCGCCATATATAATTAAGGCTTTCAGTAATTGCTAGTACAGTCAAGTGGGTACTCGTCTTATCTTCCCCTCACCCTGATGTCTACAAGATAATCAGCTTAGCTTAAAGAATTGCTTCGTGTAAATTGAAACTTAGTTTAGGGTCTCTCGTAAGTCGTCTCAACTCGTTTACTTTTAACATTATTAAGTAATACTCGTACAACGGAATCCAGTCATACTGTTTTATTTTTATTCTTTTGTCTGAGTGAATTTACAACTATGAATTTATGCATATTTCTATGAATTCATGAATCTAAGTGCACATATACATACATACATACATACATACATAGTAAATATATACACGGTAGAAGCATGCATGTTCATGCAAGCAGATATAAGTTTAAACAGTTGTTGCTGTTGTTTAGACCATTTATTATTTTTACTCTGTCAGTTGTAGTGCATTTAAAAGAATATTTCATTGTTGCTATTGTTGTGATAATTTTTTTTGGTCTAAAATAAAACAAAAATTAAAAAAAATCGTTTTTTCATATCTAATTTGGCACACTTTACTTCGTATGCTACTTTGTACATACATACATACATATTTATGAATGTTTGTGTAAAATACATCATACATACATAAATACATTTACTACTACTACATATCTACCTAACATCACTATTCAAAAAAAAGAAAAAGAATTCGAAATAAAATGCCAACAAAACAACCTAAAACGGCATTGTTTTCCAAGGATGTGTTATGCTAAAACACGGTCAAGGTTACTTAATATTTCCTCTTCTCTTTGTATTTTTTTGCACCCACAGCTGTCGAAGTGAAAAATTATACATATCTGTGTCTACTTAGCTCAAATTTTCATAAAGTGATAATAAATAAATTTAAACTTCCTGTTTTTTAAAGAAAGTTTCCATCTTTTATATAGTTTAGTATCTGTGTTGTGTTTGTTTGCCTAAATGTATGTTTGGCTGTGTGAGAAGTATTTATTGATGGCCTAAAAAGTTTATCGTATTTTTTTTGGAAAGCAATTCAGTTTACTCCCACTCTTTAAAAAAACATGGTTTATTGTACAGAAATTGAAACATTGAATTACCTATTGCAAGTGACTGCTTTCTGACCACAAATAAAAAGTTTTTTTTTTTTATAAAATTATTGCTTTATTGAATGGTTATAAACATTTCATATATGTATTGGGTATGAATGAAAGGTTTTATACAAAAACTAATAAATCGACTAAAAATTACTTACATTGTACATTGGTATAAGAAAAGGAAATGTCTCCACAATGTGTCACTGTTAGGGGTGCAGATTTTGGATCTTCGAAAATGAGGATGGTCAACAATGATTGTTACTGATGCTTGATAGAAGTTTTGGTTAACAAGTTTTTGTTCAATTTTCTTTTAAACTTGCCATTCCATTCACACCTGTCAATTCAATTTTCGTACTTTTTAATGCAAATCAACGTGCATGGAAGAAGAAAAGCAAAAGCAAATAAGAAAATTGACTAGTCCTAGACTAGACTATTCTAGTATCGTCAAGTTTGTACCCCTTTTATTCTCTTTTTCCTTCACATCCAAAAATACTTGAATTGAAGAGTGTGAAAGCGCAAAAAAACTTCAAACAAATGTGCTTATGAGGCAACAAAGCCTTGAAAACGATTTAGTCGATGTGCTATTCACTTCGTAACCATATTCTGTTTACAATATGATTCAATAAAAAAACTCTAAATTAAAAATTCCATGCGCCTGTTAGTCTATGAAGTATATCGTTTGAAATCAACTTTGTTTAGGTTGTAAATATATGACGATTCCAAAACTGGATATTGAAAATTGATTTTTCAAAATATTTTGGTATATAGCTTGGTTATTGAGTTCTGTAAACCCAATGAAAACGGAGGCATATTGTTGCCCTTTGGATTTTTGACACATATCAAATAAATTATTTCTTCATAAGCTTTTATATCCATTTTCAACTGCTTGGTTAGTAAGTATAGCTTTAAGTATATATATGTATCTTCGCTCTTATACTCTGTTCAGGCCTTTTGCCAATTTAGCATAGATTTTTGATTTCTCGGTCCAATTTTTTAAAAACTCGTTAAGCCAATACAACTCGCTAAGCCAAACCTGGGTTAAGGAAAAGATCCATATTAACATTGTCGACATTGGTCACGTCGTTTCTGGCAAAAAAGATATGATCAAAGGTTCCTTCAAGTAAGCCTAGGATTTAGATAAATTAATGGTCATCTAATCAATATTGCTTTGTGGAAATTCTAAACTCCAAAATTCTTAGTCACCATCATTGATGCTTCCGGTCACAATTTTATTTACAACATGATCACTAATACTTCCCAAGCTGATGTAGCATTATTGATTGTTGCTATCGGTACTGGAGAATTCGAAGCCGGTATTTTCAAGAACGGTCAGACTCTTGAACACGCCTTGTTCAAGAATGCCAAGCAATGAATATAACCGCTGTTTTTGCCTTCGTACCCAACTCCGACTGGGACTGTGATAATATGTTGAAAGCTCTGGTTCAAGTGACGGAAGTTCGAACAATACCGTTGTTGTCTGCGCTACCGCTAATATCACCACTGAAGTTAAGTCCAATGATATGCGTCACAAAGCTCTCGTTGAAGTACGTTGGTGTCCAAGTAAACAACATCTCCGTCATGGAGACTAGCCTCTAGTCTAGACCTCCCCCCCCAAGGGCATTGCAGATTTCACCGCTCAAGTCATCGTCTTGAACCACCCTGGTCAAATCTCCAACGATGAAACCGCTCACAATGCTTGGAAATAGAACATAAAACCTTTCGGTTGTTTTTTGTTTTAAATGTTTCATAAAAGTTCTCGCAAAGGGCCCAATTTAAAAAAAAATTGTAAATTAAATTATTTAAATATTAAATATAAATTTAACCGCTGCGAGAAAACATGTACGTAACATTGCTCAATAGTTTGCAGTCATTAGACATGTGAGACCCACTGACAACATACATAATGCACTCGCATTTTGGGACATTGGTTTCTTATCTCTGCAGTCTGTTGCCGCAATTGATCTTTACTACCGTAATTTAAGCGTTTAGCAGTAATTGTTTTGTTTTATTTTGCCACATTCCCGTCCATTACTTTTCTATTCTATTAGAATGTGCTGAGTATGTTTTCGGCTCAGTCACTTCGGCTTTTTGCTGTATATTTCCTCGACAATCTTCTTCTGCAAGCAGTTTCAGTTTTGAAATGTCATGATTGCAACAATTATAAAGGGTTCATGCAATTTCGGTAAACTTTTTATTAAATGTTAGATTATGTCATCACTATCATCCATTTTCAGATTTATTAGACATTTCTAAAGCATTATCTTGCGAAAAGGTCTTTTGGGTTTGTGTACTTCTGCTAATTTGTTTACAGCTCAGCCTCATTCCGTTTTTTTTTTGTGTAATTTATCGATGCTATTAACTAATATAATTTTATTAATACAAATTCAAAATATGTTATGTATTTGGTTTACCAAATCATGTACACCTAATTCTCTTTTTACACGGTTTGAAGATAAACAAATTTTACATTTTTTTACACTATTTTATTCCATTTAGCACGATTCAAAATCTTTTGGGCTACATTTTTTTTGTTAAATTTAATTTTTGCGAAATATGTTCATATCACAAATTAAGAGGAATTCCGTTTTAGTGCATACAATCAAATACAATCATACATACATATGTACATATATTTTTTTATACCCTTCACCATCATCAGAAGGGTATATATAAGTTTGTCATTCCGTTTGTAATTTTCACAATTTCCGACCCTATAAAGTATATATATAGCGGAGTCTATTAAGCCATGTCCGTCTGTCTGTCTGGATGTTGAAATCAATTTCTTGAAGTCCCCAGATATCTTCGGGATCCAAATCTTCAATAATTCTGTCAGACATGCTTTCGAGTAGTTTGCTATTTAAAATCAGCAAAATCCGTCCATAAATAACGGAGATATGAGCAAAATCCGAGACAACCTCTGAAAATTTCATCAAAAAAACTAATAAACTCATCAACAGATGGCGTTGTTCACACAAAGTGTATAATATTGTTACTAACAAATTCATCAAAAGATGGCGTGTTTAACATCAAAGTGTTCGAAAGCTTTAAGTGTGTTCTTAAACCGTAATTTAAGTGTGTAAAAAGACAATGTGTTAATTTTTTTAATTGTGTTTGTGTACATTTAAATAAATAAAGACTCGTTATATTTTCTTTATACTACTTGACGCTTTTATTTTGCAATTAAAAAGAATCTGGTTTATTTAAAGGGAATAAACCACCATTTTTAAAAGGTAAAAACGTAACAATATAATATATATATATATATGTATGTCTACAATATAATTATGCATCTACAACAAAGGTGAAGGGTATATAAGATTCGGAATAGCCGAATATATCACTCTTACTTGTTTACATATATGTGATTTAATACTATAAATCTGAACAGTCGTTCTTAAAAAATCCTTGTTGTTTACTTATTTCAATAGGTTTTAGAGATAAGGACAAATCACCTATTTTGCATACGATCAATGTCTATTTTTGCACGGGGTTTTTTACACGAAATTTTCCGAAACCAATTACCGTGTAAGAACAGAATTAGGTGTAGTGTAATATTTAATATTAAATATGTACTCGTATAAGTGATCATTGAAAATATAAGTGATCAGATATTAACCTTTCTTACCAATTTAGACCACTATGTGATATAGTGGCGGGTATAAAAGATTCGGCATAACTAAATATAGAACTTGGGTATGTTTGGGTAAGTTAATACCAATTGCTTTATTACTGGAATGTTTGCTTCATAACTAAATACAAATACAAACCTATGTCTTGTATCCAATGTTAACATTAATAGTCAATAACATTTCTATTTTATTCGTTTCAGCCTAAAAGAAAATTTAGTTTTATTCTAACTCAATTCATTTCAATTGAACATATACCCAATATACTCACATATTATTTAGCAATTCTATCCTCAAACTGAAAATCTAAAGCAACGAAAAACTTCAAAATAGCCATCAATTGTCTTAAGTAGAGATTTACCTAGAATTTTTGATAATCTTCAGAACAAATAAATGGTATGCATTTCTCAGCAAAATAAAAACATGCAAAAAAAAGTTTCCAAAGAACTTAAAAGTTGAAACATAAAAAAAGTTTTTTTTTTTTTAAATCAGTCAATTCTTTTACTGCAGCTTCACTGCTGACAACCTCAGAAGCCAACGTCTGTATGTACGAATACAAAAAAAAAAAAAACAATAATAGAACAAAAATAATCTGCAGCTTTAAAACCTTTCACAACAATAAAAAACAGAAATGTTTAAGAAAGAAATAAAAATTTTCGCAATGAATGAATTATATTGCGTTACAAATCGTGACACACGTGCGTTCATTTTCATTTTCCATTTGAATATTCTTTGTTGCAAGTTGCAACTTGCAATTTCATTTACGAAATTGTTGTGGGCCACCTCATCATGTTGCTACAGCGTCTGTACAAATGAGGAATGTAGGAACATAAAAAACGAATGTTAAAATGATTTAATCCTTTTCTGTTAAAAGTTGTTTTTTTTTTGTTGTTGTTGTACATAGCTGTTGTATGTGGCACGCGTCTTTTTAGTTTATATCATTCCATATATGACAATGTTTTAAGGAACAACATTGTTTTTATTTTGTCTTGTTGTTGCTGTGTAATGTTCTGTTTTTTTTTGTGTCCATAGGAAATGTTAAGAAATACACAATGCCTATTTTAATAAAAACTGTTTCTCCCCGTAGGTGAGAGATCGTATATGATTGTGTGTTGTTGCGTTTGTGTGAGTTACAAGTACCTTAAACAGGTCTTTTCTTTTTTGGCTGTAACAATAGAAGTAACCAAGCAGTGTAATTAAGAAACAAAAGCCTGAAATAAGCTAAAGAATGCAAAACAAAACTCATTTCAGTGACCGCGTTTTTTTCTTTTATACTACAAACAAACGGAAAATTAAAAAAACAGCAAACTACTCCCACACACAATGTTGTTGCTAAGGGATTACGGGTAGTTTACAGCGGCAAAATAATACCAAAACAGCTTTCTTATTTTCTTATTGTTAATCTGTAGGAGTCCTGGGGAATATGTACTATTTTAAGGTGATGAATGAAAAAGCAACAAACTAAGGGAAAATGCTTTTTTTTTTAAATGTGGAAGTATTCGAAGAAAGCGTGAATAATATCATTGGGTATAAAATAGAGGTAACATTGAGACATTTGTTTTACGCAGGCAACTTTAAAATCTTAATAATCGAATGAATTTTTGATATTCCTATATCACGTTCGCTACTCCTCGAACGTTTTAATAAAAAGTCTGTAAATGTTTATTCAAATTAGAATTTTGTAGCTTTTACTAATACAAAACTTACTTTATATAATAATCACTCTTTACCTTTTAGTGTCATTTTCAAAATATGTCACGTTTGCTATCTTCTTTCAAAAACAATTTTTTTATTACACTGTCGAACAAATTCAGGTTAGCAAAAGTTAGTTCGATTCTGAGAGTGAGGGGTGAAAATAGAGGCTAAATTAGAAGACCCGTATCGCGGTGTTTGTTTATGTTAGTTCGAATTTTTGTTTAATCGACCTTCGAACTTTGCAGTCAAATGCCGATTTTCAGTATATTGTTTATATGGTTTTTGGCTATAACTCGTCGACTAATTAATATTTTTTAAATCTGTAGAAGCCAAATTAAATTTTAATTGTAGCACAGGTCTCTAGCAATAATTTGGCTTTTACAGACTTAAAAAAAATATCAATTAGGATAAACGGAGCCAATCGAATAGATTACAGCCTTAAAACTCAAAAATCGTGACGTAATTAATAGCTACATTTTGCAAGGGCTTACTTTAAATGTCGCGTTCTTCAACATGTAAATGCCAAAATATATTCTGGACCCCTATACATTAATAGTTGATTTAAGGCTATAAGTTTATTATTCTGTCGGATAAAATACATTTTCATAAACCTTACATATCACAGCTTTTTAGGATATCCAAAAATACATAGAAATTTACACATGATACTTTGTAACAAATATGGAATTATGTATTAGGGATATGTTGTTAATATATGATGAATGAAAAAAGCTCTCGAATGACCATAAATGTTTTTCAAATCGATATTCCACTAATAATATGCAGTTTTGCGATTTTCACTAATAAAACAGATTTTCTAAAAAAAACTTTGACATTTGAAAAAAAAATGTTCAAGAAAATTTTAAATTAAAAAATAAATTCAAACAAGTAAGAGTGCTATATTCGGCTATGCCGAATCTTATATACCCTTCACCTTTGTTGTGGATGCATAATTATATTATATACATACATATTGTATATATTATATTGTTACGTTTTTACTTTTTAAAAACGGTGGTTTATTTCCTTTAAATAAACTGGATTCTTTTTAAATGCAAAATAAAAGCGTCAAGTACTTTGAAGAAAATATAACGAGGTTTATTGATTTAAATGTACACAAACACAATTAAAAAAAAATTAACCACTGTCTTTTTACACATTTATATTACGGTTTAAGAACACACTTAAACACTTGTTTGATCATAGCCATCTATATATTAAAAAAAATTATTTGTAACAATTAGCGCCATTTATTTATGAAAAAAATTATTTGTAACAATATTAATACACTTAGTTTTTTTGATCAAATTTTCAGAGGTTGTCTCGGATTTTTGCTCTCCCTTATTTGTGGACGGATTTTGCTGATTTTAAATAGCAAACTTCTCGAAAGCATGTCTGATAGAATTATTGAAGATTTGGATTCCGAAGATATCTGGGGACTTCAAAAAATTGATTTCAACATCCAGACAGACAGACAGACAGACGGACATGGCTTAATCGACTCCGCTATCTATAAAGATCCAGAATATATATACTTTATAGAGTCGGAAAATTATATTATGGAAATTACAAACGGAATGACAAACTTATATATACCCTTCTCATGAAGGTGAAGGGTATAAAAAGGGTGTTTTTCAAATTCAAATAAAGCCAATTTTTCATTAAAAACCAAATTTTAAAGGAAATTATACCATTGCAATGAATTGCCGATTTAATGTGTAAATGTCGAGGTAAAGATCTTTACATTGACATTGATATTTGCCTTTTACAGAACTTAGTGTCACAGATATAGGCAAAAATATGTCACACTGTCAACCAAAATGTTTGGGAACTTGTTGCCGTATACCTTTGACTTTAAATAAAATTATAAAGATAAATTCAAAACAAAAGAGCCCTTCCAGGAAATGTCTCAGGCAGTAATTGAATTGTTTTACTGGCTGTATAATAAATCTTGTTGAAACTAAATAGTCCAGGTCATCCATTTTAGCCAGAAGGAACTCTGTCATCATGTGGTAATATGGAGATCCATGCCTTTAGCTTAAAATGTACAGTAAATAGCTACATTTTCTCCTTTTCTTATTTTTCTTTCCCTTACAGTTATGTATGCATTACTTAATAAATAATTTTAAATTGTAGTAGGTACCCATACGTTTGCTGCACAAATTATATGCAACACATTAATTAAAATACTTAAACAACTGGATGCATAATAGAATTTACAATATATCTTTAAGATTACGGTTATATTGCGCAAATATTTCTCACCTAACAGAGTGTTTGATCAAACATACTTTAAATAATCAAAATAATTGTTAATCATGCATTCGTTTAGCCTTGTATTAAATGATTGTAGGTACTTAACTATTTAAATGAAAACTATTGAAACTTTTAAAATGATGAAACTAACAGTATTAATAGCTTGAAAATACTTTAATTTTCTTTCATCACCTTTCCCACATTTCAAAATTTATTATTTTTTTGTTTATAGAGATTAGGAAGCGGAAAATAAATTATGGTCTTTCATTTTATTAAATCTCAACAAGATTATAAAAATAATTCTAACGAAAAATTGTCCAAATTTGTGAGGTTTTGTACAAGTTACGATGTTAATGAAAAACTTCAAAATGCACACAGACAACAACAAATAATAATCTATTTGAAAAATTCCTACTCCAGCTACAACTTAACAAACTTTTCTTAATACAGACACTTAAAAAAAAGAAAATGCGCAAAAAAATTAAACACGAATCAGGCTTGCAATGTACCATGATGTTAACGAGTTAATGTCACTCATTTGCTGTATCTTGTGTTTTTCTCAATTTTGTTTATGTACGAGTATACCCCCCAAAGATTCTTAGTGAAATGCTAGAGACCAGCATGTAATTTATATTGCAAACTACCAGAAAAAAATACGAAATATGAAGAAAAAAAACTGGGTTAAAATAAGTAATTGTTATTTAAGGGGGAGAAGAATGCATTCTCTTTTGGTCGTTAGCTGTGAAATGAACAAATTTAGCAGAAAATATATAGTGAATTTCATGAGTTTAAGGAGCTGACAACGCCCGCTTAAATACAGGAGATGAAAACAAAACCAACAACAATTATAACAATCAAAATTAAACAAAAGCAAAAGTAAGAACAGACTGACAGAATTGTACAGAGATTCATACAGTAGATAGAAATGTATGTCAATGTCGGTAGTATTTTACGTGTAAAAATACAATAATTTACACCGCTGCACAATGGGTAGTCATTTTCAATAAAATGTGAATGAATTTATTTAGTATAAATAACTGGGAAACTTAAAGGTTGGGTCTTGGTTTGTAGAAAATCTTATAGTTACAATAAATATGAGTTCCATTATAAAATAATTTTAATATTTCACTAATTGTAAAGAAAACTAGTTCTACAAACTTTCTTTATAGCCCCTACTTGTTTTAGTTAGGAGTGAGACTAATCATTATACCCTACACCACAATACTGGCGGGGGGGGGGGGGAGTATATTGGATATATATTGGTATACTGTTTGTCACGCCCATAAATACTGGTCCAACACTCACCTTAATGTATACCGATCGACTTAGAATCACTTCCTGAGTCGATTTAACGATATCCGTCGGTCCGTCCGTCTGGCTGGCTGTCCATATAAAGCTTGTGCTTAGAGTACAGGTCGCAATTTTAAAGATATTTCAATAAAATTTGGTGCATGATATTTTCTTAGCCCAGGAGACGGATGGGATTGAAACTGGTGGTAGGTAATCTGTTCATTATTTCACAAATGTCCTCCCGAAATAGGGGTTTAACGATCATAAATGTTTGAATTATGCAAGTATCCACACAAATTTCATCACAAATTAGTGCTAAATGAAGCCAAATCAGATCTACAAATTTTGTGCGTATTGGTCAATAATTGGTCATAGCTTCCACTTCCGAAAATCACTTTAAAGAGGACAACACTCTTAAAAATGCAGGTATTCAAATAATATTGAACACAAATATATTTTATATATATAGAAATAATAGGGTACAATTTTATGAAGATCAGTCCATAAGTAGGCGTAGTTCCCATATAAAACCCACTTCCGAAAACCAATTAAACTCTCTTAAAAATGTCGGTATGCTAATAATATTGAATATTCAGATATATACAAATAATATGGTATAATTTACAAAGACCGATCCAGAATTAGGCGTAGCTCCCATATAATGACCACTTCCGACTACTTTTATTGTGATCGGCCCAAATTAAGTCGTAGCTCTCACTTCCGAAACTCACTTTAATGAGCTTAACTCTCTTAAAAATGTTGGTATCCAAATAAAATTCAACACAAATAAGTTTCATATATACAGAAATAAGGACACCTAATTTATAATTTTTATAATGGTCGGTCCATAATTAGTCAAATTTTCCATATAAAACCCTCTTCGTAATTCCTCCATAAATTTGTTAAAAGTATTTATATCGTTTAAAATACCTAATATTTATATTCGCAGAAGTCGTGGCACTAAATTTTTGGATAACCATATAGCGCCCATTTCTGAAAAACTGGGTGTAGGGTATTATATAGTCGGGCTTGAGTGTTTCAGAGTGGTGAATATGCTTTTAAATCAGTATACACTGAGAATATTCACTGATAAGTTTTGTTTCTATTTATATTATTTCCAACTACTATATAAGTACTCCTGCTATTACTATAATGATGAACAATAAGTCTTCATTAAATATAAACGCCAAGTACAATATAAATTCGTCTTATTTTATCAACGAAATTTTCCTCAATTAAGTGAAATTCATCACTTATGATTAAAAATTATAAACTCAGCCTCCCTCCCTGCATGCTCTTTTCACGCTTAATAACTTAGCAGCAAGCAACCAGCATCTTAAAAATTAAAGACATAAATAATAAATCTGCTAAATAAAAATATAGATAGATCAAATAAATACGATAATTGAAAATAATCTAGAACCATTTCTTTAATCAATGATTGTGACTTGAACTTGTGATTCACGGAACAAGGTTCTTGAAGCAGTTGGCAAATTTGTAGTATTTTTGGGGTCTAATTACAGAAAATATTTGTTTTAGAACACTATGGAGTAACTTGATTTAAAATTGTCTCGTCAAAAATTGTATATTTGCAGTCACCTACCAATAATTTTCGTTGGGTGTGAAGAAGATTAGTTTCAACTCTCGCCACTAATCATTTTTTAATTTCTTTTTTAAAAAATTTTAGTAGCACAATATTAGCAATAAATAAGCTATGCTGAACGCGATGAAATATAGAACTCGTTTGTGAAATTTTTTAGAAAAATTTAAAAAGTTGTAAATTGAAATATAGTTTGTTAAAGCAATTATATTTAAAGCAAAAGCTATTTTAGTTAAACTTAAGCATAATAATGTGGATTTCTGGTGATAGTTTTCATGTTGAAAATCTTACATTCGTTTTTTTAAGTATGATTAAGTACGCGACATTTATATTGCAAAATATATTCCCCTTGTTAAAGCTTAAGGTATTTTTTTAATAAAAACTATGTTTATATTTAAAATACTACTTCGTTGTGTTGTATCTTTAGAAAAAAAATTGTTTTTTAATATATTTTCAATTGCACACTTAACTGTTTTTCCACTTTTTACTTGTGGGTATAATACTCTAACTTTTGGTTTCCTTATATGGCCGAAATTTTTCTGCTGTATACGATATTTTTCTCTTTCTATTTATTTATTTTACCATGGAATTTTCTCGGCAGCTTTATAGACATATTGTTTTATAATTTAGTGGATAACCTTTCCGAAGTACTGCATTGTTGCTACCATTTGACTTTCATCACACGACACACACTTTAAAAATCAAAATAACACATTTAGAGTGATTATTTCAGCATAACACTTTTCAGTTAAAACCATTACATTTTATATTTCCTAGAATTTCCAGCTACTTGATTTTAACGATAGCAAATAATGATATAGGTACAAGAACGCGACATTTTAACATGAAGAAAACTAAATAAAAGCAATAAACCATTAATTAAGCTTATTTTAATTGCCTTTGTATGAAATTGCTGTTGATGAGAATATTTCATATCTAAACAAAATAAAATAAAAAGTATCTAAGTTTTCCTATTTTCAATATACTATTTCAATATACTATTAGAAAACTCTTATGTTTTAAACATTTTTTATCGGTTCCAGTTGAAACTCAAATATAATTTTTCATTCTTATAAATTTCAATTTAGTTAGTTATGTTAATGTAAAACGCTATTACTTTAAAAATACAAAATATACATTAAAGAAATTCTCTTAGCCTGTGTATCATAGTTTAAAGATTTTGATTATTAATAATGAACTAAATCAATTCAATAGCAAAAATATTATGAAACATAATGTAAGAAAAATATTGCTTTTATAAAATAATATTTAAAAAAAAAAAATATACACACAATGCATTAATAAAGAATCTCTGACATTTTAGATCTAGGTTCGAATAGTTTTCATATTTGACATCAGTTTTCTTACCAGCTTACAAAAAAAAAAAAAAAAAACAAATCGAACCACAGTGCTCATTGATAGAAATATATATAAATGGGTGTAGCAGGTAACTGCTACATAAAATTATCCATACTTAATAAAACCAAAAGTAAAAACAAAACAAAATGAACACCATCATCAGCAGTTGCTGTACTAGTAGTAGCAATATCCAGCTGAGAGTGTTTTTTAAAATAATAAATTCTACAACAATTGCCACTCACTCACTATTACCTTGCACAATGTATCATCATCAGGCAGCAGCAGCAACACAAAGTACCACCAACCTTTTCCAAGACAAATACTTGAGTTTTATGGTTGTATGAGATTTTAGGCTGACATTATAACGATTAAAAATATGAAAATATATACATACATACATATAAATGAATGTATGAAAGTACATTTATCTGTATCTTACTAACACAGATATAAAGTTTAAGTTCATTTATACATACATATATGCAGACATATTATTATTTGCTGGCCAACACTTACAGACATCTGCATTATTTTCGTTTTTTCAGCAAATAAATTTTTGTTGAATTGTTAACAAAACACTTACTACAACAAACATAACAAAACTATTTTTGTAGTAGTCGTAAATATTCAAATAAATAAACAGCCTCCTCCTGACTGTCAGCCTATGAAATGCTCAAAGCGGAACGAAACAATGGTAAAATGGTCATCCGCAACAAGAACTTATGCAGAATTGAGCTGTGCCGAGCTATGCTGAGCTGAGCAGAGCTGTTGGCAGTTTCATGATTCCATGAATTTTTAATATCTATGCCAGTCTGCCAGCCAGCATTTATTACCATCATGTGACAACACACTAACAGCAAAAATCATTTACTACTACAAGAACATCATTATCATAAATAACATAATCTGCAGCAGTTTCATTATTCTCAACATCATCATCATTATTATTGTATCCAGCATCGGCATCGTTGTCATGCTACTGCAGTATCATAACATGTGTTTATGTTTTTTTTTCTTCTTTCTTCTTTCTTCTTTATATTCTGTTCATCTTTATTTTGGGTTTTTGGAAAATTTCATTATTTTGGTATAAAATGGAAACTGAAACATTTACTTGAGCATAGAACTGTATTTCAAAACAAAAAAATACGTAAAGTATAAGTTCGATAAAGAGTGCTAGGGAGGACACTGTTGGGTTTTAGGTGGATAAATTGTTAAGTACTTAAATTTTAACAACAAATTTAGAAATATTAATAAAACTACAAAGTTCTGTGATGACCTTGAGCCAAGAACTTGATGCAAAATTAGTTTAGTGAACATGCTCCTGCTATGAAAAAATGCAAAATAAAAATTGAAAGTTTTTATGTGAAACAATTTTTGTTTTAAGAAAGTTCTGTATAGATAATAAAACCTTTTTAACTTAACAAGTCTTGATGAGTAGAGGTAACTTCAATTTATTGTACATTCTTCAATTTTCAAAAACCTTTAACTTTTTTGGATATTGATTTAATTCTTTTTAGTATAATCGGAAATTAAAGTAACTCTATAAAACAATTTAGTTGAGAAAAAAAATTACTTAAACTGTTCATAATATTTGCAAAGTTATAAAAAATTTGTTTATTAATTTAAGAAATCTGTTTTTTTAAAAAGCTTTTTAGAATAAGAAGTTTTTGCTATGTAACATATTTTTATAATTTTTTTTTAAGAAAAAAAAGTATTCTAGAAATAATTATACCCTGACTTAATATTCCTCTTTTTTTCCGTTTTAATAACTTTTCAAACTACCCACCATAACACATAATAAAACACACACACACATTGCCAATGGGATAAATTTCTTTAACACACAACACATGTGCGGTAAAATTTATGAGCCTTCTTTAAATTTTAAATGGTCATTCTCTGTAACGAACTTATTTTATGTTTTCACAATTTTGTTCTTAATTAAACTTAACAACTTTCCTTATGCGCAATGTGAAAAAAACATTCGTTGCTTATGCCACAAAAGAAACAAAACAAGAAGATTTTAAAGCTTCTTAATGCAATTTAACAAATGAAATCAAAAGCTTTAACATTGAATTTTATGTTTATGTTGCAACAAACAACATTAATATTGAAGGCAAGGTCAATTAATATACATACATACAAAATGCATACTCACCTACACTCAAGCACACGCTACATACACAAACACAACCATAAGTGTTGGTATATTTCAACAACTGTCGATGATTTGTTGTCTCCTGCAATTTTAAAGAGGGTTCGTTGTTTTTTTTGTACTATATCTATTTAACTGCACTGAGAGAAACACACACAATGTACATAATAAAATAGCTTACAAAAGCGATTGCCACAAAATTGCAAAGAGAGGGCAAAAAAACTACTTAAAAACATTTACATTTACCCAGTCTTATACACATAACAATTCATCAAGTTTTTTTTCCATTTTGCTGTTTAGTTTTTCTTTTTATCTCAGGTTTATTAAAATAAAATTATGTTATAATGAAATATTCAAAGAATTCCACTTAAATAAAAGTACTTGCAACGTTTTTATTATTCATGTTTTATTTATTTTATTAGACTGTTGAAATTCTTTTGAATCATCAACTTTGATAGACTTTAAACTGGCACTTTAATTACATAGCCATGCCGTTTAATTTGTTTATACGATTTAAAGGCAATCTTTTCATCAAATTATAAATTTTGTTTTGTATGTATTATGTATGGATTCAGCCGAGTCTACGCAAGGTGTTTTATTCTAAAGATCCAATCTTCTCATCCCTGTATTGCTACCGGTAACTCTCGAATAACGAGTTTTTCTCTAGCGTAATATTAAAAAAACTACTACTTTCCTCGTAGGTAGGTAAAAACTTTATATTTTTTTAACAAAATGTTTGCTTTCCTTCAGCATCTTATTTAATTTATGTTTTAATAATTGTCTTTTAATCTCAAGGGGTAACATAATCTCAAAGGGTAACATTGTTACTTCCTTTCTATTTTAGCCATACATTTAACTCGTTTAAAATATTAAACATATTTATTTTTTAAAAACGATAGTGAACGTGACACACTTTGAAAAACATAATAAAATGTTTAAAGTAATTATTACTGCACATTATATTATGTTAAAACGAAAATTTTAATTACAATTTTCAGCTACTTGATTAGAGCCGCCGGGAAAACTGATAGCAATCGATGATATAGGTGTAAGAACACATTATTACATGAAACAAAAAACGGAAAAAGCTTTATTGCAGAGATGTTTTATGTTCTTAAATGCAAACTAGTTTAACAATTTGTGGCCCTTTTAAACATAATCCCTAAATTTTAATAAATTCGAAAAAGTTGTCTTAAAAACACTGGAAATTTGCAGTATTTTTTCAGTTTAGAAAAGGATTTGTATTTTAATACTATTTAGTCAAATTTTTAAATATGTTACTTTGCTATTTATATTTTTTGTGGTGATAGCAACGTATGAGTAATATATTTTATTAATATTTATAAATATTACTTATACGTTAAGACAATTAGTTAGTAAGTAATCAGTTTGCTACCATTACCTCTAATCTATAGGTATTTATAAATTACCCCTTTATATACTGTTGTCTTTAGATTTAGAGTTTATGAAATAAATTTATTTTTCACTCTGCATACGAATATATGTATATCACATATAAAACAATTATAATTGAACTAATTTTTTACAACATTTTAGACTCTTTATACTACTATATTAATCTGAGAATAGGGCATTTTAAAAGTTTCAGGTTAAGAACAATGAAAAATATAATGTAATTTGTATTTTAAATTCGAGTAGTTTTTGTTTTCATGCAAACAGACATGTGCCACAAAAACACAATTTAAAAACCCCAAGTATTAAAAATATTTTACAAATGTTTTTTTATGCGATTTTATTTTTATAAGCGTTCAAAAGTTGGGTATTAACCAAAAAATTCCTACTAAAATAACATTGTAACCATATAAAATCTAAGTGTTGACAATTATTTTTTACTTAATATTATTCCAGTATGCATAATTTGCAGATAAAGCCGGAGTAATTTTGTTATCTATTTATATGTTTTTAACATTACCTCAGTGTATTTTATTGGAATTAAAATCCCAAAACAGTGTTAAATGCCGCAAAGCCGAAAATGCACGTGGTTATTTGACCAAGTTGTGCATACACTCATACAAACAAACACACAACGACACAAACAAAAATACAAAAAATAACTTGAACATTTACAAAGAGATAACACAAATACATTAATATGCACAAATACAAACATACATGCATAAACCAACAGCAGAAACAACAATATTAAAAAAAATGCACACCAGCACCCTCAACAACAAGAACATGGCAACAACAAAGCTGTTTAAATACTCAAACACACATGAACACCAGCATACTGCAAGGATGAACAAAAATTTCTCAAACACACATGCCGAGTGGAAATCACACCAACTACAACAACAGCAGAACGAAACAAATGTGTTTTTTGTTTTTATTTTTTGGTATCACAACAACGTCATTTTATGCTAACGGTATCATCTACATGCTTTTTACTCTCCGAAAACTATTGCTACATATTACGACTATGAGTACAATGACGCAGACAAGTACAGCAACGATAACAACGACTGCAAAACTACTCGTGACTACATACACAGATAACTCTTCTACTTTATTCTAAACGAAGCTGCATTTGTGTATACGAAGGTAGAGCACTAGAATACGATAAGAAAAGAACTCTTGCAGTGTCGTTCGTTACATTTGAGTCGTTGGCAGAGCTGTTGTCGTTTGCGGATTTGTATGGTGTTGGGTTGTATGTTGTGTGTTATGTGTGTTTCATGCGCAGCAGCATAAGCAGAATAACTGTTACCAACAAACAAACAACCATCTTTATACGACTACGAACACTACAGAAATAATAATGATAATAACGTTTTGATGATGATGATGATGTCTTTGCTGTAATGATGATTCCGTTGTTTTGTGTTGTACTGTGATGATGATGATGATGATGTTGATACCAACTAAACGTATAAAAGGCCTGTGATGCGTTCTAAAGAACATCACTTTTATTTCGAACGCGCCAAACAACACTGGTCAGTCAACTAACGGAATTTGTTCTCTCTCGCAACCAAAAAAACCCAAAAAGTGAAATTAAAAGAAAATTTACGTCCAATTTTCGTAAATAACAAAAGAATATATCAGAAAACAAACTTAATTTTAAAATTATTGTTTGTGCGTGTGTTTAACTCTAAAAAAATAATTGGTGAGTGTGTTTAAAGTTTTTTTTTTATAAAACAATTAAATGAAGAATTTAAAATTTTCAAGTTTTATATTATGTATTTAATAATACAGACTGTTTGCTTTGTTCATCATCTACAAAACCAACTAAAAATTTCTATACAGTACGTGTTTAATTACGTTTTTTTTTATTTTTTTTTTTAATTTTCAACAAATTGAAAAACACCACAATAATGAAAAACAAAATAATAATGCAACCTTAATATGAGCATTAAATATCCTGTGGGTATTTTTGCTGTTTTGGGTAAAAGTGAAAATTAAAAACTAAAATGGAAAATTGTTAGTTTTAACTGCTATGGGAAAATTCAATTAAAACTGTTGAGTTTTTCGTATAAATTTTTAAAATAAAATGGAAAATGGCAAACGAAAACGAGAATTGCAAACTTATTTTAAATGATTTTATCAATATTATTTTGAATAACAATATTGTACTGAATTTGAAGAAGATTTAAATTATATATTTAAAAACTTGGTTAAAATTCATTTAAAAACTAAAATTCGAAATGTTTAACAAGCATGGATTTTGTATGAATTTGAGCAGAGAACTCTTGATAACTCAGAATCAGAAAACATCTTTAATAATTCAGATTTAAGCTTAATTTTCAATATCAATTTTTATTGCAATCCGATGTTTATTTGATATACATAGTTCTCATAAGCTTTCTAAACATATACATACATATAAAACTTTATGTATTATAGCATAAATGTGTATTATAGCATAAATGTGTATTATAGCATAAATGATACTCTGTGACAGGTCAATTTAATATTATTTTATCATAAATAGAAAAAGTTTAATTTGTTTCAAAATTATTGATTAACTTTGCCACTAGTGATCAATTCGTCTGTTTTTTACTAATACGCTTAAAACATTTGATATAAATTTGCCACAGATTGTTAGAATTTTAACAATCAAATAATTAAATTTAAAAAGTTTTGAATGTTAATTAAATGAGTTTATTCCATAAAATACTACAAAAAAAACATGTGCTTTTTAATTTTAAAGTTCATCTTTACAGTTATTTTTCCCCATGAAACGTACCACAACAAAAAATAATACGAAAACATAGCACGATTAACGGTAGATTTTCCATTTGATTTTGTTAATACTGTAGCAATGTCGCGTTCTTGTAGCTAATTGGTAGTTTGTTATCAGTATTGCGCTAACGTTCTAATCAAGTGGAAGAAATTTGTAACTTAAAATGCAGTTTTGTAGTTTTAACTAAAACAATTCACAACAAAAACTAATCAAACTAAACATTTTATTTTAATATTCAAAGCTTGTGTCGTTCGCTATCATAATTTTATTTTTATTCAAAAACAAATGTTTTTATTATTTTAAATATTCTTTTAGATGGGAAAAACTTGGCCGAAATAATAAGAAAAGTAACAATCAACTTGTGCGGAATTTTTTGCATTTTTCCAAATGCAATTGTTCTATTTTTTGTCGCATTTTTGATACCATGTTTTATTTTATTGTTAATATAAAAAACGGAAAAATCTAATTTGACACCAAAAATGTCGCGTTCTTTACGATATGCCCGTTTGGTGAAAAAAACAAGTTTAACGAAGACTTCAGATAACTTACAGATTTACTACTATAGTTATTGTTAGAAGTATTAACTTGTACTCAATATTTTCCCCATTTGTAGATCTCAATTTTCAACAATTTTCTTTTTGCAAATCAGCTATAACACTCTCTTATTGGCTAAATTATAAGCAAAATACCCGATGTAGCACAAAAACAAATTCTAGAAACTTTTCAGTTTTATGTAGCTAATTCAACAAATATTACTTTCTATATTACTTGGTAATGCATGATTATTCTTTGCATTTATTTAAGAATGCAAGATTAAGCAGCTGCTTTTTTCTACTTATTTTTATTGTATTAAGAATAATGTTTTAGGATTATTTCTAATATTTCATACAAAAATTACATTTACCAGTTTAATTTACTTGCAAATATACTAGATAAGGTGGTAAAACAACTTTACATTGTAAAAATCCTTTTCACAAAACTTCCTTTAAATTCATCTTATTTAACGTGGAATTCTAAAATTTTTTCTAACACTTTCTACTGTATATGCTCAGTCTGTTTTTAAGTATCACTATTATAACTTAAATTATGCGTTTTTTTTTATTTTTTTGTTTACACTCCTTAAAAAATAAATATTACCATATTTAAAAATTCCACCATTAGTATAGTTTTCACTTGAAAGGAGCAAAAAAATTAAAAATGGTTTTTATACAATTGTCACTGCAAAAACAAACAAAAAACCGTATTTTAAGGCTTTTTCAAGTGTAATGAATTGTAGTGATTTATCATGGTCGAGTTTTAACACATAAAACAGAAAATAACAACGAGGAAAAACAGCAAAAAAAATTCAACAGTTAAAAAAAAAAAAACAACTGGTAACAACAAACATAAAAACATGCAGTAGAACAAATGTTTTGTATTTAACTTTTAAATGCCCTACAATAGGCTCATCAAACGTACATGTATGTATAAGAATTTTGTTATTAGGTATTTTTTGCTTTGTGCTTTCAAATCAATCTTGTACAACAGACCAAATTAAAGTTTGGTTTTTCAAACCTCCTTCAAATCGCTTACGTCTTCCTCACTTTAGTTCATTTTGTGGCAAGTAGTATATAAAAAAAAAGCTTGTCTCTGATTTCTTTGATCATCTTAAATAGATGCAAATTTTCTTTAATTGAATATAAAAGTTTAGTCTTCTATTTTGTTCTTCTCTAAGGTTGTTTGAAAGTGCATTTGAACAATAAAAATATTTGTATGACAAGCACATGCGCTAGAAGAAGGGGGAATAATGACTAGGCTACACCATACACATTCTTGGTTATGATTGTGTGTCTTTGGAATATTAAAATAAATTAGCACTTATTAATTCTTAATAAATTTTTTATATATTGGACTATGCAACTTGTAACTAGAAAATATTTTAGCAACATACTGCAAGCAGCATTAAATTTTTCATAAAACAATTTAGCTCAATTTGTATATAAAAAATTTTTATATGTAATATATTTTAAATATAGACTTTTCATTTAATTTTAAGTAAAAATTTAAAATAAATGTTAAAAATCCGGTTAAATAGATCCCGCCAAATCCTGTCAGCTATAAGCAAAAAAATATTATTATTGTTATTTTTCATAATTAAGCTATTGAAGCTTTCAAAATTTTATAATATTTATATAAACATTTAATATAAATATTTGTTTCAGCAACATATGTTTAGTAAATACTCCAGCAACATGCTGCGACAAAACAGCTTAAAAATAATTTCTACCAAACAATATTGGTTTATTTTCCATATAAAATTTCATATGAATTAAATTGTCAGGAACATATTGAAAAGATATTCCTTTCCTAATAACCGATATTTTTTAAATTTTTTAATTCAATTTAAGAAAAACTTAAACTAAATTTTGAAAGTTCAGTAAATACATTCTGCAAAATGTTGCTAGTAATTATTAAAAGAACACATTTTAATTAAACGATCTGTAGATAATTTCCTATATACAACAAACAGTTATTATCAGCAACATGTTGCAAAGACGTTTTTTTGTTAATTTATTAGTTTTCATTAAACTCAACATGTTGTTAGCAACATAATTTGATTTTCATAAAAAATATAGGCTTTAAAACACAGCTTTTTCCTTTGTTTAAAATAAAATACTAAATCTCTTTGGTTTTATTTATGGTCTAGTTGAAACTTCTGCATAAAAAATTTCAGTTGTTCTACGTTTTCTTGCTTTCCGGTCTGTATTATAGATAAAAGTTGATTGCTTTCATAAGTTGTAAAACTTCCAGTAGATTACACTCATAAACTAAAAGTTGAATTCTAGTTGCTTCGACAGGCAGACAATGAAAAAAGCTAGTTTTTTGTTTTTAAATTGTTTAATAATTTTAAAATGCAAAAAGGCTTAGGAAAAGTGTTTAAATGAAATTAAAAGAGCTTAAATATTTTGCATTCAAAGAGTACAAGAAATTAAGGTAAAGTTTTCCTCATTAAAATATCTAGAAAATAAAAATGTTATTACAATTTGAAGTTGTGTTGATTTGATTTGTTAGGAAGTATTCTTATAGTTTAACTTATTACTCTTTGAAGTAACTAATATTATTTGATTTTACCAAGTAGAGTACATAATATTATAATTATTTCAATTTATAATTTTATTCATTTTCAAGTCCCGTAGCACTTTACTGTATAAAACAAAAACAATAAGTAAAGAAATTATTCAATACTCGTCCTGTCCACTTTTACCAATGGCAACATAACATGAATATATTTTTAACAATCTTTATGTGATTTTGAATTTGTTGAGTCTTTTTGCTCGGATCCAACAAATGTGAACACAATTATGTGGAATAATCACTCACAGCAATTTTGATACTGGCATGAAATTAAAATAAAAGAAAAATTATAATAAAATACTATAAAACTAACATAAATGTTTAGACATGTGTGTGTGTATGTAGAAATAAACAAACAGAAATTTTAATGAATTCATTAAAAATTAGTAAAAACAGTAAATGTAAATTACTAAAGCACATGTAAATAAAACCAATGAGTTCTCCATAAAGGATTTTTCTATCCCATGGATTGATGGAGTTGAGTTATAGTATATTGTTAATGTGAATATCAATTTTTTACAACAAGTATTCAGTAAATATTTTCAGCAACTTGTTGCTAATAGCATTAGCAACATTTTAGCTAAAAAAAACAATAAATTTATTATAAAATAAAACATAATTTAATATTTTTATTAAATTTTAATAAAACATTAAAATAAATTTTCAAAGTACTTGACTCTGCCATATATATCTATTAAATATGCCCGCAATATGTTCTTAATAATTGCTATATAATAACATGATTTTATCTAAAGATTTTTGATAATTTTGTTTTGTTTCCTATTTGTTACAAAATAATATTGTCTGCAACATGTTGCTAAGACTCTACTTCTTTCATGTTTAATTTTTATAACGAAAACCTTCATATTTTCAAGTTTGTCTATAAATTAAAAAAAAAAACATGGACCATGTAACATGTATTCAGTAAATATTACAGCAACATGTTGCTAGTAAACATAATTGTTAGGAAAATTAATTAAAATAAATTTCCAAAAATTGTCTAAATGTTTCCATAACGTGTATACAGTATATTCAACATGCTGCTGGCAACATAATTCTTATAATAACTATTTTCTACAAAACAACATGATCTATGCCAAAAATTTGCATGTCATTTTCTATATAAAATAAAATATTATTTTCTGCAAAATGTTGCAGAGATTGTTCTTGTTTACATATTCAATTTTTTTTTAGAAGAAAAAACTGTGTTCACAATTTCAAGTGGAATGCTGTCAAAATACATGCTAAAAAAATTCACATGAAATTTTCATGAAAAAGTTTTGCAGAAGTACTACTTTGTTCATTTTGTGAAAAACATATGAAATGTATCTGGCAACATTATTTTTTCACAGCTTAATAATTGTTTCACGTGGTATTTTCATCCAAAAGCTCTTCTGTCGCAACAGCAATATCTATTACTTGTTGTGCTGCTGCACAAGCGGTCAGTAATATTCATTTATTCATTTTTAGTTAACGATTTCGATTCAACACAGATTTTTAAATATTTTAACTTTTATTAATTTTCGATTTAAATTCACAAAAAAGCAAAACATATGTGTTTTGTTTACAAAAGTACATTAGCTACACGTCAAATTTTCTGTATGAAATAATCAATGTTGCTCAACATTTTTCCCAAATTTGAACAGAGTACTAGGCTTAAATTGGTAATTCATTTAAATACATATTAAATTGAAGTAAAATTAAAGTAAATGTTCAAATTGTTGCTTACTGCAACTTGTAACCAGTAAATGTTCTAGCAGCATGTTGCTAGTAAATGTAATTTTTAATAAATAAGTCTTTTTGCAAAATAATAGGAGTTATAAAATGTACAAATTCCTTTAAAATCTGCATGCCTCAAAACACAATGTATAAGATTTTTCAACTAAACATTTCTATGCTAAATAAAATATGAAAAGGTTTTAAATTGTAAACCGTAAATGCAAAAATAAAATAAATTATTATTTGAAATAGAGGTGTATCCTTTTTTGTGTGTAAAGTCTAAACGTTGCAACCCAAAATAAATCCAAGTGTTTTTATAAATTATAAACATTTGTCTTTAATGAAGACGACGCATACGATTGTAAAGTATAAAGGGAATACTTTCCTTACCATGTGTCTGTGTTTGTATTTGGCTATTGTCTGTGCTGTAAACAAAATTAAGGGTTTATTTATTTGAAAGAGTCAAAGATATTTAAGTTTTTTACTATAACCTTGGTTAAGATGGTCTGTCTTTACCCCAATTTTGTTTTCATACAAAATAATGTGTAGCTAATGTCCAACAATTAATAATCATTAATCATTTCATATAAAGAAAATCATTTCATAATTATATACTATAAATACAACTTAATTTTCTTATTTAAGTCTAACTGCCACACATCTAACCGTAACGAGTTTATTAGTGCAATATCATTATTATGTGGGTACTAGTGTGGCCTAATACCCATCACTTTTTGTATTAAATATTTGTAATAATTTGGATTTTTTCTATTTATTTTTTTCTTTTTACGGTGACAATTTATTATATTGTTGTGGCCTATTGTTTATCTTTATTATTATTATTATTGATAAAGTAGAAGCTGTTTTGTGGTGGTTATAAATATTCTGTTAGAAGTTATTATTTATAAAAGGATATATTAAATATTTGACAACATTTTTCATATACATATGTACCTACTCGTATGTATATATGTTGTTTAATGTGTGGAAAATATGTATAAATTTACTATTTGGTATGAAAATGCTTAAGAAATGATTTGCTATGTGAAATATTTATTCTTTTGTGGTTTTGACAATCAATTGTGACTTTTCAATAAATCCATAAATTTTATAGAAATCTTATTATTTGAAATATTAAATCTTAAGATTTATGAGTGTGTGTTTGTTCATATTATAAAGGGTGCTTTTTTAGATGCATAGAGATTTTACGTTCACAACACTTTTTTAAGTACCGGCCATTTTGTCAGTTGTCAAGTGATTTATATTTTGTTTGGTTTGGCATTTCATCATGAATAGACTGACGCCTGAACAACGCTTCCAAATTGTGCAAATTTGTTTTGAAAATTATGGTTTTTTGTTTTGTTGAATAAAACTATTTAATGGAATTAAACAAAGAAGATTTTTTTAAATTGACATGAAATTTTCTTTATTCGAAATTGTTATAATTGACTTTTGGCATATGAGTGGCTCGGACGTAGTCTAATCTAACTGTTCAATTTTCGATGACTTTTTCCATATATGACCGTATATCGACAAATATGCGGGAACTGTTGTTCTCTAAGTGGTCAATCGTTTTGAGTTTATAGAAGTAGACTAGCAACTTCAAACATAAATCAAATCAGTTCTATACATTTAAAAAAACACCCTATATTATAAATATTATATTACATAATAGATAAAGCAAGTCAAAGAAGTTGTTTTTTTTTTTTTTTTTTTGCTTGAAAATATTTTTAAGAAATTTTGTTACTTCGAAACAAATTCTTGTTTAAGGTATTTTGTACTTAAATATTCAACAACATGTTAATTCGAAACAAATTCTTGTTTAATTTATTTTGTACTTAAATATTCAACAACATGTTGCTAGCAACATGAGTAAGAGCAAATAATTTTATAGATTTCGCAACATGTTGCTAATTATAGAATTTGCTGAATATGTAAAAACTTAAAACTAATTTAAAAAATGGATCCTGCAGAAAGTTTTTAATCAGTAAATATTACAGCAATATGTGGCTTGCAATATAATTTAACAATTGTATTAAAGATTTTTGGCTAATTTTTACTATATATAACAAAATATTACTGTTTGCAACATGTTGCAGGAATATCTTCTTTTTCCTAAAATCTAATTTTTGTTTGAAATTTTGTTTGAAAGACATATTTTCATTTTTCTTACTATGTTTTATTATAAAAATGTAATTTTCACTAACTTTTTAACTCTGCCATAGTTGCTGCCGTATTTATAAAAAATAAAGTAGGCTTAAAGTGTGCTTTAAGACAAAATTTTCTTAAAGTACACTTAAAGTCTACTGTAATTTTTTATAAATACGGCAGTTAGAATTTAAGTAACATGTAGTTGGTAAAACAAAAAATGTTCTGCATTAACATTCTTCTACAAACATATCTTTAAGCAAATGATTTGCGAATAATTTTACTTTTTTCTGATTTTACAAATATTGCATCCTTCTAGATACCTAAGAGTACAAATATATGTTGCAAAGATATTTTCCTATTATGAAAAAACATGTTGCAAATTGTTGCTAGCAACATAAGTTTTAAAAATATATAAAATCATTTATAAAATACTGCAGACTTTTAAAAATATTCCACTCACATGTTGCTAAAAACATAAGTGAAGGAAATAAGAATATTCCTGCAAAAAAATATTTCATTTGCTATTTTTCTGTTTAAAACATGTTTGCTGTTTCTTCAGAATTGAATGTTTAATGTGAAAAATATTTCTTCGTATACAATTTTTAAACCTAAATGAATGATATGATAAAGTTTTGTAAAAAACCAATTTGTTGTAGATATCTTTAATTAAATGTTAATGATGTTTTTTTTAAAAAATTGTACATCAAATATTTTCAATATTAACTATTCAAAAAAATATTCTGGCAACATGTTGGTGGCAACATAATCGTTAAATAAAGCTTAAAATTTAAATGTTTATATATTTTCGAAATACATTTTAAAAAATGTAAAATGTAAATATTTTTGGTATAAGGGTTTTTCGAAGTATTAATTTACAAAAAAGTAAACAAATTGATAAAGTCATATTTTTAAAATCTTGATTAATAAGCCTTGGTATTACTTTCTTCCAACATTAGAATAAAACAATTATCTTATTTACACAGTTGATTTAATTAATTAAAATCACATTAAAGACCTTAAACTAATAGATAAGAATCTATAAGCTGTTGACTTTAACCAGGTGGTTTTGAAGAAAAAAAAAAACAAACATTCGAATTTCTTTCAATTCATTTAACAATACATAGATAAAAGTCAAAACAAAACAGAAATGCCAAACAAAATTAAATGTCCCCTTTCAAAGACATATTCAGATAATAACTAAAAAACTTTACCCTTTACAATGATTAACATAAGAGCAAATACCAACATCAAATACTCTATTACCATTTTTTTGTGTATGGAAAAGCCATCAAATCGACCAACGAAACAACAAATTTTTACTTTAGGCCATAAAATGAAGAAAACTGACACCTAAAGATGGACCAAAAAAACAAACAACAACAACATTGTTTCCTTCCTTTTTATTTAGTTTCTTTTTATGGTCTTAAATAGTCCTTAACACATAACTTAAGCATTCAACTGCAAAATGTTTTGTTTGCAAGCCATAAAAGAAAAAGAAAGAAAAGTTTGAAAAAGAAAGAACTTAAAAGTAATTTAGACTTTACTTTTATGCTGAATATTATTGATAAAATTTACTACAATATAGGTAAAATACAAAGACAACGTCAATGAACGAAAGACTAAAATAATTCGTAATTAACACTTAAAATTTATTTAGCAAACTTTTGACACTAAATGAGGCAATATTTGGAAAGCTAAAAACAGAATATACATACATACATATTAATATACGAAATTCGTAATTAGCACTTAAAATTTATTAAGCAAACTTTTGACACTAAATGAGGCAATATTTGGAAAGCGAAAATCATATACATACATATACCATATTACTACAGGTATAAAAATAATAACTTTGACACATGTACGTTCTTTTGTTTTATTTACGCTATAATGCATAAATATTCCATCTAATAGAGTCATAATTTTTATGAAAATTATAAAAGCATCAAATTAAAAAAAAATGTATAATACTCATAAAGGCACCAATGGCAGGTTAATAAATCTTTATTAACGATGTTAAAAGAACTACAAAAACGAAAACAGTAGCTATACATTTTTTATTAGCATTTATAAGCAATATTTTGTGTTGCTTCATATTGGCAGAGTGTTCTTCATATTTGCTGTATATTACCAAAGATACATTCAACTATAAATATGTTTAACACATAAATTACTCTGCCGCATAACCGATCACTCCCACAATTAAAGATTTTGGTAGATTTTGTATTAGGCGGTTACTGACATCAATATCATTAAAATAGCTGTAGATGAAAATATTTATGATTTCATTTATAGCTAACTTTTAAGCGAAAAAAGGAATTGTATTTTGTCTTACAGTTTGTTTCATACTGAAACAATTTGGTTGACTTTCAATACCAAGCTACTTTAGATACGAATGTATACAAATGTTATGGTAGGAAATTTTTAGTTTCATATGTTAAATGTTAGCGTGATTTCCACACACAAATGCATGCAATGCGCTAATAAGATGTTGTGGCATCCTCAGATTAATCAATATTTTTATGTACATTATGTTCCACAAATGTAAAGAGAAGTTAATTGGTTAAATATTATTTTATATTGCTTCAATTTGGTGATTTTCAATACCAAATGGCTTAAGATATATTGAAATAGTTTGGTTGAAAATCATTGGTTTCGTTTACACATTTTTAATGTGAGCGCAATTTTTACACATAAACGGACAAATCTAGATTTATTAAGCTAACTTAACATGGATAGCTCTCAGTTAGGGTACAGGTTGAGTTCAAGCTATGAAGGCATTTTTAAGGGTTCTTTTTCTATTTCTATTTTTTCATACAACTTTTTGTGATATTAGCAATACATGCAATCTTCGAAGGCAGCTATAATGAAAAACCTTAAATCAATCAAATGGAACAACGTGATTAAAGCCATTTTTTGTAACTAAAGTACAATAATGTGGCTTCCTGTTCATATTTGTTTTGTTGAAATATTTGCATTCATTTTTGTAAATCTTTCAGTATGATCAAAACATATATGTATTTCTATCAAGTTTGTGGAAATAAATTAAGCAAAATCTTACAATTTTTATATTTTTTACTTTTTATACACAATTACTATATACATACCCCCTTATTCATAAAACTTGTCAAAGGTTTATAACAGGCTCATAAAGCAAATTTTGTATGGATATTTGCTTTATAAGCCTGTTATAAACCCTTGATAAGTTTTTATGAATTAGACTGTAAATGTTTTAGTAGATGTCTTTTTTCGCTACTAATTTTAACCAGTTAAATATGAAAAATAATGAAAATGTTAGATTAAATTTTAATTTCTTCGACCATTTTTCTTTTAATAAAAAGAAAAAAGTTTTTTCGAGCCCGAGGCCAATTATTTACAAATATTATTTACAAATAATTGGCCTCGAACTCGAAAAAACTTTTTTATTTTTAATAATGAAAATGTTTACTTTTGAAAAAAAATATACTTGCCATAGCGAACGCGACACACTTTGAATAACAAAATAAATTGCTAGTTTGATAACTATATGCTATAATTTTAGTAGTTCAAACCACTAAATTGTGATTAAATTTAAACGATAATGGAGTAATGACATCTAACAATGCTTCAGTTACAAGAACGCAACATTAGAACATCAAATAAAAAATGATTTTCGTAACTTTTGTTCGGCCTCTTTTATTTTTAATCGTATATGTAAATAATATTTGAGTTCTTTAAGAATAAGTATAAGTTAAGTGAAAACAGATAATCAGAATTTATGTTCTTACAGGGATGCATTCTAGGAACTGTTCTTTAGAAAGACTATTAGGGGTCAATTATATTCTGTTAGCTGGGATAGGTACATTTTAAAATTACACTGACAACTATTTAGTATTCAAGAATAAATCCAATTGGCGTAGAAATTCTCAATTGTAGCTTTTGTTAAGCCTTGTTTGGGACCTAACTGATCTCACAATTTATTTGTTAGCTACGACGGCTATATGTTAAAATAACTAGTAGTACTCACAACTATTGAGTATTCAAGAACGAATCTATGTAGCGCAAAAAGTCTCAGTTGTAGGTCTCGTTAAGTCTTGTTGGGGATCAAACTGATCTGTTTATTTTTTGTTGTCAGAGTTATCTAATGGATTAAAGCTTGAATCTTAAGTTAAATGTGAATTTAGAATAAGATCAATTGAGAAACGAGATTGTTTTTGAAGAATACTGCAGTGACGTCAACTAGTTATGTGTAGGAAATTCTGAACTGACTGAGAACTATTTACATAACTTACTTACTAACTAACTGTATGTAAGCAAATAATTGTATAGAAGAACGAAATTATATTATGTATACCCGCATAACCAATTTTTATTTAATTCTCAAAAGAAGAATGAGCCTAAATTTAGAATGTGAATGGCAATGTGTTGACTAATTTGGACCAGGCCTCAGATAGGCACTTTGTAGGCTTAACTGACAAACACATTTTAAAATAACTAGTCTTTAACTATTGGTAGGCAAACTAAATGCAAGCAAAATCTGAGTACTGGGGCCAAATTACCGCATTCGTGATTTCGATATCGAAATTATGATAAAATGTACTAAATTTCTTGCTCAATATCGAATGCCATAATCTCAAATAAGAAAACTACGATAAATTTTACTCAATATCGAATGCGGTAATTTGGCCCCTGGAAAGGGGTTTACTAATCATTACATATAGAAATTAAATTTTGTCTAAAATTAACCATATGACTACGTTCACACATGGCAAATATTTACTTAAAAAAAAAAAAAACACGTAACCACTATTTTCAACACAAATTTGTTTGACGATGTTTAACCTTACAAATGTTTTGCCCCGATAGACTAGGCGGTGGTGTGCCGGACTATCAGTCAGTGGGTTGCGGATTCGATTCCCGCCAAAGACTCAGGGTGTTTTCTGCAGGTAAGCCAATAGCTTCGCAGTTTGTGTTAAAAAAGAAAAAAATTTTATTTAGTGTTTACGCCTTTTTCGTCAAATATTTGCCATGTGGACCGTAACTTTAGAAATAAATCAAAATTGAAACCCAAAAAAATTCTCGTACATTAATGGGTTAATTTAATACTATTACCAAACACAGAACTGTAGTTTATTAAAACGTTTAAATTGTTGATTGTTTTCTGAAAATTTTAAATGAAATTTTATAATAATTATTGATTTAATCTGTTAATTTAGCATAAAAGTTAAATTTAATGTTCAACTGATATAAATATAAATGCTTGCAAACATGAAATTTTATATATGGTTTGTTTAATTTTTTTTTTGTTATTGACTTTATAATATTTGTATTATGAGTTCTCAGGTATTTAATTTTATTTGTAAATTTAACTTAATGAGTGTGTCACACAGCCACTTGCATATGCATATAATATTATACGTTGTGTTATACTTACATATGTATATATGTATATATTTTTTCATCAAAGGAATTAAATTTAATTGTAGCTTGCTTTAGAGTGTGTGAGCAAGGTAGAATTGAAATAAATAAATAAATACAAATGGACAGGTATGGCTGCTAAAAGGTGTTGCTGGGTAGGTATAGTTGTGTATGTGTGCCTGGTTTTTTAATTAAACATGCTGCATTATTAATGAACTCATACATACATAACTATACGGAATATATACATATGTATATATGGGCAATAAATATATTTTTTCAAACATAAATGCCATGTTAGTAAATATGTTTTGTTTTGTAATGTTTTTTTTTTAAATCATGTACATATGTGTGCAGTAAGTTAAACAACTATACATTTAGTAGATATTTAATTATTTTAAAAAATATAACAAAATTCAGATGTAGTATGTAAATATGCTAATATGCAAGATGTGTTAGGGTTAATAATAACACTATGAGTCAGTGAAAATCGGGATGGATGAAACCAATAGGAAATGTTATATCGGTAAAAAAGAAGTTATATCTGTCCCGGCGGTTCGCTGGGTCACGTCTAGGAATCGAGATATATCGATTTGAAGTTAGTAACTATCATATAGAGGAAATTGTCAACTTTGCTGGTCTTTTTTTGACATAACTCGAGAACCACTAGTCTGATTTTGCTGAAAAAAATTTAAAAAAATTAGGAATTACAATTCCTTTAATCTGTTCATACAACGTTTCGCTACATAAACAGCAGTTTCGCAGTTATAAATAAATCTATGAAGAAAAAAACTATTTTTTTTTTTGCCCAAAAAATTTAAAAATTTCAAAAATTTGCTCGAGATATGCACAAAATGTACAAGTTAATTTTTCTCCGTATAACTTCTTTTTTAACGATATATCTTTCCCCCGTAGTTTGAACCCTTCCCGATCACTGACCCCTACCATTTGTCTCACAGTGTAATTAGTCTTTTACTTATTTTTTTTTTTTTTGATTTTTATTCGGTTATTTTACACATAATTATACGAATTAGTCGTTATTCGAAAATACCGAACAGCTCAAGATTTATTCAAATAGTCCGACTGGAAATCCTTAGTTTCGTTTATACATTTTGAATTATTCGTTATACGAAAATTGTCAGTTTTAAACTTTTCGAATAATCATCTTCAGAATTTATTCGTTTATTTTAACGAACATTATTCACATGGATACCCTGTGAATTTACATACACCTGTACATGTAAATTCTATTTACATTTTAAAATGGTCTGTTTTTTTTTTTGCCTTTCACTACAGTGGTTTTGTTGTATAAGGATTAATTTTAGAATTTTGTTATGTATAAAGATTAAATTGTAATCTTGTGGTCTAAAGGCCAGTGAACGTTTTAAATTTACGAAGTTAAATATTTTTGTTTAATTTTTAACTTTGACAAAAACATCACCTCCCAGCAAAAACTTTACTTACATTCATAATTTTAATGACTTTTAGAATTCATTATTTTGGTTCTTAACTCGCCAATTTTTGTATTAATAATCATATTACTTTATTTACGAGTATATCTTAAAAAGGTCATAAGTATAAAATCTAAATAAATAGAGGAGTTAGTCCGCTTTCACACGTTTCAATTCTGTCTCTTCAAGACAAGTATTTATGGGTGAGAAGGGAAAAGAGAATAAAAGGGGTACATACTTGAAGTTACTCGTCACTGTTTTTATTTCTTTTCTTGTTTTATTTTTTCCGTCTTTTCTAAGCAAAGTTGGTTGCATAAAAAAGTAGTAACTTAAAGGTAAAGAGCATGAAAATTGATGTTATCCAGGTTCTAAAAAGAATTGGACAAGAACTGGGCAGCTAAAACTAAAATGTGTTAAACAACACTTGTTATACGATAATAAATCTTCATGAGTATCATTTTGCAATAAGTTTCCTTAATATTTATTAAGTTTGTTTACTTATTTTATAATGTTTTGTTCTAGTAACAAGTAGTCTACATATAAAAGTAAATAATTAATTTTTTAGTTAAAAGTGCCAAAATTATAAACACTTACTTTTGGGACATCACGAACAAGCAAAAGTCGACAATTTTCTATTACGTTTTAACTTTATTTGTAAGTTAAGTTTTTGCTGGGTTACATTTATTAATTATGGAATTTTTATGACTTCCAGAATTCATTATTTCGAAGGTTTGTTTATTCGCCACTTTTTTAATTACTAATTATATATTAAAGAATTACTTTATATATATATGTATCTTAAAAATGTAACGAGTTTAAAATCAAAAAAATATATTTCAAATAAATCGATTTAAAGAAGTTATTATACGATTATAAATAATTATTAATATCATTTTGCAGTTAGTTTCCTTAGTATGTATCATGTTTGTTTATTTATTCGATAACATTTTGTGGTAACCAGGGGCCAAATCACCGCATTCGATATCGAGTGAAAATTATTGTAATTTTCTTATTTGAGATTATGGCATTCGATATCGAGTAAGAAATTTAGTACATTTTATCATAATTTCGATATCGAAATCATTTTTCGATACGATAGCTCATTCGATCACGTATGCGGTGATTTGGGCCCAGAATACAATTTTTACATACATATTTCTATACATTTTTTAAGTATAAAAATAAGTTATTAATTTTTTGGGTTAAAAACAGCTTTTGGGATATTTCGAATAAAAATAAGTACTTTTTCTTAATAGTTTTGTAAGTAGTCTGTTCGACAATTTCCCATTTCTTTTTAGCCTTATTATGTAATTGAATTTTTTGCTGGGTACTTACTAATAAAACAAAAGATTTCTTAAGCCACCTTTATATTATCTAACAGTTTGAAGTCATCTAATTATACAAAAATCATATTTTTCAAAATATTGTATACAAATGTTAAGCTAAATAGTAGATATACTTATAAATAAATGAATCAACAAAATTTCTTGCTGCTCCTTGATACTCTTTAAATTTTTATTCTAAATTAAATAATAGATGTTAACAAATCAAACTCAGAAGTTTCGCTCGTTTGAAATTTTACACAGTGTTAAATAAGCCTAAGAAATCTGTTGATTTATTGGTTTTTCTTCTAATATGTATTTGCATATATAGAGGTTAACTTAACCTTATCCTTTATATTATAAATATTTTAGTAATTGTTCAATTTAAAAGTCTTTTAAAAAAAAAAATTCATTTTTTATTTTTAATATTTCGCTACGTCATTGTGTAGCTTCTTCAGGAAAAAATTTTTTAATTTTATAAATTTCAAATTATTTGTCATAGGAAAAAGTATATGAAAATTTTAAAGCTAACAAAATATTAAAACAATTTTTAACAAGTAGTAAATATTACTAATTAAACAATATTTGTAAGTTGTGTTATTTTTTATGTATTAAATGTCTGTAAATCTGTTCTACATTTTCAGTATCGGCTTTGTAGTAAATTTTTTTAGTTGTAGGTACATTAATTATCTGTAACATCTCTAACATATAACGAAGTTTGTAGTTATTTTCAGTGTTTAATAGCGATACATTTTTAAACTTTGGATAGTGATTTCATTTACTACAATGAGAAGATAACACAGTTTTTTGTAAAGTAATATTGTCTCTATATTTTACATCTGATTTATGTCCAGCAATTCTGGTTATACCCTACACCACCATAGTGGGAAGGGTTTTTTGGATTTGTGCTGATGTTTGTAACGTCGAGAAATATTGGTCCAACACCCACCTTGAAGTATACCGATCGACTCTTCCTGAGTCGATTTAACGATGCCCGTCCGTCCGTCCGTCTGGCTGGCTGTTCATGTAAAGCTTGTGCGCAGAGTACAGGTCGCAATTTTGAAGATATTTCAAATAAATTTGGTACGTGATATTTTTTCAGCCCAATTTTAATTTACTTGGCCGCCATACAAATGTCCTCCTGAAATAGGAGTTTAACGTTCATAAATGTTTAAATTATGAAAGTATGCAAACAAATTTCACCACAAATGAGTAATAAATGAAGCTAAAGCACATCGGTCCATAATTAGTCGTAGCCTCCATATAAGGTCCACATCCGAAAATCACTTTAAAGATCATAACTCTTTTAAAACTATTGGCATCGAAATAATATTGAACATAAATATGTTTCGTATAAATACATATAATATGGTAGAATTTTATGATGATCGGTCCATAATTAATAATATCTCCGTAATTCGACCCATAAATAATTCATAAATCACTTTAAAGAGCATAACTCTCTTAAGAATGTTCATATCCAAATAATATATTGAACACAAATGTGTTTCGTATACATATATACAAATCATATGGTATAATTTTATGTTTATTGGTCCTTAATTAGTCGTAGCTATCATATAAAGTCCACTTCCGAAAATCACGTTAACGACAATAAATCTCTTAAAAATGTTGGTATCCCAATAAAATTAAATAGAAATAAGTTTCGTATATACAGAAATGATGACAACTAATTTTATAATGGTCGGTCCATAATTAGTCGAAACTTCCATATGTCTATAATTTACTTTAACCTCCATAAATCTATTAAAAGTATTTATATCGAAATAAAATTTAATACATATAATATTTATATGCACAGAAATCATGGAACTAAATTTTTGAATGATCGGTCAATAATAAGTAATATCTCCCATTTAGCGCTCTTTTTTGAAAAACTGTCACTTATAGTTAATATTCTTGCAATTAAATTCTGTATTAATAATAATATATTTACTATGCTTAGAATAATACTTAATTATTCTTCTGTTTCTGATATCAATCTATTACTAAATTATTTCCTCTTCTTATCAATAAGGCTCTTACAAAGACTGTCTACAATTTTAAAGCTGCTCTTAATACCTCATGAATGCCTTTATATTCTATATAATTTTTCAAATTCATATTAATTTTTTTTTAACTCAAATCAGAAACATTAATAACTATACTTGCTAATAAAATCAAAACAGTTTTTTTTTGTTTTCCTTACACTACATAATTATATTTGAATATTCAACAATTTCTTATTGATTTTCTTGTTGGCCTCATATTACAAGAGTGTAAACTTGATGTCATTCTAAGCTTATCTGTATTTTTGTTTAATTGACATAAAATGACAAAAAATTTCCTCATTAAAACGACTTGCATTAGCAAAATATTTCATAAGTTTTTAGCTAACCATTACAAACTAAAATATAAGCTTATTAAAGCTGTATATAACCTTTACAGTATCAAAAACAAACAAAAAAACACATACAAAATGATAAAAATTAATACTTAATTATAATCAAAGGAAAGAAAAAACTATTAAAGAAAATAAGCAATGTCAATTTATTATCAAAGGGTAAGAGCAAAAGAAAAGAATTCAAGGTGCATGAAATCAAGTGCATTTTGCAATTGATATAAAGAAAAACTGTGTTCCCATTTATTATTGTTAATTAGTGTAAAATTTACAAAAATTATATGGCTTCCTTAGTAGTGGCGTAAATGAGAATCATACTTTACTTAACTCGGCTTTATATTGGCAAATTTTTTGCAGGCAGCATCCAAAATGTTTAACCTGGGGCCAAATTACCGCATTCGTGATCAAAAGAGCTATCGTATCGAAAAATGATTTCGATATCGAAATTATGATAAAATGTACTAAATTTCTTGCTCGATATCGAATGACATAATCTCAAATAAAAAAATAACGATCAATTTTACTCGATATCGTATGCGGTAATTTGGCCCCTGGTTTTCGTATCATACAAAACCCAAACGTGAAATAATATGATAATGAAATTCTACTGTAATTAAATATATACTATATCGTCAGCTAAAATGCAAAAAACATTATAAAATAAAAACTGTTTAATTGAAAATCGCAATTTCTTCACATCTTGTCTTAAGATAGACGACAAACTTCAGGTGACATATCGCGATTTTCAATTAAACAGTTTTCATTTTATAACGTTTTTTGCTTCCCCTGTAAAATTATGATAATGAGGGTTACGTCTTTGGGCATTTTAGGTGACGATATACATATGTATATTAATTTTATTAGTGCCGAAAGTATTAAGGCAAAACTTTGTTACAATTCAGTTGCTTGATTTTAAAAACAGTTTCGTTTTTTTTAAATCCCTTTTTAGTTTTTATATTATTGCAATATTTATTTAATTTAATACTTTCAAATATTTTACATTTCTATATCTACATTATAAAAAATTAATTTCCTTCATGCGCTTAAGTATTTACAACCACTGTCCGTTTTTTTTTTGTTCTTTCTACTCTTGAAACACTTGTGTAAAAATACATGAAAGAGAATTACTAAGTGGCAATGTATTTATACAGACAACTTGTATTTACATTAGAATTTAGTTTTAAGTTGCTTTTATGCATAGAAACGTGGTTTAATTCACAAGTTGAGAAAATTATAATGATAAATTAGGGTACACTAAAGGTTGTGTTTATATATCGGAATGGTTTCAATTCCGTATTTGCAAATCGATCGTTTTTACTTTTCGTTCTCTAGATTCCGATCGATTTTGTTTATTCCCAAAAAAAATGTAATATAAATTTGGTAACGTTGTGTAACCAAAAACAAAGAACATGTGATATTTATAATAAAAAGTATAACAAAAGCGAACAAAAAGAACGCTAACAAAGAAATTTTAAATCAAAATGAACAAAATTTTGAAAAATGCCCGGAATTTCAATGGTTGCTGTTTTAAATAAAAAAAAGACATCAAAACGCAGTTGAAACGTTACAAAGAAGAAATTTAAGAGATGCATCTGTAAACGACAAAATTTATCTTGTTGCTAACACCAACTTGGAAATTTTTAACATTTTATTTAAATATCAATGAGATAATTAACAAAAAAAAACAATGAAATAATACAATTAATTCTTTAATTGTCATTATAAATTAGTAGTATGAGTTTCTTTCAGTATAAAATCATCAAAAATAACAATTCTACTTTAGAAATCTATAGTGGTTTTATTCCGGAAAAAATCCCTTTTTCGCGTTCTAAGGACTCAATTAACGGAATCAAAACCACTTTCGATCGGAATTGAGTTCTGTGACATGGGTGTATATGTTAAAATTTCAAATGAAAGTTAATATATTAATACATATAATTACACATGCTAGGAACACAACTGGAACAAACGATAAATTGTTGGTCGCGAATATACGTCGCCAGAATAAAACACTTTTGTTTAATGAAAATATCCTCAATAATGGCGGCGAACACTTAAATATATTTATTTCTATTTCTAACGCCAATACGGGGTGACCATGTTTTTAATGTTTTAGTAAATAATGTTAAAATGGGTTTAACTTTTTTATTTGTTAGAATCATAAAATTTGATTTATCCAATTGCACATTTTGCTTTATAACTTTTGTTCTAACAAATAGATTTTACTGATATTCAATAACAAACTTCCTACAATAGAGATAAATAGTTTAAGATAATTTGATTAATTTCAGTTTCGTAATTTAGACATGAACATGATTTACACAAACTAAATTTTACTTAATATTCCATTGGCTTTTATTTATCATGATCTATTATAACTGGGATCTATCTGTAAAAAGTTAGAAGTTAAGGAGCTACATTGTAAAAGTCATAAAAATTTATATTAATCGTGGAAGCTCCGTACAAGCTTAGGTTTCACTTTTTTATTTACTAAAATCATAAAATTTGATTTAGCCTGTTACACATTTTGATTCATAACTAAATGTATTTTGCGGATTTTAATAACAAACCTTGTAGGACAAATATTAACATTTCGGTTCCATAATGTGGGCATAAGCATGAAACTAAATTTGTTTAATATTCAAAAAGAATCAATAATATCCATGTGTTAAAATTACAAAACTGTTTTTAAACTTTAAACGATCTTAATTCTACATTAAATTAGCTTTCTGTTTTATTTTAATTCATTTTAAATTAACCCAACTTACAACAAGAATAATCTAATCAGCCGTATTTCAGTGTATTTAAAATTGTTTAAAACATTAAACTTTTTCCAAGCTATGATGATATTTTGTAGATTTTCAATAAAAAAACTGTTTAACACAACGATAAATATTTCCAGTTACTCGTAATTTAGTTCATTTGCGTTCCATAGTTTGAACGTGAGCAAATTAAATTTACTTAACATACCATCCATAATCATTTTCTTAAACTATGAATAGATACATATGTATATGTATTTTACCTTAAATTAATTTTTAAATAATTTTCAATTACCCCACTTTCACAATATACCATATATGTAAACGTATGGGTGTAAAGTAAACACATATATTTCTGTTTGTAAAACCATGTACATATGTATGTATATGTATTTCCGTTAGAGTGTGCGCCTGTAGTTGTGTGATAAAAAGTGTGAGCGTAATTTAAAAATTATGATGTGTAATTAAGCAAATTGCACAAAATTTCATAAAGCAATGACTGTTTTCCAACTTTTTTCTGTTGTATTTGGTTTAACAAATGTGGTTGGGAGAACAGAGGAATGGTATTTAAAATAATGTTTCGTTTTTTCTTCTACCCGGCTACTCAGTTGCAAATACTTTGCCATCCCTGAATAGGGAAATATATCAATTAGCTGTTTTAAATAAACATATGAGACGTTTTTTAGTTAAGCTGCTTTAAGTAATGACAGGGATTTTCAAGAGCTGCTTGATGAGAATTTCAACATAAAAATCTTTCTACTCTCATATTAGTAATTAAAAACATTTTTTTTTATATATTAAGCAATTTATAGCTACTGCACTCCAATGACTCTCAGTGTTGATAGGAGTTTGTTTTACTGCTTTCACTTGTACTATTTTCATTATACAAATATATACATAAAAGCACATATACACATCATGTACATACATATATATGTATGTGTACATATGTATGTATGTACATGTATTAGCTGCGTAAATATTTTATTAGTTTATTGTGCTTTAAAACCCAAATGAAAAATATAACTAAAACAAATTAAAAGCAGCAAAAACTAAATTTTCTAATAAAGCAAATTGCAGCAGAGCTGCAAACATTAATTCCAACAAAAACAGAAATTGTTTAAATTATTTAAAAAACAAAATAAATTTATTTTTAATTCACAAAAAAAAACCCTTAGGGAAATTGAATTACTGAAGGAAAAAATCATGGTGCAACTATACATGGTGAGTGCAAATCGGCAACAAATACAACACAATACAGACACAACAGCCATTTTGTTTGTATAAAATAATGCACTACTGTCAAAAACACTTGAAAAAGTATTACTTTTGACATGAGTAAATTGTAAACAAAGACAGTCAGCTGTCCTACTGCACTCACCTTGTATAGTTATACCATGGAAAAAATATTTTAAAAATTATTATATTTCAGATATACATACATATATTGTTTATAAAAAATACAAGAAAACAACTTTTCCCTAAAAAATTAAGAATAATTAAAAATGCATTATTTTAACTCAGCTGGCTTTTATATTTTAAACGCTTTTTAAGTCTTTAAAATTGCAAACGTTTTATACCTAAACCTTTGTTTATGAGAATTTTCATAGCTATTCCATATATTTAAGTATTTAATTTTGTGCACGTATAATGAGCACTCTTTATATGAGTATAAAATACTTAAATATATACTCGTACATACGTACATACAGCAGCAATATGTGCAATTTAAATTCAAATTAAACTTAATGGGTTTTTAGTCATAAAGTATCTTTGGTAAAATTTTATTGTTAATTCGACAAACATTGCTGTACAAAAACTTGTGAAATGTTCTTTTGAAAGCAAGTGCTTTTTTTGGCTCTAAAAGGTTAAAGCAATTCCTTTAAAAAAAAGGAAGCAAACATTGTTTTCCCATTTTAACAAAAACTTTTTATTCCATTTATGGGATTTTAAGCAGAACTGCATATTATTTTAAGGCATTCAAATTATAATAGAATACTCGTGTAAGTAGCAAACATAATATGACTTTGATATTTTTTATATTTTTTTTATTGAAATATCTACATTTTGTTAAACTACTATTTAGCAACAACAGTGTAGGGGAAATTTCAAGTACTGAAATTAAATTTCCTTTTAACTCATAACATGTAAACAGAAATATGAATAATTCCCAAAATCTATTTCTCAATAATAGTGAGTTAAATACTTAAATGATGTTTACTAGTAGATCTTACACAGCAAACATTGGTGGGCAGAAAGTGTATTCTAATGTGCCAATTGCCTGCCTAAAAATATTACTTTACAATGATATTCTTTAAATCATTAAATTAATAAACTCAAGCCAAATAAAATTTTCTCTAATAGTACTAAATTTACCTAAATCATAACCACTTGTTTCAGCACTAATTTGTTTGACGTTGTTTACTTTTACAAGAGTTTTGCAAGATCAAACATCATCAAATAAAACAAAACTAAATATTTATTGTGTCTTGTTATAAATAAACGAAGTTTTTTTTATTAAATAAACGAGTTCAAAAATACTTTATTTAGTTGTGTTGTCTATTTCGGCAAATATTTGCCAAGTGTGACCGTACCCAGTAAAAAAAAAATGGTGTTTTTTGAAGTACTTAAGAAAAAAAAGCGCATAATCGAGCGCTTCAATAACAGCAATGCTTAAGAATAAATATACAAAAATATGCTTTTTTAGTGCTGACAACGAAGAAGGTTTTAAAGCGAAAACACAAAAATGAATTTATATCCAGCAGATGACAACGAAAGTCAATTAGAAAACAAATATCACGCTTCTCAGTCCCTATGAATTTTTCTTAAGCAAAAACATTCGGATAGAATTTGTTATTTGCTTGGTGTACGCGAAGTGACGTAAAACACTTTAGGAAAGTGCTTTATTTACATGTTTGATTAGGTTAAAAGAAGCGCTTATTGTCAGCAGAAAGTAGTCCTCCAACACCTCATACAACAATCATGCATATCCCATCAGCAGGTTTGAAGCGATTTGAGGTATGAATTCATACATAAAACCTGCTCCTTTTGAAGCACATTTTTTACTGGGTACCTTAAGAAATAGAGATTTATGGAAGTTCTCAATTAGTTAAAATAATCAAAATAATTTAAGAAGTTGGCAGTCTCATTTTAATTCCTTAGAGGATTGGTATATCTCGAAGTGCCCTACGTTTTTTTAATAATTCGGTATATCGGCAGCTATTACAGATATGATAACGAAAGTACACATTGTTGCAGCTAATATATTATCGAGTTGATTTATAGTTGTTCGGCTTCGTAGGAAGAATGGGAGTCTTAAAGTTGGTCACCTTAGTCCCACATTTAAAAAAAGAATCGCCAAATTTTTAAATACTTCTTGAGAAAATATGGTCAAGCAATTTTAGCTTATTTTTTATTTTTACTCGAACATTTTTTGGGTTTCTTAGATAGAGGTTCAAACAATTTGTCTAAAATGTCAGCTATATTTGCTACAATATTCTGAATAAAATTTAAAAAAACTTGCTACCAGTTATCTAGTCTTATTAAAAAGTTACACGCATTCAAACTTCGAACATGCAAAAATGGTATAATTTTATGCATAAATGTGTAAGATTCAATTTTGCTAATTTAAACGGACCTAAAACTCACCAGCCCTAAACAAATGTGGTGAATTTTGAAAAAAACATTTTAGGTTTGAGTAAAAAATTCTAAAAACGCAAATTACCTATCCTTGAAGAAGCTCTATATTTATTTGTTCCTATATGTTATTTAAATACATACAAAGTTTTTTTTTTACTGTCACAGTGTTAATAAAATCACAGTGGGCACTTTAATAAAAAAAATTTAAATTTGGAACATATTTTCCCCGTTTAAGGAATTTTGGTATTTGAAAATAAAATGTGGCAAAAATTATAATCACATAATTTAATAACATATGGATCTTTATTAGTTCGATTAGATTTTCAATTTTACGTCAATACAAATTTCATTGTTTTCTTCATGGAAAATCACCATATTATAATTTTTTTAGTTTTAAAGTAATTCCAAAAGTACACGAAGTAATTCTTTAAGTTAAGCTGAATTCCTTATAGAAATTGGCGTGAGGGGAAGACAAGACGAGTCAACACTTGATTGTACTAGCAACTCTTATTCTATACTCTCAAATAAAAAGACGAGCGTTTTAAGCAATAAGAATTGTGCTGTGTGAACATCGAGGAAAAATAGGTTTGTTGTTTTTGAATGCTTGTAACACACTTGTTGTACACTACATTTTTTGCGAGTGGTTGTAATCACTCGGTGAATGCTTGTAAAACACTAAATTTTATTTACAAATTAAAACCTTAATAACTAAAATACAGATCTTAAAACTAAACTAGTAATAAAATTAGACCACGTGTGCTGTTGGTATTTTTCATTTTCCCATCACTCCGTGTGATAAACAACACTCGAGTGATAAGAACAACTCTTTTAAATGCATGTACACATGCGTTTTAGTATAAAAAGTATAAAATATAAAAAATATTAAATATTAGCCCCCTTATTCAAAACGATTGTTAAATTTAACAAAGGTTTATTAAGACAGATTTGCATATAAAAATTTGCTTAATAAACGTTTGTTAAATTTAATAATCGTTTTTGAATAAGGGGGTAGAAATATAAAAACTATAAAGTATTCAGGGGTCAGGGTAAACCAAGCAATAGAAAATTACATAAATAAAATACAAATGATAAATAAAAAAGCATGTTCAAGTCACTTTGAATAAATTGTGTCAATCTTTTCAATAAAAATTGCTTCGTGTAAATTGGGATTGAATGGCGTATGAAAAAATTATACTACTATCAGCCAGGCCACAGAGCTCAATTCCGTTCGGAAGTGAAATTAATTCGGTATTTTGTTTCTACAGAAAAAGTAAAACGAAAACACTTTTAATTTGCTATGTGGAATTGTATTGATTCCGAAAAAATGTTTGTTTTACTTTTTCTATAGAAGCAAAATACGGAATTAATTCCACTTCCGACTGTGACACTTTCACTGTGATATGGCTGTAAATCATTTTACTAAAATATCAATCTTCAAATCCTAAGATTTTCAACAATACCAAATTCTTTAGATGCTCCGCAAACCTAGCTCCCTTTCAAAAATTTTATAGTTTTTCATATATTTCAAAATGTGTATACTTACTCATAGAGCAACAGAATCTAAAGTTTTTTTTAGCGGAAATAAATCTGAACATACAAAAACAAGCAACAAAGAAATTTATTAATTCTCAGAAATTAATTTCAATAGCCTGCTCTATTTATTACCCCTGCTGTTTAACAGATACAACATGGCTTAAATAATGACTTTGATGAATAGTAGCAAAATATTGTTGAATGTTGATGTTTTACATGCATTCTACCAGTTTTTCTCTCAGCACATTTTCGTTTAAACATACATCCATATATACATACATATATACATGTATTTATTTTGTTATTTAGTGTTAGTATGTGTGTGGGTGCCAGTATTTAGCTTTTGGTTATAAACGTTTTGTTTGTATGTGCTCATCTTACTTATGTTTATATGAACATTAGCTTCTGAACACTCCTCTTGCCACAGCTACCATGAATGAAGGATGCTAGTAGTAGTTAAATTCTACTTACATTATATGGCATAAATAATAATATATATTTTTTTTACTTTTATCATTATGCTTCTTACATGCTTAAACTACATATATAAAGGAGCACATGCACACATAGAAAAGATTTAAACCAAATGCACACACACAAAACATTTAGCATACAAGCAAAAATAAGCTGTTAAAGGCACAAACAAAAAACAGACTACAAAAGAGAAATTTTCACCTTTTAAATAACAAGCCACTTAAAGTGGCAAACTGTGATTTTGTTGTTTGTTTGTTGTTGTGAGTATGTTTGAATGTCTGCTTAAAAGTTTTGTCTTAGAGGTTTGTTTAGGAAGTCATCTTATAGAAGGTTAGTAAGCTCTTGACACAAAACCAAAGTTACATTGCCACTAAAACTCAAGGTAAATGCAAACCATTTTTTAAGGAAATTAGGAAAGGAATGTTAAGGTGTTGCAGCTGCAACCAGCATTGCTAATGGTTGCAAGTGCGTAAATAAACAAATTATTAAGAAAATTGTTTACATTGTTACTGGTTGGCCAAGCAAAATAAGTCAGAAAACTACCAAAAGGAAAAAACAAGATAAAGGAAAGAAATTTTCAATTAAGCACAAATTCTTGGTTTAAATTAGAATTCAGTTTTTAATTATACAATTTCAAAACACTCTTGTGCAAGCCACAAATTTATTTTTTTTAATAATAGTCACAAAATATTTTAATTACTTATGAAATCTGTTTAAAATTAAGTAACAAATTTGGTACTTGTAGACGCAACGCATTTATTTAGTATACAAGATTTATGCTTTAAATATATGTTTCAATTTGCACGAAGCAACTTTTATTGAAAAGATTAATACAAATTTTGTCCCTTGAAATTTCTTCGGTGTTCACACAGCACAATTTTATTGCTTAAATCGCTATTTTTATTTCGGTGTATATACACATTTGTATACACATATGTATAACAGGAATTGCTAGTACAATCAACTGTGTACTCATCTTAATTTCCTTTCACCACGATCTCAAATTACCTTAGCTTCGCTTAAAGAATTGCCTTGTGTAAATTCCGACAATATTTCGTTTATTTAATTATTAAATTAATTGTCCAATTAAATTCTAAATATCGTGTAATTAACAACGTTTTAATAATAATCTGAACAAAACAGTTTAAAATCCTTATCTTATTCGGAGCGTATGAAAAACATGAATGTAATTCATATTAAGTATACGTTGCTTTATGAAATGTGTTAATGATATATATATATATAAAATTCTATTCTTAACATTTCTACAGAACGATTTAAAGTTTTTAAAAATGCTACTTGTCACTAAAATCTTTAAATAAAAAGCGAGCTACAGGTTGTCAAAGCAGTGGATATTAAATTCGTATCGTACTTAGTTTATCTGAGTTTTTTGAAAATAGAAATTATTTTAATTGTCCCACTAAATTCTAAATATCATACAAATAAAAGTTATTTTAATAATAATCTGGAAAAAAACGTTTTAATTTGCAAGAAGACCGGAATAGGAGTAGAGTAAGGGAATGAAATGAATTCTCCTAGCGCTGCATATTGCTAAATCTATTTCTTTTGTATAGAGCTTCATTAAAATACATACTTGGTTATTCATTCAAAAAAAAACTTGTAGCAGTTCTATACAGGACAATACTCTACAATTAAGCAGTTCTAAAAAGTATATATTATATAATTAGCTCTGAGATTAAATTATATGTTATTTATATAAAACATCTTTTGCAGCGGGCGTTGGTACATATTGCTGCTTCTTTTATGACCATATTTGAACATTAACTGAAACACATACTGCAAGTGCATAAACTTAAAATATTCTTTAATTTCTTTAGTTTTTTTCCATACTTTAATTCAAACTAACCATAAATTGTATACAAATGCTACCCCTGTACTTAAGCCAAGGGAAAGAAAATAAGTAAGCTCAGTTTATATTTTTACAACTGCATGCTGGTCTTTATTATTTAAAAATTTATTAACTCCAACATATTTTACCAATTTTTATGTATTTTCTTTTTTTCTTTCGTTTATTCTTCACTTTTTTTATAGTTTTATACAATTTTGCTGGTCTTTAGTGGATTTTAACACAAAATAAAAAAAAATTCAAAACGAAAAAATGGGGAAGTTTTTAAAATTAAGATGAAATAAATTTTATTATTTAAACAAACATGTCGAAAAAATGAACACAAAGCATCGTAGAACAATGTCCTTGTATATTTTATTTAAGAGTTAAACAAGCTAAACATCAAAACCTGTTTATGGCAAATGTAAATATTTGCAAGAATATTCTTTTTATTCACAATTTCAAAAAAATGTCTTAATAATATTAGCATTTTAAAGGAATTTCAAGAAATTTTTAATCTTATAAATGTTATTTAACTCAACTATTTATGAGTATTTGTTTTTGTATGCTTAAATTTCTAAGTATTAACATTTTTACAAGAGCAAGTTTTATTATTTATAATGTTTTATGTTTAATGTTTCTTTTTCTTTTTATATCTTTGCAGTTTTTCTTATTTCATTTCCTTTTGAAATTCAATTAAAAAACACTCCCCCAACCAACCATGTCTATCTCTGATTTCCGCAAAAAGAAGTTGTTGTTCTTGTTCAATGTTTTCTTTGGTAAGTAAAGATTTATTTTGTTTTTGCCTTGCCATTGTAGTCTATTGGAAATTTATCACACACATAAAACTCAACATGATCATTATTCATATCACATATTAAACCAGGGCGTATGAGCGATATTGATTTAATTGGAATAAAGTACTCGTATACCTAGGTCAACTAAAATAATGAATATAATATCTGAATTATTGATATGTTTTAAGAATTATATTTACAAGGATTATAGAGAAGAATCTAAGCTTTCAAGATTTTTTGCGCTTGTAACTAGACTGTTGAAATTTGTAATGTTCTTATTTATGGCATATTATTGAGTATACGCTGATTAATTCTTTTAAAAACTGCTAAAGTTTGTCATAGTTGCTCATTTCGAGTGTGAACAAGTTTTTCGAATATGTAAGTAATGTATGCAATCTATTGTAATTAAGGGTATAATTGTCTAATTCATAACGACCAGTACTAGTTAATGTTAGACATAAAAAACTAACTATCAAAGTCCGTTTGACACGGAAGACAAAGATCGCCAAGATCAGTCAAAAAAGTTTGTAAACCTACTATTTAAGGCATTACTCTCAATAAGAATTTGTAAAATCACTGAGAGCTACTCAAGCAACCATTGCAAACTGTTGGCGAACAGCAGGATTTATACAAAAGCAGGGAACTTTGGTGCTATATCAATTAATGCCGATAGAACTTGAAAGGTGCTGTAAAAGGAAATCATTTTTTAACTGAATTATTACTTGCAATGAAAAATGTATCTATTACTATAATCCAAAAAGTTCGTATTTGAAACCCGGCCAACCAGCCGAATCGGCTGAATCGATACCAAAGCTAAGGTATTCAGGCATGTGATGGAAATCGAAAACGAAAATGAATGAGTTTTAAAAGTCAATTTTTTCGTAATATTTCTGAATTGAAAAACTTTTATCACATAAAATATAAAGATATTGGGCTACTAAAGAGAATCTTAAAACAAAAATTTTACAAATTAGATTATAAATGCATTAAAATGTATTTCCAAAACTGATTCGTTTTCGATTTCCATCACATGCCTGAATACTCTGTATTTGTTGCTAACAAAAAGCTCATATAAATTATAAGCTGCTAAAATCTGGTCAGACTATTACAAGTAAACTGTACCGATTACAATTGATTTGTTTGAAGTAAGCATTGGCCGAAAAACGTCCAGAATATGCGGCCAGACATGAAAGTATGATATTCCACCATAACAATGCTCAGCCATATAAAGCAATACCTGTTAAAAACAATTTAGATAAAAGTGATTCGGATGTTTTGCCGCACCCGCCTTATAGTCCAGATCTTGCCACATCCGACTACTATTTGTTTTTCTAAGCTACGCTTAACTTCAGAACATACTATATGAAGTTAACTTGATTTTTTCTTGGCTTCAAAAGATGAGCAGAGATTTTAGCGTGGAAACCATATGTTGACAGAAAGATGGAAAAAGATCATAACTAACAATGGCCAATACTTTGGATACATTTATATTGTATATGTATATAGGAATTGGATCTGTATAAATTCTATCTATAATATAGCCCCTAATTATCTAGCGGTGTTAAATCACATGAATGTGATGGCAAATTCAGAGCTACATTATGCAAAATAACTCGATCTTCTTGGAAATGTACTGATCGTTTTATCTTCATTCAAATAAATCATATTATATAAACAGTTTTAGAACTAAATTCCTGCCAATGAACACTTTAATAATCCTTGAAAATGTCGCAAGGCACCTACCTAAAAAACATTTAGAATAATGTACAATGCCTTCAACGACGTTTATGCAAAAAGAAATCTCGATTTAACAAATGGGCCAGCGAATATATCGTACGTTGTACCGGGACTTACCTGTAGTAACTTCCAAATAATATAAATATTAATTGAACAAAGCAATTACAAATAAATAAAACATTAAAAAACCGGTTTAATAAATTCACCATAAAACTTAATGACAATTAAGTCCTTGAAATAACCAATTTCGAAAACTTTACTAGAAATGTTTAAACACTCAAAAAATTATTTAAATTAAAACTTAATTTTCCAATATTCCCATTTAATAATGCAAGAGATACACCAGCGAAACTCACTCAGTTATTGGTGTCAGATGAACAAAAAAAACTGAAAAACTTTCATGCCATAAACTAACTGACACTTAAAACAAGTCACTTCCGCTTGTTTGGAAAAAGCTAACCGGATACACTACGACAGCTGTAGTCAAACGAACAAATGCAAAAAAGAATATTGTATATAGTCAGAAATTATATTCATTCACTAAATAAACAAGCCATTTAAAATTCAGACACTCACTCATACACACTTATATACATATACATACATAAACATATACTCAGATTTCAAAAAACCATACATACGCAACGCACTCTTATTTAAAATTCACTGTTAAACAAAATATTTGCATGCAAACATTCATTCACACTCAACACACAAACTCAATCATACACGTTTATATTTTAAATTCATACATTTTCATGTACACACTTATACTTGCATGTGTATGTGTTAGTAAATTTATTTTGTATCAACATTTCTTTTTACTGATTTAAAACTGTTTACTTGTTTCTTTCTCTCCCCCCCTGCTGATCACTGTTGGATGTGTATTCCCATGTATGTTTATCATGAACCTGTTTTCAACCGTGGCTTTATGACTCTATTTTCAACACATACTTCGCTCGCAATTTTGAAAACATCAACAAAAATATGGGTTATTTTGGCAACTGTTTTAAACACCACCTACATCCAAATGCCTTCATATATTTACTATTGTTATTGCTGCTAACATAAAATTGCAACGATTGTAAAACTTACTGCCACAACACAACTACTTTTACATAAACAACAACCATTGCTGTGTATGTGCATTTGAATATCAAAAAATGTGAAAAAAATCAAAATATCGTTTACTAATATTTATTTGTATACATATTTTGTTTGTTTTACGGTTAATTGTATATGTGTATACATTTGTGTGTGTGTGGTGGTTTTTCTGTATTTGCATTTCTATATCCTATATGACCCTGTATACAACAGATGTGAACCAAAGTGGTGAAATTGACATTAAGGATTTTGAATTGGCCATTGAGGTAAGTTGGTTACTACATGAAAACAGCAAAAACAAAAAAAAAGAAAACAGTATTAAAATTTAAAAATAAATAAGCATTCAATAACATTTTACTAATAAATATGTATGTTTTTATACACATACATTTTTTTGAGCATTTAAGGACCATTCGGTTGTCCTTACGTACATGAGAATTGTAATTAGATACAGCAGGTTACAAAATTCGGCTGAACAAAAACAACAATTACAGATTCCGTTTGAAGAATAGATATTTACGCATAAGTAAAGGGTAGGAAACAAATTGAGATCCTTTCCCGGGATTAAATAGATTCTAATATTTCATTTCCATACCATCAAGAAAATCTAGACACTCTGTGTTGTGAAATAAATCCAAAAGCATTTTTTATGTATCGTAAAGGCTGATTCATTTAGACTTTTCATTTTAATTTTTAATAAAACATTTCAAATGGAACTGGATTTCGGAATCTTTATTATAGCCCGAATGAACAATCCTAAACAAAATTTCATGCAAATGTTAGCCGTGTCTACGCTATATGTGGTATATTCGGAAGATCCTATTATTCTTTCCAGCATTGCTACCGATATCTCGCAAATTATATGAGTAATATTAGTTTCAAAGTATTGAATAATAGCTGGCTTATCTACGAAGATTTTTGTCGTCGTAGAACTTTAAAGAAAAAAATCCTAAGGTGTGATATCACACGATCTAGGAAAATAGTCATTACGGTCCCTTACCATGGCGCTGTATATTCTGTCCAAAGTAATTTTTTTAAAAAATACTGATCAATGGAGACCACCATAAACCATACTAAACAGTGCATTTTTGAAGATATAATGATGGTTTGATAATCATTTCAGGCTGCACATCAGCCCAAATATTTAACATAAGCAATTTACTTTATTTGCGTAACATTGATTAAAATCAAAACGCAAATTCAAGCCTGACGTCTTCAGTTTTTAAACTAGTTGGATTTTGGTAAGTCTTTACACCAAGATCCTGACGTAAAATCCCCAAGTTCTTTCATACGAAAGGTCAACATGTTGGGCACGGCTTTGAATCGATTTTTCACGGTTTCCACTCTACAGCATATAGGCAGTATTATGCTCACTACGGGCTGATTGTGGAATGATGAAATAATGAATGATGTTAAACAATACTGTATAAAAATAAGATGAGAGTATGACAAAGGTCACAAAAGGAATGAATTACCCATTATCAATTTTGATTTCTCAATTTGCAAATTCTCAATATTAATTTACATTTCTTAATTTAAATTTGTTTTTTTTTTCAACATCATTTTGGATTTTCCATTTACAATTTCTTATTTCTCAATAGCAATTTGCTGTTCTAAATTACAATTTGTTTTTTCGTAAATAATTTTATTCTATTTTCTTCGACCTTTTTTATGATTTTTATTAAATAATTTCTAAGCTTGAGGTCACTTTTTGTTTTTTTATAAAAGATTTTTTATTTTTATATATAATTAACTCGATATTTCGATTTGGCTTTGGAAATCTTCTTCAGGAGTTATTTCATTTTGATGTTTAAAATATAACAAATTTGTTAATTTCTCAATATAAATTTGAATTTCTGAATTTCAATTTGTTATTTCTCAATATCAATTTGGAATTTCTCAAATTCACCCAAAGGTAGAAAAATGTTTTCTTTTCCTGGCAATTAAACTATTAATTATTTGAAATGAGCAGAGATCGTTATTTATTACAAACGTCATTAACGCTTTTGGCTTGCTGAACGTTGCACTGTATACAGGACGGTATTACATGTCAGCCACAGCCACTGAGGTAATTAATTTATCGCACCGATCATTTAACACCACAATTTTTTGTAGATCTCTGCCAGACAGTCTAATTAATTACAGCCTTTAATCTCTATATAGGCCATGATAAACAATATAGATAGAATACAGAATGAGCAACCACTTGTAGCAATTTTGTTAAATGTAAATACACCAATACCTCACTTTGTGTCGAGGTTACGTTCATACGGGGCAGCTTTGAACTAGGCTGGGGCAGCTTTGAACGGCAATTTTTTCTTGTAGCGCTTATGTCCAAAAATAACATAAACAGGATCGAAAAAAATATTAAACTAAGATTTTATCAACATTGTTCAAAGGTGCCCCGTGTTCAAATGTGCCCGCCCTCTCCCCTACTAATTCAGTAGCGAAGCAACTTCGAAAAAACGCAAAACGAAACGACGCAAAGCGAGGTATTGGTGTACATCGATTTCTTTTGCAATTTCCTTAAATAGACTATAAAACCAATAAAAACCACTATGTTCTACTGTTTGTTTGTATAAAATATGATCATACCCAAAATACGAAACTTAAATTTATAAAAATTAACTAAATTATTTATCTTTGGTATTTATTTCCGTATAAGCTACTGGGGCCTAAATTATTATATTGTAAATTAAAAATACATTTAATTACAATTTTTTCCCTACGTTTCGTCAATTCTTTGTTGACTTCATCAGGGGAATATAATATGTGTATATATATTAAATTTATCATTGCCCTACATAATTCATTATTAAAAATCAGCTAAATACGCGCAATTGAAAAAATGTTATAAATCAGAAACTTAAGCCTCAGTTAGCCGACTGTAACGTAATGCAAATGGTTATGGAGATGTAAAGGTAACGTAACACCGTAATGTATGAATCTGTAATAAATAGAATTTCCTTACATTTTTATGTCATTACATTACATTCCGTTACAGTCGGCTAACTGAGGATTAAGAAATAGAATTTCCTTACATTTTTACGTCATTACATTACATTCCGTTACAGTCGGCTAACTGAGGCTTTAGACAACTCTGAAAAAATATTTTCAAAGAAAACTTTTTTCAACATAGCTGCTACTTATAAGCATAATGAATAATGTACCAAAATGTAGCAATAACTACAATTGATAGTATCTATGTAACATATGAATACTGAGAGCACAATTTTTAAATATATTATGAGAGTTTTTAAAACTCTCTTTGTTCACAAAGTTAAAAATCATAAAACTTATTCCAAAAAGTTGACCTCAAAATCTTGCTAATTGAATAGAATCATAACAAGTTGATTTTTCTCCAAACTTCGGTCTCACTTTACAAAATAGATAGTAGTTATTATCACTTTTGTATAGTGTTCGTATGCTATACGTATATACAAAATACATGCCAGCCAGCCGAAAATATCTACAAAAAAAAAGTTTGCAATTTATAGTTGCTTATACCAAACACTATACAAGTTTAAGTACTCATATGTACATAAGTATATATATTTATTTGTCACATGTAAATTATTTCTTCTCAAGTACTTTGTTGACTTTTTTCTCAGACATTGTGTGATATAAATTTTTGCATATTTACAGAATTTCTTAATTTTTTTTCTTCTCGCTTACAATAAATACCTCACAGCTGATTGCTTTTGTGTTTGTTTTTTAATAATTTTTTCTAACCTTCACAGCGTGTCTGCACATTACGTGGCTGGGCTAAGGATACACCAAAGAATAAGGAAACCCATGCAGTCATGTTGGAAATTTGGGAAGGTTTACGTTCAAAAGCTGACAAGGACAATGATGGTCAGGTATGTACATGCAAATTTTCATGCAAATTTGTATTCTGTTCTCTTGTTTTTTTTTTTTTTTTTTTTTAGAACAAACATAAACTCTAAGTTTTGTGATGGACAATGTATGAACGAATTGTCCATCACAGTGGGAATGGGGTTTGGGGGTTGTATGAGCACAGTGAAATAATAAAATTTTTAAAGCAGTAAGCTGTTGTTACTGAAAAAATCAAAACCTAACAAAACAAATCATTTCCGTTACATACAAAATTTGAAAAAAGAAGAATAGTATTTTTTCTATCAATAAAAATGTCTCTTGTCAATTGCACATTTTTGCTAAGAAATACTCAATTCATGCATTTCAATACATTCGTCATGTAAATAAAACGTATTAAATTTTCTATTCTATACATACTATTAAGAAAATATTTTTTAGGGAAATGTTTCTTATTTTCAAACAAACATAATATAAGAAATATGTTTCCTTTATTTTATTATGCAAAATACTGTGTGTTTTGCATCATTGTCCTTTGGTTTCTTTTGCCAGTTTTGCACAATTGAGGTTTATTATTTGCCTTTTCTATTGTTCAGTTCTACACGTTTCTGTAACAGTTTTTATTTCTTTTAGGGTAAATTTTAAATAGTAAACTTGTAATAGTTTATTTTATATTATTTTATTTTATTTTGTGTTTAGCAGAGTTGGCAAACAGGGCATTCATCAGTTGTAGCATAGACTAATTAGGGGAATTATAAAATAATTTTAGCCCAACTAACATAATTGTTCTGGTGACCTTTTTATGTAAATCTTTATACAACTTTAAATTGCAACTTAAGCACTGCAAATTTTGATTCATTTCATTCTTTTTTAAAATTTGTTTAACAAAAAGGACACACACAAAACCAATTTTCTATGAAATTATTTCCATTTCAAAAATTTTATATACTACACTTTACATTGTTGTGTGTAGTAGCTGGTTTTGTGTATTCTTTATTTAAAAAAATAACATAAATTGTGTAATAAATATTTTGTGAGCATTCATTCAGCGACTGCAACAATGCAAAAAAAAAAAGAAAAAAAAACTGGCTACAAAAAATTGGCTCATAACAAAACTAAACATTTTCATTTAGTTGTTCAATTGTATTTCGCTATAGTTGGCAATTTACTATATTCAAGAAAAAAAAAAGCTAAAATAATTTACAATATATTAAAATTATATTGTATGACAGTATTTTTTAACGTTGCCTGGTCATTTCGCATGATTTGTGGCGTTGTGAAATTTTGAAGGGGGTTTAATGGAAAAATAAACTATAAATTAGAAAATCATTTGAGCAATTTGTTTAAAAAAAAAAGAAATTATTAAAAAAAACCTTTAAAACCAATGTGTTTTTTTATAATTGAAAAATATTTATTTATTTATTTGATATTCTTACTGACAGAAATGACGGCTTACACAGCGTATGTTTGATTTTCATTTGCCAACAATAATACTCATACGTATTGGTATACGTATTTTATTGAATTTATAATGTACACTAGGCTGTTGCACTAAATACATTTAAATTAAAAAACATTTGCTTTTTTAAACATTCTCATACTAATTCCAAATACAAAAGAGAAGCAAAGCAAATAAATGTCAACCAAAAAAAAAACATAAAGAAAAATTTTATTCTTTTTATAATCTCAGAGTATTTGTATTTATTCATTCTTGCTCACTATAAGTAAAGTAAAGTAAACATTTTTTTTGCTAATATACTGTAGTATTTTGCAAGGTTCTTATTTTACAATATGGGTATTTTAATAACTAAATGCAAGCAATGGTTATGGTTGTTTAATTTGTCTTTTTGTATTTTTTAACACTTATTGTATTCATTTAGTACAAAGACAATATTTATGGTGTTTGTATTTTATAAGAGAAAGAGCATTTTACTTTATAAATAGAAGATCGAATAAAGCCAGTAAACGAAAAAAAGTAAATGTATTTATGTATTTGTTTTTTGTACTTTTGCAACAGCCCAATGTACACCAATAACACATTTTGCGTCCTAGTTACGTTTAAAAAAAAAAAAAAAAAAAAAAACGACGCAAAGTGAATTAAGATTTTCTCTAGCAATCCATGTAAAGACCGAACATAGGTTCTAGGGTTACGAAAATACTAAGTCGACGAATTTCTTTCACAAAAAATTGGTCCAATGTTTACTCAACATTTTTTTTTTCAACGCTTTACTTTTTATGTCATCGTATAAGCTTTTTACTTTTGTGTGAAATACCATTTTCAATCCAAAAAGAAAGCAAGGACTCCATTTCGATCATTAAAGTACTTCTTATACGGGTCATCGTTTTAGCACCTAATGAAAATTAAAGACTCGAACCCAAAACCACGCAACCTTGAAAATCTAACGACGCACAGTGAATATTAGTACTAATTAAGCAGTGACGCAACTTCGAAATAACGCAAAACGACACAACGCAAAGCGAGGTATTGGTGTATAGGTAATAAAACTAATAATAACAAAATTCATTTAATATTTGGAGAAGAAAATACATATTTTAATTTTTTTTTTATATAATCTATTTATTCAAATTTTAGTTAACATCAATTTAAAGTTGGTCTCAGCGTCACTTGGACATAGTTGAGACGAGTTGGCAAAATAAATATTACAATGAATTTGTCTTAAGATTATTACAATTTAAAAATATATATAAAAAAAGGGAATAGATTATATGTACATCATAAAAATATGAATATATTTGGAAATATTATCCTAGAAGCATTTCTAAGTTTTGAAATAAAAATTGTTTTATAGTTTTTTTTTTAATATTGAAATTCTTTGTATATTTTTAAAATTTTCCGGAAGATTGTTAAACTCGACAGTACCCGCATATTCGATCCTCATGCTTTGTAGTTTCTAGACAACATCTAACCACTCTAAGATTAGAATTGTTTCTGGTATTATATAATGTTTGATTCCTCGAGAAAGATATAGTGTGATAACCGATGTTATTTAAGATCTTTAAAACGTATGTAAATAGGCGCAGTTTATATAATCCAAACACTGGAAGATTTATATTAATGAAAATTAGACTTAAAACATTGTTCAAAAAAAAAAACGCAAAGTTATACTGCTTTGCAAATATTAGAAAAGACTTTCTTATAGAAATCCGTGATTTTGGTGGTTCGCTTAAACAGTTTGAACGTATTAATTAATTGTTCGCATACAATTCTGTTGCATAAATGTTTTAATATTTATGTTACAAAATACTTAAATACTTTTGAACTCCAAATGATACACATTTATTAATCTTAAATAAATTTCCTTTTATAAAAATCCATGATTTCGTTGTCATGTATGGCATGATTAACGCGACCATACATCCCTCTTTTGGCGGGATTCTCCCGTTTTTTTTAAGGCTCATCCCGCCTAAATTTTTTGTCCCGCTTATTAAACAAAAATCCCGCTTTTTGCTAATTTGAAAAAAAAATATATAAAAACTCCAAACTGTGATCTTTGCAAAAAATTTAGAGTTTGACCATATAGTTTTTAAATTTTCTTCAAGCATAATTCAATTTTAAAATATGTTTAGATCCATATTTTTATTGAATTTGTTGCTAAATAAATGTTTTTTGTTTGAATAGATTGCGATTTTTTCTCCAAACCAAATTTGCAAGAAATTGGCCATTTTTATATATTTTAAACAAATACATACATATATATAATTTTATAAAAGTTTTCAAATTATTAAGTTGTGTTTGTTAAATGAATACTAGTATTCAGTAATAATTCTGATTTTTCTAGTTTTAGAATTAATAATTTTACAAAAAACCATAAACAATTTTAAAAGTTAGAAATTAATGAATATGAGATTACTTGAAAGACCAGCTCTTTCATATCATAATTTTAAAAATCAGGCTTTTTTATTACATCTACTTTATAATTCTGCTTTTTTATCCTTAACATCAATAAAAACTCTCCCGTCACGTTAGGCATGATCCACTTATGCTGTGTACTTATTAGAACCACTCCCCTTAGCTTTTCTTTGACAATAGCCCGGCGACAATTATTTCGTCGGCCTGATTTTTCGGAATCCTATACATATTCTTCACCTATCCATAGCAGCTTTTGCATAATAACAGGGAGTTAAATCGGGCCAAACTTTACTGAAGAGTGGTGACGTCTAGCATGGTTGCTGTTTCTGTTTCTTTTATAGAAACATCTATTCTTCTATGTAAGATGTGACAGAAGTGGTGCTCTGCATACAATTTTGGTCCCTGTAGCTTTTTGAGGTTGAAAATAAGGCAGCTCTTATATTTTGTTGAAACTCTACGATTTGGATATTCGTTTACAAGTTATGTTTGAAAACTCCCATTCAAAAAGTCAGCTATAGATACACACATTGTCATATTCAAATAAATGTCTTTTGCCTATCATAGCATTAACTGAAATGTCATGTAAACATGAAACATGTAAAACAATTCAACTCGAATCTGTTTAAGAAAACTCCTTTGTCACGAACTGGTAATGAAAAGTTTTGTTATTATACCCTGCACCATCATAGTGGTGGGGTATATTGAATTTGTGTTGATGTTTGTAACGCCCAAAACTATTACTCTAACACCCACCTTTCAATATACCGTTCACTTGCTGAGTCGATAAAACGATGTCCGTCTGTTTGGCTGGCTAACCGGCTTGGCATGTAAATTGGAGCACAGAGTACAGGTGGCTATTTTGAAGATATTTCAACAAAATTTATTACAAGAATTTTGTTCGCTTTAAGGACAATTAGTATATAATTTGATTTTTTGATGATTGATTTGTAAACGTATCCAAACAAATTTCACCACAAATAGGTGATATATGAAACCTAATCACATATACAAATTTTGTGCAGATCGGTCCATAATTAACCATAGCTATTTACAAGGTCCACTGCCGAAAATCTTAAAGCGATTTTAAAAGTTTTGCTATCCAAATAATATTTAACGCAAATCATTTGTTCCAATTTTATGATGATGGGTTTTTAACTAGTTATAGTTTCCATAAATACATATTTCCGTAAACCATATTAATATTCTTAAATCTTTTAAAAGTATTTATATCAAGTTAAAATTTAACACAAACAGTACATGTAAAGAGGTTATGGCACTAACTTTTTGGGTAATCTATCTATAATAGGTGTAATAGCTATAATATATAATATACTGAGTGTAGAGTATTATATGGCCGGGCTTGACCGACTATACTTTATTAATTGTATTTTGTTTTATTGAATTTACACCTTTTTATAATTTTGCGATATTCCCATTCAATCCATTGGTTTTGGAACGACAATCGGCACAAGTTGCCGATATCTGACCAACATTGTATTATTTAGTTTTCTTCTATCTATCATAACTAATATTTATCAAAACGCCCTCCTTCGGTGGTATAGCATTCAAACGCCACCGAAGTAAAATAATTAAAATAAAAACTATAAAATCAAGCTTTAACATTAATGCACCTACTCACCACCAGAGGCGCTGCAATTCTGCACTAAAAACAAACATAATGCGCAACTGCAGAGTTGTGATATAAAAAAGCTTTCTTTTTTCACAACTATCCCCTTTCCAAAGAAAGTAACGCAAGTATATATAGGCATATTAATTGCCTGAGTGTTACCTCTCTTTAAAAAAAAACAAAATTTAAAGGAAGTCATATTTGATTGATTGATTTGGCTGTGAGTTAAATAGACTTTGTATGCAGACATATTGAACAACTAAATATATCTGAGGCAGCCTAAGTGCAGTAAAGTATGTTTACTTATTATCTTAATTAATTTGTGAGTCAGAGTAATAAAATTTCTTAAATTTATTCTTTACCTATGCACATGAAAATTAATACTTTTAAATATTTACTACATTTCTTCTGCAATTAATGTCATAATAATTTCACTTTATACCCACAATACAAATTGCATGTTTATATTTTTACATTGTAAGTAAAATCAATTGCTTTTCATAACCAATCACTACTTTAAGACCTCAATATTATTTAATAATACTGCAATATATTTAACAAATATTACACAAAATAATGAAAAATAATTATTTTTGGCTTAAACACACAAGATAATAGTAGGTACAATAATTTTCCAATTGCAATGACAAACTTTAACCTTACCTTCCCAACTCAAATATGAAATGTTTACAGATGTAAAATTTTATTTGTCACATGTACATACGAGTATGTGTACAATATTAAAATTAATATTTAAATTATACCTAGAATATGAAACGTATAATAATTTTAGTATGTTTGAGTTTGAAATGCAGAACTTGATTTTTGAAGTTTAAACGAATTTTAAATACCACTATTCAGTTAGATTGTCAATGTGAACAAATTTAATTCAAGATCTAACATACACTGTAAGTCAGAGTTAAAATTTTGTATACAGCACACTTTTTCATCTACGAAACAAAATATTTTTTATTACACAGTACAACACATGATTTCGGGACTCAATTCTGATAACTGTTTATGAAAGTTTTTAATTTGTTGTAACATGACCAAACCAATGATGTGGAAGTTCTTCTTTTTGGGGCTACTATCATAAACAATTACCAGAATTGAGTCCTGAATCAATCATCTGAAAAATGTTGTACAGTGTTATATTAAGAAATATATAAGTTTGAATCAACTTAACATTTAATTTAAGATTTAATGTTTTCTTAAGAAATTTTTTTTTAAATTAAACCTGATTGATTTCATGAAAATTTTGAGGAAAGAAGAAATAAGCACTTTTTTTATATTAATTACCAAAAATTAAAAGTTAATATTTTGTTGGTCGTCTATTCTGCTCAATTACAGCCTCTTCATGGTATTTACAAGAGTTTCTGTCATAGCTCTAGTAATATTGCCGCACTCTTCTGTTAAAGCTGTTCATACTTCGTCTTTGGATAAATTGCTTCTTTTTCTGATGTTCCCTTCTAAAATTTCTCACAGGGAGATTGTGGAGGTAAATTTAATTTCTTATGCACGTTATACAATAGCCTCTCCTTGATAAATCTGACAGTGTGTTTTCGGTCGTTGTCTTGTTGAAAGACCCATGGCGTTTCAAGACCTAAATTTTCAGCACTTACTATCAAATTGTGCTTTAAAATTTGCAAGTAACCTCGGCTATTCATTGTACTTTCAATGAATACAAGATTACTTGTTTCTGCAGCTGACATACAACCCCAAACCATTAAAGATCCAACGCCGTGTTTTGCTGTAGCGCTAAGGTTCTGTGGAAGCTGCTCACCATTTCTTGTTCGCCAGTACTTTTCTCTTAAGTTTGACCCAAAAAATCTGAAATTTACTTTCATCGCTAAATTTTACATTATTCCAGAAATATTGCAAAGAGATTAAGTAAGCTTGTGCAAAGTCTTTACGTTTAATACAGGCACAATAATATTATTTTTACGATATTATTTTTATAGGAAGTTTGTATTTATTTATACTACAGATAGTCATGGTTAAACAGTCAACATTGTTAAAAAAAATCCAATAAATTTTTAAATTAATTTTTAAACTCAAAGTGAGTTTTAATTATTTTGTTAACTGAGTAAAAACTTTGATTTCATTATATGCGGCCACAACAATGTCGCACTCAATTGTAGATATACATTAATGTATGTCTGTATACTCTTTTAATCCACCTTGTTACAACAAATACCATGACAAACCTAATCTATCAACAATTATGGCTGAAGTACAACAGAATACACAAAAATTAATTAAATATTTATGGTTATTTATATGGTACGCTACATTGAGTGCATTAATGTGGCAATAAATAAAAATATTTAAATGACAACAAATACAATAAATATTAACAACTTTTGCACAGTGATAAATTACAAATCAATTACAATACATGAACATGAACATGAACATTCTCCAACACACACATTAAAACCTTAAAAAATCTTCATTCAAAAATGTTAAATAAAAATTTAAATATGCATGACAGTAAATGCATATGGATATAAAGAAAAATTCATGTTTTGGTTTTTAAAGACTCGCATCTAAATGTGTATGAATATTTACACTTGTTTTTATATGAAAACATGTTAACTGCATGTTTTATTTGAATTCAAATGTATGTGTATGTATGTTTGACTATGCGTCCAAGTGTGAGCGAGATTTTTTAAGAACCCAGCAGTTCTCAGCAGGGGGGCAATTGACCCCATATATATTACAAAGTCACTGCAGTTATTGTCAAAAGTGGGCATCTCATATGAATCATATCTTTCTTCAATCCACCTATGCTGCATACTTATGTCAAATCGCTTAAATTTGTTCATTGTCAAGGTTGTCGAGGGTGGTACCACCCCACCTTAAGTTTCATTTGACAATAAGCCAATATTATTGGATTGACCAAAGCTGACGACAGTAGTTCATGGGATTAAAGTATCGTCCTTGAGGACACAACCACATGGTGTACATAAAGCCCATTCATGCTTTGTATGATTTACAAGGAACATACAATTTGTTTGTCCACAAGACACAACTCTTTCATACATAACTGCATGGATCAATGTTCAAGCACTTTTTCTATAGTTTAGACAATTGGCGTAGTCTTAGACAATAATCGAAACAATCAGAGTCCATTCTAGCTTCATAATCGACTACTACTGCCCTCGGCCCAATTGAGCTAACATAGTTTGTGCCCCTAACCATACGTACCATTGACTCCGTCTATATGATTTTCATTGCAATACTTTTCTTAAGTACCAAGCCAATTGCTACTAGTACTTCTAATGGCTCTGTTGTTTCGGTAATATTACCTAGACATTATTTGGTGGTACAAACATTAGTCATTTAACAATCCTAGTAATGTTCAACTCCGCACACCTCTGGGAACAAACCAATGCCCCCACATGCTCCCCGAATGCACCTCAACTAATTAGTAGTCACGGCGGATTTCTGTGCCACTGGTTCTCGTGGAACTAGATAATAACATGCCAGCGGTTGTCGAACATTTAGTTTCATTCATTTGTTTTTCTATATATATAAGGACTCTGGTAAGTTGCACGTTTAAATGAGTACACAATTTTGCAGTTTCAAACTCCGTGCATCTCATGGCACCGGTTTCGCCATATTTTGCAACAAGGTATGCAAAGTTCACCTAGATAACCCGCTATCGAGTGGCGTTCATTTATTTTTCTATTACCTCGACCTGATTTCTTAGATACCAATCCATTGCAGCTTTTGAATAATGACAGGGAACAAAATTGATTCAAAACTTTTCTAAATAGTGGTGACGTTATTAACAGCAAGCTAACTGCTCTGTTCATCATTAAAAAAACAACCATCCACACATGTTCTTCTTGTAGTACTTACATTGGTTTCTGTATTTTTTTCGCTGTCAACCGGATTTTGCTTTATTGTACTTAATATTTTCTTTGCATGAAGCTGGTTTCTTTCAATAACATTCTTGCTTTGTTTTGTTCACTATCTGTGCTTAAGGTTTGCTTGTATCCTTGTATAACATTATTTACAGTATTTTTTTTGGATCTATAGCTTTTATGCCAGCCTTGAACCCAGACAATGTCAGATTTTGAAGGATATATTCCTACAAATAATTTCGTATTGAATAAATTTTTTGACTAAATAACGGTAGCAATATTGAAAAAGGAAATGAATGAAGTTTTGCCAGCCTAATTTTTAAAAAAACTTCTATAGTTTCCACTTTAATTTTCCTTTGACAATAACCCGATTAACCAAAGCTGGGGACAGAAATTCATGGAATGGAGGACAAAATCACATGGTGTACTTTACACTGGTTTATGGCTTGCAAGGAATATACAATTTGTTTGTTAGTGTGGCCGTATTGTATGTGAACAATTACAACTTCAAACAAGTAAAAAAGTATAGTCGGCCAAGCCCGACCATATAATACCCCACACCCAGTATATGTATAAAACAGTTTTTCAGAAATGGGCGTTATATGGGATATATAACCTATTGTGAACCGATCATCCAAAAATTTAGTGTCATGATGTCTGTGAATATAAGTATATAAACACTTTTAAACGATTTGTGGAGCTTAAAGTGATTTTCGGAAGTGGGCCTTATATGGGTCTACGACTAATTATACACCAATCTGCACAGAATTTGCAGATGTGATTTGGCTTCATTTGCCACTCATTTGTGATGAAATTTGTTTGGATACTTGCATAATTCAAACATTTATGATCGGTAAAGCCCAATTTCGGGAGGACATTTGTATGGGGGAAAAATATCACGTACCAAATTTTATCGAAATATCTTCAAAATTGCGACCTGTACTCTGCGCACAAGCTTTACATGGACAGCCAGCCAGACGGACGGACGGGCATCGTTAAATCGAATCAGAAAGTGATTCTGATATGCACAAATTCAATATACCCTCCCCACTATGGTTGTGTAGGGTATAATAACATCAGACAACAAAGATAAAATAGTTTATTTCTAGTAGTGAAATAATTACATTTAAGTGCTGTAATTGTATAAAATCGTAAAATAACTACAACACAGATTACTTACAGCCACTAAAGTAAGAATATATTTCAAGCTAGATTACAGGCTGATTAAAGGTTACTTAACTACCTTTTGCACTACAAATAGTAAAAAACGTGGTAAATGACCTAAAACTAATAAGAAAATTGCAAATTTCGTACCACTTGTAAAACTGCTGAGAAACAGTAAAGTGTGTGTGTATTGGTTGCTTTTCTACTCCCTGTATGTTGTGCATTTGTTCAATCATATATCATTTTAACGATTATCCTGCATATACGTATGTATTTATATACATGAATAAATTGAAATGTCACAGTGTATAGGTACAATCACATAGGGGATGTAATCCCCCTACAAAATTACATTTTACTTTGAATAATGAAAGTGATCAGAGGATATTACCAATGGCAAAAGTAGTAATAAATTTAAGCAGATTTTTTTTTAAGAAATATTGTTTAACTAAGTCTGTATACGAAGGAATGAAAAGCCATATTTTATGCTGGTAGATACTAAGATTAAAAGCTTTGAAATGCCAATAAGTTAAGAAGAGTGAAAGGAAGAATATATTAAGGCTAATTTTTAGCAATCCTATAATATATTATAGGATACATTCTGCCATTAGCTTATACATTTTCAAGTAGCAGCTGCTGCTTTGTAGAAAGAACTTAAACCACTACCATGTTATGTAGTCAATTTGCAACCATATAAAAATGCATTAAAGAAGAGGTCTTTAAACTTTTCTTACCTCATGAAAGGCATATTTTAATTTCCAATTTTTACTTGTGTCATATTCTTAACATTAAAATCAATTATGACCGCTTACTTCCCATTAATTTTCAACCCATTATGTGTTCCCTGTGAAATTTGTTTTTCACTTTTCAATTCATTTTTTTTTGACTGAGCTTGCAATAAAACCCTGTGGTCGCTGAAACAATTTTTTACAAATATTTTTATTGTCCTTTTTGTACTTTTATATGTATGTATATGTATATGTTTTTTTTTTTGCTTTATTGCCAGTCTGGTAATGATGTTGTGTTTAACATTAAAAATACCCAAAGCTACTACAAAAATAACAACAACATTTTCATGCACATACTCATACACAAACATACAACAAAAATTATAAAGAAATTGTATGAAAATGTAAAATAATTTGGACCAAGTTTTATTACGACTTGGTTTTTGTTCTGCTGAACTATTCAATTTCGACATTTCAATATAACCAACAACCAACAATGTACAAACAAACATTCTCTCATAGATACTCATACACTCGTAAAACATTATGTCAACACCTACTGGCAGAAGGCCAAAATAGTGTCAAAAATATAACAACTACACAAAACTAGGCTCAAATACAATGAAAATGTGAAATAACCTACTCTCCACATAACTACTTACTCTTACCCCAACCAGGCTCGTGTAGAAGAATGAGTGCTCTAAGGACTACTATGGGCCACTAAAATATTTTATACAGCCAAAGGAAAAAGACACACAGAACAAAGCAAAAACAAAATTGTAATAAAAGAACAACAAAAGAAGAGCAAGTACAAAAAAAAACACGTTACAGAAATTGAAAATTAAAGGTTGGTTTTGTATTAAAAACTACATACTAGTCATGATTTAAGCCAAAATGTAGGTGCAAAAATCAAATTCACTTAATAACAATATTTTTGTTGTATTTTGTTTAGTTTTTCGTTTCTTGTGAGATTCAAGTATGCAATGACCTAAGTTGTAGTTTAAGGCTAAAATGCTTATATTTCATTTTGCCGTTTGTACATACATACATACATACATACATATGTATGTAAACTCATACGTGACCATAATTTTTATGTAGCTGTAGACAATAGGAAAAAAGCTTTGAGCAGAAAGATGTAAAAGTTATAATGGTTTATGATTTACTCTACGTTTATTTGTATGTTTAATAATAACAAAATATTCACCCCTATCGTGAATAAAAATTCCACATGAAATTTGTTCCCTTTTCACATTTTTCCTATTAAAGTTCAAAAAATTTTTAAACAAAATTTCTGTAAACATTTTTAATGGACCTCAACGTTTGATAAAATATACCCAATTTTATGAAAGAATAATCAAATATTTATTAGACTTTTTCAAATGTGAGAGAACTAGATATTTTATTTTCATAGAAAAAATATAGTTGTACATGATCAGCGCTCTAATTTCAACATTATTACAATTTGTTTAACAATATTATAATAATATAACCATAATATGTTATAGTTATTATTCCCATAATTGCAGCAATCATATATATGACTGTATTAATTATGTATGTATATGTTTATTATTGTGAAGATGATACCATTATACATACATACTATATACACATAAGTGATCATAATATTGTTAAATAAAATTTAATAATGTTGAAATGATTGCGGGTACCATGTACCTTAGAGTGGTTTGCCTTCCATACAAAAACAGAAAGTTGTGCCAGTGACCCCCTAGGATTAAAAATAATGTAAAAACAATTCCACAAATATTTTTTTTATTTTTGTGCCACGCCTACAACTACAGCCCTTTTAGAATTTTGTTTACTGTGTCGCTATTTTTAATCCGATCATAACATTTTGTATACTGGTATTCAAGGGCTACATATTTATCTCTAATAATTTTTTACTACCACGTCAAATTGTAGACATTATTTCTGGAATTGTTTTTACATTATCTTTAATCCTAGGTGGTGACTGACACAACTTTCAGTTTTTGTATGGAAGGCAAACCACTCTAAGTTATATGGTTTTATTAAATTTTGTTCAACAATATTATGATTACCTATGTGCATGTAGTATGTAATGGTATCATCTTGAATGTAGTAAACATAAACATACATGTATTTTTTATCTGAATGTGGAATAACAAAGTTTTAATATAAATACTATCGAATAATCAATTATAACAATTATTTAATTTTATATTAATTTCAAATTTCTTATGAAAAATTGTATTCGAATAGTTAATCAAATATGAAATAATTGAAACGAATAATATCTAAAATTTATTACAATAAAACATACGTTTTATTAAAATTTTATTAAAATTTATTGTATTATTAAATAGTTGAAACATTTTTAACAAATAATTAACAATTTTTAACAATTAAAACTAGTAATGTGTTAAAGTTCAAAAACGTTTATTTAAAATATAAAAAAATATTATTTTTATTCCAGATTTTATTCAAATAATTGAATTTTTTATCAAATCGCTTACTTTTAGCAGTTTAATCAAATATTTTAAACTAAGTAACTCTTTAAAATGGCAAAACGTTTGTTTAAAATTAAAAAACATTTTTTTATTCAAAATTTTATTCGAATAATCGGATATTTAATTCGTGTTTAAACGAATATATTAGTCTAAAAATTTAACGAAACAAAAATAAATGTTTTTTTTTTAATTAGATTAAAAGTTGTTTTAAAATAAATTATTTTTAATATTTTAAATGGAAGTATCAATAGCTTGTTCTTAGGTACCTAATTTTCACTTAATCTTTATCGTTTAATAAAAACCTCCAACGAAGAAAATCTTTAATATAATTCACAATTTTAATCATCTCTCATTAATCTCAATGCGGTCTTTTTAGAACTCGATGGAAGCACATCACAAGTATGCTAGTTAATGATCAGGTTTCACTGTCTTTGATTTCCTGCTCCGGTTTTATTCTATTCCTGTCTGACCTTATATTGTGATATTAATTAAGGCTTTCTCAATACACAGTTGATCTTCTGATCATCAAACGCCTGTCCTTGATTGCTTAATCTCGTATATTCTCCCACTATTTCGTTTGCTTTTATCATGTTTATTGTCCCAATTCTCTTGTTTCAGAGTCTTTGGACTCTTAATTATAAGCCTTATTCATTGATCCTATTGTCTCGTAGAAAGTCCTGTCTATCAGGCAGTTGTAGTGGGCAACAAAATCTTCCGTCCAACCTTTTACCCCTGCAGCATCGTGCACATAATAAGTCATGGTTACAGTCGCTGATCAGAATATGAGTTAGCTACACTGTGAAGAAATTATGGTGGGACCAATAGCAGTGTCTCAGAGCCCGGTAGACACCTTTAAACTAGAGAATTAGGTCTTAGACGCAGAACTTACCAATACAGGATAATCTTACTCATCGATATTTGAGGCCGAGTTGACTTGTGGATTTACCTAGCACCCTGTAATCCATTAATAATGCCGGCAGGCAAATTAATACAAACATTCTAACATACACTAATAAAAACTACCGCATTTTTTGTTTGGCAGTTTGCAGATATAAACTGTATCGTAGTTTACACAATTTCTTTATTATTTTGCAATGCAAGAACATAGTAAATGAAAGATAGAAGTTTTATTTGATGTTGCAAAGCAGGTGAACAATAAATCAACACACGTCACTTAATTTTAAACAAGGTACATCATTTATAGCAGCTACAACTCAACAATTAGTAGTATTGCAGTGACATAACATTAAAATGTGTTTGAATTAGCAGAGCTTGTTTGACATGAAATATTTGTATACAGCATATTGTCTTATACAAATCTTTAATAAGAATCTAGCAAAAGGCTATTTAATTGTAATTAGTATTTCTTTGACAAGGGGCAAACTAAATTGTTTAGTTATACGAGGGCGGTTCGGAAACTTCTTAGCCTAGCACAGAAAGAGAATTGTTGGTTTTTCAAAAACATTTTTATTTTTCAATATAGTCTCCTGAAACTTCAATACACTTAGTCCAACGCTTATCTAGTATTTCTATCCCTTGATTAAAATAGTTTTCCTCAAAATTAATTTTATTTTTCTTAAAACGATCCAAACAAGTTTGAGAAATTATCATTCTTATGCTTTTTTGGTCGACTGTTAACAAATGCGGCACCCATCTTGCAGATCGCGTTTTCATCTGTAGTTCTTCATGCAAAATTAAATGGACTCGATCATTTCAGATGCCCCTGATATTAGCTATTTCAGGCACTTTTATTCGTCGATCATTTAACCTCTACCATATCATGCACTTTGGCTACAATTTCTGTTGTTGTTTTTGCTGTTTTGGAAGTTCACTACTTGGTTCATCCTCAACGCTTGTACGACCACGTTTAAATTCAGCAACCCAATTGTTTGCTGTTGCAGATGAAGGACCACTTGCACCTAACACATTCACCATATTGTTGTGAATTTCTTGTCTCGATAAACCTTTTTTATTTAAATATTTAATGACACCACGAATTTCTAATTTTTTTCATTGTAAAAAAATCGCGGATGCGTCTTTTTTGAACAACTGTTTCTATATGATTTCTATATGAAGGAGTTGGCACAGATGGAAGTTTCCAAAATACTTAAGTTTTTTTTCTGTTTATACCACGCTTTCTGTTCTAGGCTAAGAAGTTTCCGAACCGCCCTCGTATTTATTTCTAAACGTAATAAAATCCAGCATTTACAAATTAATTACACAAACTCAAATTAATTCGATTATTAACTAGTCAGTTTTCCTTTCCACCTTATCCTCTATGAATTATAGTTTTCATGATAATTAAAATATGGCAAAAAAAATGTCCTTTATAAAATGTTACCTAGACATCAAAAACCTATAACAAATATTTTATTTAATGAAGCGTACACTAACAAAAGTAATAATGATCTCGAAAAGGTACATATTTCTACACGAATTAAGGGCTAACTTTAGTTAAATTTATACAAAATCGTTTGTATTTATATATTTTATTTGCAGCCTAAAAGTAGGCAATAATTCTTGGGCTTTTGTTGGATTTTTTACATTTTATTACACACACCTTTACGAAAAATGGCAATTATGTTAAGGGCAGGAGGCGGAAAAGAGAGTGTTAATGGTTTCAGATTTATTATACAAAAATTTCATATGAATTGTAATTGTGTATGTCGAAGAGTTTTATACTAAATATATCAATTCATATATGTTTGTTGGAAAAAAATGTTGCTCTGTTGCTGCTAATGTCTGCTTGGTCATGTTAAAATTGTTTAGAGTTGGACAGAAGAAGGAAAAACATAATGTTTAATAATAAAAGTGTGTATGTATTATTGTTGCTGACCATATATACCATATATATACATATCTACATATGAATGTGTAACAAATGAGGCCATTCAAAAAAAAAAAAAAAAAAAAAAAAAAAAAAAAAAAAAAAAACATGCATCTAATGTTTATATTGTGGTTTGGCTTAAACCAATTACTTTTAATCGGGGGTGGGCTTGTACTACATACATATAAACAACTTAAACAGGACTAGAGTAAGCGCAGTAGATATTAATGGCTGGATAGTACACTGGTTAAGTGTTGAAAGCCTATAAAAACAGTTGTGTGTATAAAACCAGAGAAGAGTAAATAAATGGCATGTTTATAATGACCTTGTTGTACTTATATTGAATACAATAACATACCAACCAGCACCAGCATCAGCACACAACATCCAAATGGCCATTCAACTATACAGCAGTTGGGCATTAAACAAAAATTATAGAACTCTGGCCAAAAATCTATTGCCCCTTAAGAGTACTTTACAGTTACAAAACAATAAATATTATTTAAATACTTTTTTTTTGCAAGAAACAACAAATAAATAAAAACTTTTAATAAATTCAAATTTATGAGAAAGAAGCCTAAACTTAAAATGTATATATGTAAACATTTTTGTTAGCATCACCATTCAATAGGGGTTCATAATAAAGGCTTTGAAGATATTTTTCATTTTATTATTTTAAATACATTATTGTTGTGTTGCCTACTTTAGGATTTTTGTCTTTTTAAAACAGTTTTCAATTAGTTTTTATTTCATTATCTATATATTTATCTGGAAATTTAGAAATATTTTCAAAAGCAATAATATTTTGCTTTGATTTAGTATAAATACTTGTTTAAAAGTTTATTTCAAAAACATTGTAAACAAAGTTTTTTTTCTACTGAATTTGGCAATTGCTTGCTTATACTATTCAATTTAAAACTATTTAGTTTCCACAACTAAAACCTACTTTTTATTTATTATGCTCTACAATATATTTATAAGACTATATGAATATTACTGTGTTTGGCGATAGCGTTTCTCCAAAAAATAAAACCCTAACTGACTAAAAGCCACCAATATATGCTAAATTGGCTGATTAAAACAAACTCTAGCCTTGTTAAGAAACATTTTAAAAACTCCTTCTTTTAACAATACAAAATCTGATTCCTCCAATTATATTATAATTTGAGATTTGAAATTTGAAGTGCACATAATATTCGTTGCAGTCCAGTACAGAATAAGTTACAGTATCTTTGGTTCTTTTTGCTTTTATGGGCTTTGTGTTTATTTATTTAGTTGCAAATAAATTGAAAATAAATTTCTTCAACAAGACTTGCTGAGTTATTGCAATGTTATACAATGGTTGCATAGTTTAAGGGGTTTTAACTAATATTCTTATAAAGCATACTTTACAGTGTTTAACAATTACAAAGATTATTTAACTTGTTTGTTTTCAACATATTAGCAAAATAAATAAAAATATAAACATTTAATTAAACAGAAAATTTAATTGTATGATTTAAATTTTTTCTCTTCACAGGTTTCCGTCGACGAATGGTGCAACATGTGGGACGCTTATGCCAAAGATCCCAGCAGTGTTATGGACTGGCAAAATAAGTACATGAACTTTATGTTCGATCTAGAAGATGCTTCCACTGATGGCAGCATTGATGTTTCCGAATTTGCTTTAGTTTGCTCCAGCTATGGCTTGGAGAAGAAAGAATGCGAAGAGGCTTTTGCCAAAATGGCCCAGGGTAATGAGGAAGTAACACGCGAACAATTCGCTGCCTTGTGGGAAGAATATTTCTCCTCTGAAGATGCCACAGCTCCTGGTAATTACATTTTTGGCAAAACCTCATTTTAACAACTTTAAATGGCAGCATGATATTTATTGCAACTTGTTAAGAAAATCAAACTTGACTTGATAAAAGAAAATCTAAAACACACTGGAACAAACTCAATTCCTTAGTAAATTTAATTAAACAAAGTATATATTATATTGAAATTATAAATATTTAACTAAACAAACAAAACAATTTATGAAAATCAATTAAAGAATTTTAAAAACAAATTAGTAAAAAATATGTTTTCTTTATTTTTTTAAAACAAAAAAAAAAATAACAATTATGATAAATATAAATTAATAAATATTTATAACTAATAAAACAATAAACAAATTGAAATGGTTACAAAAAAAAATCACCAAAATTTAATAAAAACTACAACAATTACATACTAAAAGAGCGTAATAATGTTAATGTTAATAACAAACAGAAATATTTGTTATTTAAATACAGATTTAACAGCAACAAAAAACAGAATTAAACAAAATATATATTTCTTACATAAAAATAAACAAAGATTGCGTATAGATAGACTAATTGTGTGGACTGAAGGGAGTGTTTTAAAGTTAAATAATTGGCCGAAAACAATAGGAAATTAACTCCAAAAAAATATAGTTCCGTCTTTTTTTACTTTATTTAATTCCAATATTAATTTGAAATAAATGTTGTTTAATGTATTTGATAATTGAATAATAAATATATTAAATATTTTATCCATCAACCAGATTAGTGTTCCAATGTATTCTCTCTCACAAATTTCATGGTCAATTTGATAATTATGTATAATCACTAAATTAAATTGAAACAAAATACACATAAAGAATTAATTGGTTAGAACAAATTTTTGCCAATATTTTATTCAAATAAAAGACGAAGATTGTGGGAATTCACGTGCTTTTCAACTAGTTGACAAATAAGGAATCACAAAATGAAGCCTTCAAATTAAATTGGATGTGAAAGTGCTTTTTAGTTTGTAAGGGTTTAAAAGGTTTCAAAATTATTAACCTAAAATGTGTATAAAAGTCTATTTATGCAAACAAATCAACCAGTAATACCTTTCCATATATATTTTCAAAAGTTGTGCAACTATAGATTTTTCATAGTCTTCTGATTTAGAAATATAATTTTCAATTCCAAAAATCCTTAAACATAAAAGTCGATTCAAAAAGTAACTCTTCCACTAATCCAATAGTGATAAAAATTAACATTTATTTTCAGTGAGGATTGGAAAGTGACATTATTGTTCGGTATCAAAATAGTTTTAAAAATGTTAATTTTTTCAACCTTATTTATAATAATTTTAAATAATTTACACTGTCATACAAAATAATGTGCGATTTCAAATAAATATTTCTTTTTTGTTTCTTGTTTACAATATGTATTCATTATTTTCTAATAATTATAAATTGTAGTTTTTTTTCATTCAGTTACTATTTTATCTAATATTTAAGTACATACTTCTTTGCAACGTTTAACCGCTTTTTTATATTAGCCGCTCGTAGAAGAGGCTTTTTCTTAGCGCACGTACTTTTTAGACCGCTTTCGTTAAGTCTTCTTTGGACAGTGCGAGTCGAAATATTTAATTCTAGTTCCTACTCTATATCTCTGGCTGTCGTAAAAGAATTTCCTTTTGTTAGAATTGCAATAGATCGTGGTCTTACGTTTTCTGCCACATAAGGCTTTTGTTTGACTTTCTTCTTTTATACAAAGCAATTAAATTATTTTTCTGACCTTAGATTCCGATATCTTACAATATTTTAGAGCTCAAAGCCTTCTGTTTCATCTCATTTTTACAATCTAAAACCAAAAAATCTTTTTCCTTTTCGATTAAAGTTCTCATTTCGAAAAAGTCTAGGTCTAGCCTTATTTTGTGTATATTTTATTAATAAGTACTTCACTATAATTTATTATTTTTTAAAGACTAACCACAAATTTTTCAAAAAAAAAAAAAAATCAGAAATACAACTCTTATTTTAAGGTTAACAGAAGATTTCTTGTGCACTTGTCCCTGCCGGTTTCATTAAATACTTTGAAATTTCTCAACAGGTTTATCACATAAAGGTTTCTCTCATTAACATACTGCAAATAATAAATAAGTGGACCCCTTATTTGCCTTCTCTGCTTAAAAAAAATTGTACTGTAAAGGTTTCGAGTTGTGTTTATTTGTTTGTTCAATATTCATTTATTCAATATTTTTTAATATAATTTATATGAACTTTTTTTGGAATCGGCCCAATCATTAATAAAAATTTCGCGGGAGTTTTTCCCTTTTTATTTTTTTTTAGCATTGAATGGAAAAAGGGAAAAAACTTCCGCGGAATTTTTATTCATGATTGGGCTGAATTTCTTAATAATTCAAGTTCTAGGCTATGAAATAAAATCTTTGTATTTTATTTTCATTATTTCGCTACTTTGTTGTGTAGCATCAATTATTTGTCATATTAAATATATTTTTCATGTGACAAATAATTTGAAATGTATAATAAAAATTTTTCTGAAAATGATACTCAAATATCGAAAATAAAATATACACCCCTATCGTGAATAAAAATTCCACATGAAATTTGTTCCCTTTTCACATTTTTCCTATTAAAATTCAATTTTAAAAAAATAAAAGGGAACAAATTTCATGTTGAATTTTTATTCACGATAGGGATGATAAAGATTTTATTTCACAGCTTGAACAATTATTAATAAGTTCCTTTATTCATTTATGTTCAATATTTTTATGAGTTTATAAATAAAATTCGCAATTACGTATGAGAGAATAATTCTTTACTATTCCGTTCGTGAACGTATCCAAAAAATTTCATTGTATTTAAAACAAATAGTGTCTGTTCGTTATTTTTTGAAGCCTTTATTTTACGACTTTTTTAATTAGTTCGTTGCATTTCTGTGGGTTTCTTTCCAGAAAACAACTACTTAAAAACACTATGAACAGTAATTTAGCACTAAATAAAAAAAAACATTTAGATATCCTTTGTTGCACATATTCTGTGCATAATTACCACCAGAGCTATGCAGGGCTTTTTCGGAATTGCATACCAAGCATATTGAGTTTCACATTGATTCCACAATTCGGTCAAATTCTTTTGACTTACTAAAGTTTTATGTTGCTGCACATCATTCTATAGGTTCTCAATTGGTTTGAGATCCTGATAATGGGCTGGCTATTTCAACACATCAATCTTATTCTGCTCCAAGCGACTCTTCACTGTGTGTGTGGTGTGTTTTGGGTCGCTGTCGTTCAGCCCGATAGACTAGGCGATAGTGTGCCGGACTATCAGTCAGAGGGTGGCGGGTTCGATTCCCGCCAAAGACTCTGGGTGTTTTCTGCAGACAAGCCAAAAAGCTTCGCAGTTTGTGTTTGTTTAAAAAAAAAATAAAATGCCAACTAAGTTGCATATTGTTTTCAGTATGTATATGTAATCGTTGTAATTCAAAATATGCTACTTATTCATTCGTGCATAGATATTACGTCATGCCCAGAAAACGCTGCCCACACCATAACATTTTCACTACCGTACTTTATGGTCTTAGAGGACCTAGAGTATATGCTTTGAAAAAATTATTGGTTTTTTCTAAATACTCATGGGCAAAAGAAATCCGCGACTGTATATTTTGACTGGTTTGTTTATTGAGACTTTTTTATAGTTCGTAGACGGCAATACCGAATTTTATTGAAATATCTCTTTTAATGGCGTTAAATCTTTTAAATGGATCTTGCACTAAGGCTTTGTTTTTTTCTATGTCTTGCAGCCTGTGCTTAAACGTGCCATAGTTTCAAATATGGTCTAATGCGTTGTAGACCATACATCAGATGAATAACCTAACGCTGTTCCTCTGTGCATCACCTTTTTTTAGCCATGTCGTCTAAATAATGTTTTATAACTTTTAGACTTTTGTTTCATAAAATATTTCAGAACTTATTATTCCTAAAAATTTATCGCGAAAAACCAGCAAATTATAGTCCAGCTCAAATTAATTTTGTTAATTTTAATTAACAACAAATTAATCAAAGTATTTTGACACTAAATAATGTTCAAATTTTGTTAGTGAAAGTTGGACTGGAATCCAAAAATATTGAACATAAATAAAGAAAGCACAGTTGTGCACAAGATGTTTGGGAAATCTAAAATATTGACACCAAGATAGTTGATCCAATATGTTTAAAATATGATCTTAATAATTTTATTTACATAAATAATGACGAGAAGTTATAAATTATTTTATTAGCATTTAATTTCATTGAAAATTCTGAACAACAATTGGAAGCTTCTGAAAAGCAATTGTAAATAGTAAAGAAAATATGCAATTCCATATAATTTGAATTGAATACCATGAATTCAGTATAATGCAGCGAATGTCCTTGTGGATATTAAACCATGTTCAATCGTTTAGTTTTAAAGACATTGGAAGGAATATTTTTGCAAAATTCCATTTTTGTAAAATGAAATGACAAAAACAATATACATATGTATGTATGTATGTATGTACATACAAACATAAGTTCTTTTGAATGTATAAAATATGACTAATTTAAAAACAAATATTTGACACATACATACATATGTATAGTATATGTTAGAATATTTTAATTATTTTTTTTTTTTTATCGAAGATTATTATTACACGCCACAGACTTGTAAATTTTTGCATTAATTAGAATCCCAATACGATTATTTTACAAAAATCAACGTAATCTCAAAGAACGACTAAATTAAATTAATTTATTTAAAAGATTTCCTCAAAATATTTCATTACTTTCCAACCAATTGATTCTTTCTGTTATATTTTTCAAATCATACACTTAAAGCAATTCATTTTCAATAAAATTATTAAGAAATTACAAACAAACAAACAAACAAAAATAAAATTCAAATATAAAGAAAATACTTATTATTAATAACTAAAATACATGAATACATGCTATAGTAAATTAAATGTTAAATGTATGTGTAGATATGTGATGTCAATTTTAAAAATTTTAAATGTAACTCAATCTTTAGTTTAAATAAAAGAAAAATTAAATCAAATAAATCAATAAAATTATTTTAACAAAAACTAATTGAAACTGCATTTTAACTACAGGTGGCATGTAAATAAAAACTACAGCCATTAATATTTCTCTTTCATTTGTTACTTTAAATAAAAAAAAAAGCTGGCAGTTGATTTAATTATTTAATGTGGCAGACCACATGTGTGTGTAACAGATGGTATGAGCAATGTGACCAGCTGTTTTTAAGCAAAGGCTTGATTTCATTATGTATCAATTTACACGAAGCAATTTTCATTGAAATGTTTGTTAAAATTTTTTCTAGTATTTTTATTAGAGTGAGATGCCATACGAATAAGAGAGTAACACGAATTGCTAGTACAATCAAGTGTGTACTCGTCTTATCTTCCTATCACCCCAATGTCTTAAATGTTAGTCGGCTTTCACCCTCTTCAATTCTAACTCGTCAAGGCAACAATTTTTGGTTGAGAAGGGAAAAGAGAATAAAAGGGATACAAACTTGATGGTACTAGTCAATTTTATTATTTCCTTTTGTTGTTTTCTTTCAGGCATGTTGATTTGCATTAAAAAGTACGAAAATTGTATTGACGTGTGTGAATGAAATGGCAAGTTCAAAAGGGCATTGAACAAAAACTGGTCAGCTAAAACTCAAGAGTATGAAACAAGATTTAGCTGAAAGCATTGCTTCGTGTAAATTGGCACTAGTGGGCGTAAAAAATACCTTCTGTATAACTTGAAAGTAATCGAATAAAAAGTTAACTATTATGTGATATTTGCTGTGAGTTATTAAAGGCAATGAATGACTTATTTATCAATTGTTGTATGTAGTAAGTACCTGCCTGCAATAACAACACCATGTTATAATAATGAGTAAAATGCAATTAAGTTTCCGCTGAATTTTCGAAATTATTTTTGATGTTAATTTCAAATTGTTGGTCTTGTCTAGTGAAAACTAACAACATTTCATTAAATCTTCGTTGCAGTTTTTAATGTAAAACAGAATATTTTAAATAAAATTTATTAAATTAATTTTAAATTGCGAATGGGGTTTAAAAATAATAACACCTTTTTTCGCAGTCAATTAAATACAAGTATAATAATGTTTAATTACATTATACATTTGTATATATGTATGGAAAGAAAAACAAAATTAATTTCACTTGTAAAAAACATTAATATTTTTATTAAGGTTTTAAGAAACAGTTGAATAATTATTGGATTTTTAAATTAATTTCTATCTTATTAAATGCATCAATTTATCAGCTTTACTATTTATATGAATCCAAAATATAGAAACTATAAAAACTTTAGAGAGTGCCAAAGGAAATATTATATACACTGTGTTGCATTACTATAATTACACACTTGATGATTGCTAATTTTTGTAAAGTTACAAATGGTTTCCTTAAAACTTGTAAAATCGTTTAAAAGTTTTTGAGAAAACTAAGAAAAATTGTGCTTTAATATTTGTTAGTGTTTCATAACTATAATTACATATCATGTTAATACAAGGAAGAATACTACAGCTTTTCAAGTTAAAATTTTTCAATTTCAAATTTATATTTAGAAAAAGCAAATTAATATTGACAAATAACAAATTGAAAATGAGAAATCTAAAATGATATTGAAAAAACAAAACAAATTGAAATTTATAAATGTAAATTAACAGCCATGTCACAGAGTTTAATTCGGTTCGGAAGTGTAATTAATTCCGTATAGAAAAAGTAAAATGAAACATTTTTTTCGAAATGAAACCTCTTTTAATTTGCTATGAGGAATTGTAATTTTAAGCATTTCTAGGTTTCAATCCGAAAAACTTTTTCATTTTACCTTTTCTAAAGAAGCAAAATACGGAATTAATTCCACTTCCGAATGGAATTAAACTCTGTGACATGGCTGTAATATTGAGAATATGCTAGTTGATATTGAGAAACCGAAATTGATATTGATATTGAGAAAATAATTGAAAATAAAAGAAGTACCTTCCTGTCGTATGCTAATGGGAACATGCCAGTAACATGGATTTTTCAACAAGACAACGATCCGAAGCAATTATAATGGCAAGTTGTAAAACTAAAGTAACCCCTGCAAATAAAAGCAACTTTAATGATCTCTTTGCCAAAACACCGAAAGATTGGAAAGCCGATCCAAGTAAAAATATGGTGAACTCAATGACTCGCAGATATCAGGCTGTTATCGATAGCAATGGATTTGCAGCAAATTTTTGATTTGTAAAATTTGTCCATAATTATATGCACGCCCATATCAATCTTTTCTGAAACTAGGACTCACAGATTCATAAATAATAATTAATTTGACACAATATGCAGTTATTTTCTATTAGTACGATTTAAATAAACTAAACTACAACATATTATGAAACCTTTTGTATTATTTTCTTTAAGCTCACATGTTAGTATCATGTCCTTAATTAGTTGCTCGTAGCTGTATTGTCAAACCTATACGTTAAATCGCAAAATTCGTTATTTCAAATATTATTTTGTAATAAGTTTGAAATGGTGTGATAAAGGGACGCACATTATAAATCATAAAGTATTTATTATGAGGGATTTAGTTGCTATAAATTATTCTAAATATGATTTATTTGAATGGGGATAATTTACAAGAAATATTTTGTTACTAGTTTTTTTTTTGTTAGCGTAAACAAACGCTTTATTTGGTAGCATTCCAGAATCTGTAAAACGATTAGGTGATGACTCGAAGAAGATTCTAAACATTAATAGACCAATACATAGAAGACCAGTCAAAATATTAATTAATCACACAGAGCTTAGGGCACAACTGGTTCGTATAAACTGCACCACGATCTGCAGAGATTGTAAGGAAGAAGACGAAACGTTAAAACACCACTTTCCCACTCTCAGTCGCATCGGAATACTTACAAATGGACACTAATGGAAGTCTAGATGCAAAAATCTAAGAAACTATTAAATGGGATTTAAGTGTTTTTTATAGGGGTTTGAATATGAAGAATAACATGCCCCACTGGCATATGAGTCAAGCAAAATATAGGAGTTTAAAAAGTTTAGTATTCGGTGTTCTTGCAGCGTGTGTTCTTTGGAGCTTTGTTTACTGTTGTTTACAATTATGTATGTTTTATTCTAAAGTTTTTAAAATAGGATTTTACTTCTAAGCTCTGAATTGGTTCTAACCAGTCAAAACAACAACAACAACAATAACAATTTTAATGTTTTAAATGTTTTACAATCATAATAATTGACAAACAATAACTACATATTTGCTCATACTGTTTCCTATTATTATAACTATTCCGTCATGCTACGATACAGTGTACCCGAAATGTGTACCACCAAATGTTAAATCAGATAAAATTAATTCTAATATACAACTGTATGTACGCTTCCTTCAATACTCAAATGATATTGATGCTGAAATGCTCATTTTGTTGGGATATGATCGGTATTCAAGGAGTGTTTTCATTCTCAGCAAGACCTCAATCATGTTTTCACCATTCGAATGTACTCGTATGTTTAAAACAGTTCAAAAAAAAAACTAGTTCGATTATAGTTACCACTGTTGAATAATATTAAAGTGATACTGGAAACTACCTTATATACTTATTTAAGATTTAATCCAGAATACCATCAGTTAGATATACATATGTACTCGTATTACATATCGCTCAAAAATTTATTTTCCAAAACGTACTGTTCCTATTATGAAGTACATGGTGGTTAAATGTCTATCCTGTGTATTTTATGGTTGGACTTCAAACAAAGCTTAAATATATTCTATGAATAATCACACCTATCGTGAATAAAAATTACACATGAAATTTGTTCCCTATTATTTTTTTAACATTGGATTTTAATAGGAAAAATGTGTAAAGGGAACAAATTTCACGTGGAATTTTTATTCACGATAGGGGTGAATATCTTGTATAAAAATGTTTTTTTATAGACGAAAGTTAAATAAAACAGTAATTTGTCATTATCAGCAAGTTGCATAGATTTCATTTGTCTGTTAACCAACCTTATACTAAAAACTCCTTAAATAATTGTAAATACTTAAACACTGCTTCATTCTTTCTCATTTAAAATTGTGCGATAACTGATTTAAGTCAGACAGAATGTAAAACTACGAGGTCTGATCAGAAAATAACCGTTATTTTCAATTTTTTCAAAAAGTATTTATTTATTCATCAATTACTATCTTGTCCCCTTCAAAGTAATCCCCCTTTAGATATAATACTCTGAAGCTAGCGTTTTTTTTTCCAATCCTCGAAACACTTCTGAAACGCGCTTTTTGGTATCGGTAACAGCTCCTGTTTCGATTTTTCTTTTATCTCCTCAATCGTAGCAAAACGCTTTCCTTTCATCGGTGTCTGAAGTTTTGGGAAAAGGAAAAAGTCAGCGGAGACCAATTCCGGTGAATACGGTGGAACTGAATCTGTAAATTACAGTAAGAAATGGTAAAATAAATAAATAAATAAAAACATGGTCAAAATTAGATAAAATTTCAATGCGCAGTAGTGAATTACGACCAACAGGTAATATTGTCTTTCAATCAATGTATATAATACTAAAAAAACTTTCAATAAGACTGAATAGAAAACACAGAATTAGGCTATTTAGTCCAGTGTAGTTTCTGTATTACTTATTACGTTTAGGTGGAGGGTATTAAAGATTCAGCACAGCCGAACATAGCACTCTAACTTGTTATTAATATAAAATATAATTTTAGTAATACATTTAACAACTCTTGATGCATAAATGATCATAACATTTCAATTTTGTATTTTGCTTTTTATTTAAAAAAAAAATTCTAAGCACTAATTTGCTTTGCACATTTTGTTATATGGTCAACACTGTTTTTGTTTTGTAGCCAACAAAAATAAAAATTAGTTTAATTTGACAGCGACGAAGAAATCAGCACGGACAACAACCTGCAGTCGTGTTGCCTACTGTTGTCGTCAATATAATCACATAATAAAATTAATACGAAGTTAGTTCCAATTTACACGAAGCAATTCTTTAAGCTAAGCTGATTACCTTTTAGACATGGGGGTGAGGGGAAGATAAGATAAGAATACACTTGATTGTAATAGCAATTCTTGTTACTCTCTTATTCATATCACATCGTATGTGTATACAAATGTGTGTCTAGCGATTTAAGCAATATTAATTGCATTGTGTGAACACCGAAGAAATTTCAAGGAACAAATTTTAACAATCTTTTCAATAAAAATCGTTTTGTTTAAATTGGGACTTAAAAAGGAATATTGCTAAATATTAAATTAATTTGCATTTTATAATTAAAATCATCACATAGTTCCACACTGAAACAATTAAAGAGCAATTAAAAATATTGTTTCAGCCAACATTTTACATATAATTTTGCTAGGTTACAATTTTCCTTTCATCTTTTAACATTCAATGTCAATATACAACACAAACCCAAAGCGGCAATCAAGATCCTTTCTATATGTTAAGTAATATATATATATATATATATATATATATATGTATGTATATTAGGGTGGCCCCAAAATAAAGTTGCGGATGTTCCCGACTATTATGAAAATTTGATTCATTTTAAGACTACGTTTCTAAATTTTTTTTATCCTGGGGTCAATATTTGGTGAGAGCTGGATATAAGGATAAAAAGGTCCTTTTTAGAGGTAATTTGATTTTTTTCATATTTCTTCCAAAGGAACTATATGTAAATTTGGTAACATATGAAAGGTCTTAGAGAGGCGCATTCAATGGGTTATCAAAAATTAAAATTTTTTTTTTAAATTCAAAAATTTTCAAAATTTCAGACAAAATTTTATTTTTTTTAATTTTTTCATAGAATTTACTTAAAGAAATAGTTGAAATTTCTTGATTATAGACATCATGCAATTTAACCCAAATGGGTTTTCCCGTTTTTTAGCTTATAAAATTTACGTTATTTTATTACCCATTACATTAACGAATTGAGTTAGATTGTCAGATAGGGAAGAATTTAGGTTTAAAAAAAATTAATAAAAATGTAAATAGATAGAATTTAAAAAAACGGGAAAAACCATTTGGGTTAAATTGCATGATGTTTATAATCAAGAAATTTCAACCTTTCATATGATACCAAATTTACATTTGGAAGAAATGTGCAAAAAAATCAAAAAACCTCTTAAAAGGACATTTTTAACCTTTGATCCAGCTCACCAAATATTGACCCCAGGACGAAAAAATTAAGAAACGTAGTCTTAAAATGAATTAAATTTTCATATTAGTCGGGAACACCGATACCTTATTTTTTCTCCATACAAACGGGGCCACCCTAATGTATATATGTTTATAAAATAATCAAAGTGATTTTTTTTCCTTACTTTTCAATTTCTGTAACATGTGCCCAAGTATGGCAACGAAAACAAATTGCTATCATGTTTATCTTAGTGCTCAATTTATGACTGTCCTCGCCCTTAACATTAAAAATAATAAAAATAATTATAAAACAGAATGCAAAAAGCAACACTAGCAGCTGAACCACAAATTGATAAAAATCCATGAACAAACCAGCACAAACCAGCAAAACCAAACGACCAACAATCAATTCAATTCAATTCATTCATGTTTGAAAAAATGTGTAAATGAAAATGAAAATGAAAATTATATAAAATATCCATCCATCTAACCATCCTTGTGCTCATTTGTATGTGCACACACACATACATACATACATACGAGCATTTAGGTATTTTGGTTTGTTGTTATTAAAATTTTATTTTTATATTGCTGTTGTTGCTTGCACTTTTTCTTCTGAATTAAAAGTGTAGAATTTTAAAAATAACGTTTTATCTAAAATTGCAAATATTTGCATAAATTGCATAAATTTGTTTTTTTTTATCCTGATTGTGTTTGTTTTATTCATTTTTTATATAAGTGCAATACAAGTTTAACAACAACGAGCGACAGCTATTGCACCAACAATAGCAGTAATAATAATAATAACGACGCAACAAAAGTAACAACTGCTGCTGTATGGGGTGGGAAGAAGAGCAACAGCAAATGATAACAAGTCAAGGGTTATAAGAACGTTCATCTTAATTTGGTGCCTTAAGTCAAAATACATACATGGGTGGCTAAATTATTAAGTTATTGTTATGACTGACTGACTGACTGTATGGAAGGTGAGGTAGTAACTACCCAGCAAGAAAAATTGCAAGTGCTTCCTGTTTGTACATTCTAAAAGATTCGATACTAATTCCACTATGCATTCTATCAGAAGCTGTTCAAAATTGCATTTGTCCCAATTTACACGTAGCAATACTTTAAGCTTAGCTGATTACCTATTAGACATCGGGTGAGGGAAAGATAAGACGAGTACACACTTGATTGTACTAGCAATTCGTGTTTCGCTCCTATTTGTATGCACATAAATATGTAATACGAATAAGACAGTAATACATATATCTGTGTACTGTTTGTATACAAATGTGTGTATACTCCCAAATAAAAATACGAGTGATTTAAGCAATTGTATTGTGTTGTGTAAATACCGAAAAAATTTCAAGTAAATAATTGTATACGTTTTTTTTTTCAATAAGAACTGAATCTCAAAAGAATGTCAACAAATCATGATTTCAATAGCAAACACGAATAGTTTTGCAATGTATTGTCTAATGCACCGATTTAAAAAAAAGCATGTAAATCTTATTTGTGTTAAGTTGAATATCGATATAAACACGTTTAAAAGATTTATCCATGTTAAAGTGATTTTCAGCAATTGGTCTTATATGAGAGCAATAACTTTTTATGAACCAATAGTTGTAGAATTAGATTTCATGATTTTTATAATATTTTTATTCCTAAAACGACATTTTACATTAGCATAGGCAAATACGCTAATTCAAAATCATAAAATTAAAGAGGAAATTAAAAATAAACCAAAAAGAATTTGTTTTAAAAACGATTGAGGTTAACTGCCTGACTTTGACTGCCTGTTGTTTGCCTATTGTAAGAACTGTAAAGCTGAAGCTCCACAACTCGCTTTTTAGCGTCAATGCGCTTTTAGTTTTCTAAACGTTTTTAGCGTCAAGTATTTCAAGTTACTTGTGAAGATTTTTCGCGGCAATAATTTTTGTTTTATACATATATACATATGTATATACTTTCGGAGGTGATGTCGTAAGCTCAGCTGATTTTTTTTTAAATGAAGTTTTTTTATCTATTTGTTTGTCAATTTCATATAGAAAATATTTTTTCAGCTGTCATTTTTGCGAGTGACATCACCTTTAAAACAAATTTGCTTTTCATTTGTTTTGATCAGCTGTTCGACGTTTGCAACGCTTTCAAAAGTAGAAAGTAAACGAACTTTTCGCTTTTCAAGCGTCAACGCTTGCTACGCTTTTAAGTGTGTAACTTAAAACATACGACTACATTGATTCTACCTTTTTGACAGTTGTTTAGAATGCGAGAAATGCATAAACGTTTCGGCTTAGAACCGAAATAATAAGAAATTTTCTCTAATTTTTTTTTTTTAGTAATTTAATATAATAAATCAAGTCATTTAGTCATTCAGCAATATATACATACTATATTTGTCACTTTCATTTCGAAAAAGTATTTGTCAATTGAAAAATTAAACAAAACACGGCAAATCTATGTACATATATATTCTAAAAAACAAATGCTTTTTCTTCTATTAACAATTTTATTTGCCTTCAATTTAATAATATTTTAAATCAGTCCTTTGTGTTATTAGCCCTTTGAAAGCAATCCAAAATGACAGACAGTTAAATCGTCTTAAATTTGTTATAATATTGTCAATAACTTTGCCCATCCATTTAATTAAACCCAGCTTAGTACAATCTTGCGTTATATAATTGTAAAAGTTCAATCAGAGTATATTAAGAAAAATAAATCAGCATTTCTTAATGCGAATTTAATACTCATACAATGAAAAAAAAAACATACAACACTCATGATTAATGACACAAATACTGCACTTGTCTCCATGGAGGAGTAACGTTTAATGCTACATTTAATGAATTTTAAAACCCAAAAGTCATAGGAAATCGGCAATACAACATAATACAGAAATAATAGGCATTTTGTTCGTGTAAAATGATGTACTACTGTCAAAAACACTTGCAAAAGTTTTACTTTTGACATAAGGAAATTGTCAGTCAGCACTCACCTTGTATAGTTACACCATGATATATACTTTTGGAGTTGATGTCGTAAGCTCAGCTGATTTTTTTTTTTTTGTATAAAGTTTTTTTTATCGTTTTGTTTGTCAATTTTATAAAAAAAAATGTTTTTTCATCTATAACTTTTTCTAGTGACATGACCTTTAAAATAAATTTGCTTTTCACTTGTGTTGATCAGCTGTTCGACGCTTGCGACGCTTTCAAAAGTAGAACGTAAACGAACAACTCGCTTTTCAAGCGTCAACACTTGCTGCGCTTTTAAGTGTGTAACTTAAAGGTGGATTCACCCATTTGTTCTTAACAAATATTTTTTCCAGAGAAAAATTTTTTTACTGATAGTTTTTTGCAGCACGATTCACCCATTTCGAACGATTTTTCTGAAAAATCAAAGCTGCCATATGTTAACAGAATCTATTAGCTTTGGGTTTTAAGTGCCAAAATACAAATATTAAATTATTTCAAAATCACAGATATAAATTTAAAATGAATGAAAAAAGAAAGTTGCTTTTGCTGATGGCCATGGAAATACATGAAGCATTGTTATTTGTATGAAAAAAAATGCAACCTATTGGTAACCCAGACAAAAACATAAAATTAAACCAATTCAAGTTCGTAAAAAATATTTTCTCTTTCTCAAAAAGAGAGACGTCAAACTTTATAAAAAAAAATGTTCGAACAAATTTTTTGTTAAGAACGAATGGGTGAATCCACCTTAAAACATACAAATGCAATATTTTAAACTCTTTCATAATGAAATAAAATTGAATGTGGAGACAGTAATACGTCTCTTAAAATATAATTGTAACTCATTCCTTGATAATGATATCCGAAGGATATCGAAATATTGGCAGAAATAATTTAATAAATGATATATATATTTTTTTTTACCAATAATTGGCCTCGAGCTCGAAAAAACTTTTTTATTTTAGCAAAAACAAGGTCGAAGAAATCAAAATTTAATTTAACTCTTTCGTAATGTTTAACAATATTTATCAGTTAACTGAAAATTTCAGTTTTCTTCGAAATTTCGATTTTAAAAGTTCGTTTATTTATTAACTCTGCTTTTCTTTTTATAAATATAACATAGTTCTTAAAACTCTTATAAATAGCCCCACCTACAAGATAATAGTTTGTGAATAAACATTCAAATTTAAATGTGTGGATAAAGACATTGAACACACTCACTCGAACGCACACTCGCTGGCAACAATTCAAACAGCTCACTTATTCATACACATACACATAAACACTCAAGCAGCAACATACACTTGCATAATTATGTTCACTCTCTCAAACACACACACACACACACACACTTGTTGTACTTGTTTATATGTATGCATACACACAAACGCTATCTTTGGTCTTTTGTTTTAACCATCACCCACTTAATCAAAACGTATTTTACATGCTGATGTCCTTTTGGTTAATTTGTTATGTGGTTGCTTAAATGTGTATGTATGCATGTATATATGTATGTATGTATGTGTTATTGTATTGTTTGGCTGTTTGCAGCTACATGCTACAGTTCAAGTAGATTTGAAATGCTTGACTGAGCATTTTTATTTTAACCAAAGGTGGTTTATGTTAAATGCAACAAGGAGAGGGAATGAAGGGAGGGATGAATGGTTTGGTTGCATACAGTTCCAGTTACAGTTTTTGTTGTTGTTTTGTTTGTTAAATAAACAAACACTGGCCCAGATCATTTAATGTTTGTTTTAATACATTCAGAGGCAAGTATGCACGGGTATAAATGTGTGTTTGTAATCATGCTTGAATGCATGCCTGTCTTAATTTATACAACAAATGTTGCAAACAGTTGTCTGCAATGCAAATACCGAATGTTCTAAAATACTCTTGTTAATTTTAATGTTGGTTGTTCTAGTTGTTGTAGCTGCATTTACTGGTACACTTCTCGAGGTTGCCTTCTCTTAAGTGCTTTTTGTGCAAGTTTTCATGGCTTTGGGCACTTTTTCAACAATCTCTTCTCATTGCCCTGTCTGTCTGTCTCTTTCATTTTGTATATGAATAGAAATTGTGGGTTTTGTGTCTTGATTTCGGCTTAGCTTAAGTTTTGTTATTGTTCTATTAATTGTAGAGTTTTTAATAATAAATTAGGAAAAAATAAATTTAACTAAAACCAAAATTATGAAACTACAACTTGAAATAATTATACAATATAAACAACCAAAGTCGATTAAGATTATTTGATTATTAAATGTTTATTTGTTCTGCTGTTGTTGTGCCTAGAAAGTCATGTCTGTGTGTTGTTGTTGGTATATTTATTTGTAGATAATTTAAGATTATTGTTTCTACCAAAATAATTTATACAAAATAAGTATTTCATAATGAAAATTAAAAAAAAAAAAATTCGTTCTGATAAAATCTCTATGAATTTGTAATAAGTTTGTGGGCGTATACTTATTATGGATTTATGAAAACAAAAATATTAATCATACGTCTAGTGGACATTTTATTTAAAGAAAAGTTATTTTATTTTATTTTACATACAAATGTGTACAAGTTTTGACAATTAACAAGCAAGAATGTATAGTCGGTCAAGCCTGACCATTTAATGCCCTACACTTAGTATATGTGTGTAAAACACTTTTTCAGAAATGAGCGCTATATGGGAGAGATGACCTATTATGGAGTGATCAGCCAATAATATAGTGGCTTGACTTCTGTGCATATACATACTTTTTTTATACCCTTCACCTTCATGAGAAGGGTATATATATAAGTTTGCCATTCAGTTCGTAATTTCCACAATATAATTTTCCGACCCTATAAAGTATTCTCGATCCTTATAGATAGCGGAGTCTATTAAGCCATGTCCGTCTGTCTGTTGAAATCAATTTTCTGAAGTCCCCAGATATCTTCGGGATCCAAATCTTCATGCTTCCGAGAAGTTTGCTATTTAAAATCAGCAAAATTCGTCCATAAATAATGGAGGTATGAGCAAAAATCCGAGACAACCTCTGAAAATGTTATCGAAAAAACTAAGTGTATTAATATTGTTACGAATAACTTCATTAACAGATGGCGCTGATCAAACAAAGTGTTTAAGTGTGTTCCTAAACCATAATATAAGTGTGTAAAAAGTTTTCGAAAATTTTAAGTGTGTTCTTAAACCGTAATATAAGTGTGTAAAAAGACAGTGTGTTCATTATTTTTTAATTATGTTTGTGTACATTTAAATAAATAAAAACTCGTTATATTCTCTTCAAACTACTTGACGCTTTTATTTTGCAATTAAAAAGAATCCGGTTTATTTAAAGGAAATAAACCACCGTTTTTAAAAGGTAAAAACGTAACAATATAATATATATATGTATGTATGTCTATAATATAATTATGCATCCACAACAAAGGTGAAGGGAATATAAGATTTGGCATAGCCGAATATAGCACTCTTACTTGTTGTGTTAAATTTTATCTCGAGATAAATACTTTTAAACGATTTATGCATGTTAGTGATTTTCAGGAATGGGTCTTATATGGGAAAATTGACTAATTACAGAAAAATAGGTGTCATAATATAGGTGTTCTGTATACATTAAAGTCATTTGTGTTGAATTTTATTTGGATACCAATATTTTAAAGAGATTTGTGGTCTTTCAAAATATTTTCCTAAGTTGGCCTGATAAGGGACCTTTGTTTAACTATGGACCGATCATCATAAAATTGTACCGAATGTTTTGTGTATATATGAAACATATTTGTGTTGAATTTTATTTGGATACCAATATTTTGAAGAGATTTATGGTCTTTCAAAATAGTTTCGTAAGTTGACCTTATATGGGAGCTATGACTAATTATGGACCGATCATCATAAAATCGTAACATATTATTTTTATATATAAGAAACATATTTGTGTTTAATATTATTTGGATACCAAAATTGTTAAAACACTTATGCTCTTAAAAGCGATTTTCGGAAGTTGGCCTTATATGGGAGCTATGATCAATTATTGACCGTTCTGCCCAAAATTTGTAGATATAGTTAGGCTTCATGTACCTATACAACTTATTTGTGGCGAAATTTGTTTGGATATGTGCAAAAATCAAACATTTACCGATGAACTCATATTTCAGAAGGGTATGCAAGGTGAAATAATGGACCGATTTCAACTAATTTATATCTCAACCGTCTTTGGAAATAATATGATATTACAAATTTTATTCAAAAATATGTTTAGGCACGAAACGTGTACCTGAACAAAATATCTTCAAAATTGCAACCTGTACTCTATGCACAAGCTTTACATGGATATCGGAGGAGGAACATTGTTAAATCGACTCAGGAAGTTGGGTGGTGAATTAATATTTATGAGCATTACAAACATCAGCACAAATCCAATTTTAGAAATCTGAAGCATAGATATAAATGTATATTAACATTTTATACTATTGAAATCTTAAGATCCCCCCCCCCCCCCCAAGTTCTAACATTTTAAACAACAACTTTTCTTAATAATACTTGCCAAAGAAATATGTATGTAATTTAAATTTTGTAAAATTTTTATTAATATCAAATACGAACGGTTTTCAAATTTATATCCACCTACTTTGTAAGGTGAACTGACAAAATTATTACAATCCTTAAAGTCTTATGGAACTATTGGCGTATATTGAAACAATTATATCACAATTTCTTTTGTCATACATTTTGAGACATTAAATAGAATTAAGAACCTTTCACAGAGTTTTCGTTAATAAATCTGTTGGCATTTCAAAATATTCAATATTAATATCTCCTCTTTCAATGATTTCTCTATAAATGATTTCTATATTAAAATGTATTCTATATATGTATGTACATATGAACATCTATCATCTATTGAAGTACTGCAATCAGCGTCAGCAAATTCTTCTAGTTCATTTTCCGATTTAGAAAACCAAAGTTTCCAATCCAGTGTTGTTTGCCAAAATGTGTGTTAAATAGACTCAAAGCCCTCCAAGTATGTGTGCCAGGTATTTTAAACACAGTTGAATACATTAATGATCCTATTCGATTTTGATATGGTAAGTGTTGTGCTTTCTCCATTTCTTCATCAGATTCGATTCATCGGTGTTGAAATATCCTTATATTCTTTTTTTTTTTTAATTGGTAGAAAGAAATGACTGTATTAGTTCCACAATTAGTTCTAGAACACATACATATAGCCAGTATTTGATCTAGTTTGGAGCTGTAACCAATAATTATCAGAGGATAGAAACAGTTCTTTAATCAATAATTTCCACCCTCAGAACTATTTAGTTCTATTCAACTGTCAGGGATTTATGTTTGTTATCGTATCGTTAGCAACTAGTTTCAAGAAGCAGGAGAATCAGGAAGAAGTATTTTTTATTGTTAGTTAATTTATTAAATCAGCCTTCGAATTCTTATACTTTACTATCATAGTTAATGAGAAAGTTTTTGGAAAAAGATTCGTTTCCCAAATATAGCAGCAGAGAGCAACGTTGTATTATTTCCAACATTCCCTGGAACCAGCGTTGTTAACTTGGTGCGTTTCTCACCATTTTTGGTACTTTTTTAAATTTTTTGTGCGAAAAATTCCTTAGTTGGTACGCGGTGCGCTTTTTTGTTAATTTCGGTGCGTTTTTTTTTTAAATTTCGCCGACTTTGTGATGAAATCTCTATTTTTACTAATTTTTAATTGCAGTTTGTTAATAATTCATTATCATTAATTTCAGACAATGATGATGTGTTTTAAATACGAATGTATGATAAATGAATACATTCTATCAAATTCGTCACATAAAGGTTATTGGTAACGGTGAATAGGGTGAAAATCTTTTTTTTTTTTTTGAAAATAAAATTAACATTTTAACCAGGGTTAGAGTCCCAGTAGAGCTCTAAAAAATTTTATTGAAAAAATTCAAATAGAAGTACTTAAATAACAAAATAAATTAAAAAATTAACAAATATGTACTGAAATTAACCCTTTTTACCAATTAGTACTTCAGTTCCAAATATCATATTGTAAGTTATATTTTGTGGGGTTAAATGCGTTTATTTTAAAAAAAGGCTTTTTCTATTATTACTTTTACTAATAATCGTTAATAAAAGGTTTTATATAGAATTTATGATATTAAAAAAAATGTCAAATTAATTCAATAAACATTTGAAACAAAAAAGAAATTCTAAACTTTGTGCGTTTTTTTATAAATGGTGCGCTTTTATCTCCATTTTGGTGCGTTCTGAAATTTTAAAGTTGACAACGCTGCCTGGAACTATTCTAGACTAAACTAAACAACTGGCCGTAAACTATAGAAGTAGTTTTAAAATACAATAGCGTTTTATAGAACTGATAATAGTGACATAATGAGTTCCACGACTGTCATTAGACTGTCATAAGCTCTAAAAATTTTTCTTATTATATACTATTATTCATTTTATTTTATATAATAATATACATACAACTTACGTTTGATAAAAATATTTATAATATTTGTTATTATAAAAATATTTACTATTATAACTGGAATAATTTTTAAATTGTAATAAGTTGCAGATTTATAAAACCTCGAATCTCTAACTGATTTATGTGTAAAAGTTTAAGTACAGATATCAATTTAATAATGAAACACAAGAGAAATACAGTCTATGCAAATTCAATCAATGTTAATGATGTTCTTAAAAAATTTTTTATTTTATATACATATCAAAGGATCTTTTGATATTGGTACTTTTTTTGTTACGCCGTTGTTTCTATACAATATTTTGCTACTCTTTGAGTAGCTTCTTCAGGAAAAAAATTTTATAATTTTATAAGTTTCAAAAATTATTTGTCATAGGAAAAAAATAACAAAATATTTATATTTCTTATTATTGTTTATTTATTTATTTATTTCTCACAATTTTTATCTCCTAAGAAATGAAACACATTTTATAATTGTGAACCCTAATTCAATCATTAATTTTAAATTTAACGCTCTTTGCTTTTGGTTGTAGTCTTTGCTATACATCATTCACAATAACAAAACTCACTAAACACATTTTAGAGCACTAATCTACTCTGTGTAACAGCTGACAAAAATTTTTTGTGCCCATAATATACAACTGTGAAATCCGCCAAAAGAAATAAATTTGTTAAAAAACTGTAGTTGTCCCGTAATTTTTGCGCAAAACAGTTAAAAAATAACTGTCTGTAATTGTTGTTCAGTAATAAATTATTTAAATATATCAAGTCAACTACATATATATTCGAATATTTCAAAGATTTAAATATTTAATTTGGCATTTACCGGTAAATATACTTGTAAATTCTTATTGGGAAGAAGTGTGTATATTCGTATTGGAAAAAAACTGTAGCAAATAAATAATTTGTCTTACTAAAAGAAATAGAAGATTTCCTTTATTTGTATTAATTTAATTGCAAATAATGTCCGGCATTGTGCAATACATTATAGTACGCAGTGATTTAAGGTCTGCTTTGAATTGGCCTCTAGGCGCAGTAATTGCTCAATGTTGCCATGCTGCTACTGCAGTCATGCACTTGCATGCCGAAGATGACGCCACCAAATCATATTTGGCGGACTTAGATAATATGCACAAAGTTGTGTTGGAAGTAAGATATTTTTACAAATAAAACTATTTTTATTAATTTAATGTATTATCTATTTATAATTATAGGCCAAAGATGAAGCTGCACTTACTAAATTGGCCAACAAACTGAAAGAAAATGAAATTCATCATAAATTGTGGATAGAACAACCTGAGAATATACCCACATGCATTGCCATTAAACCTTATGTTAAGGAAGATGTTCATAAATATGTTAAACATTTTAAATTGTTAAAAGATTAAACGAAAAAGTTTAGACGTGGACCAGAAATAACTGCTTAGTAGGACTTTGGTTGAAAAGTGCGCGTTCGTTAGTGTTTTTTTTATAAAGTGTTATTTGTGTAATATTCGGGAGTGTCGTTTTTTGCGTTTTCAGTTAGACTTTTCGTTTATTGATGAACTGAACTTTAAATGGACGGCTCAGATGAATTAATATGCAAGAATTAGTTTTTATAAACATACTACGTAGCAGCAAATACCTCACTCAATACTTAAGACTGAAAATATTTCAAGATTCAAGATTTTTTGCCGACTATTCAATTTAGAAATTTGTGTAACGTAAGTTGTTTTTTTGATTTTTGTTTTATGTTTGTGATTGTAGAAAGTAGTTTAGCAGAATTATTTTTTAGATTTGTTATTCTCGACTGATAAACTTGAGAAATATACTTTAATTACCTACATACATTCATACATATACTTTTCTGACCAATTTGGTAATTCTACCAAATAACCTGGATATATTTATGTTAAATATACCTATATAAAAAAAACTGTGGAACATTGGAAATCATTAATAATGCTGAAGTTTTTATAAAAATTGTTTTATAGGTTCAAGCGAATATTGTATACAAATAAATACAATTATGCAAAACGAAATTTGTTTTTTATAAACTATATTAAAAACATCATTGCCCTTATTCACAAAAAATTAAAGTGGACTTCAAATGTACTTTAAGAAAATTTTGTCTAAACACTTCAAACCTACTTTATTTTTTATGAATACGGCAAATCTTTTACAAGTGCTGATTTAAGACTTTTAAAATGATATTCCCCTGGATTCTACATTAGTAAAATGAAGTGAAAGTAAAATTTTCATTAATTTTGTGTTCTAAATTTTGTGAAATTGATTTGAAAAGTAAAATATCACTTTTAGTTTCGTTCATCATAGTTAAAAGTTTCACCTCGTTTTCTAGAATGCCGTGAAATTGTCCATGTGGAATTGAAAACGATTTAGTTTTACTTCGTAGTGGAATATAGAACATAGGCGATTATTATAATAGCGAACTGTTCAGTTTTATAGAATTTTAATTATTATACAAAAAAGATAGGTAAAACGTTATTAAAGCAAAAGGTAAAGAAACAATAGGAGCATAATTGCGCAGAAATGGTTTTGGTCTTTTATATGACATCACAACTCTTTCAGTCTTTATTTAACTCTTCCATTTCATTATTTAATTAATGCGATGTACCTATCAAAACAAAATTTCGAATATTTATAATAGTAAATTGTGAAATTACCGTATCTTATTTAACAATTTTTATAAGAACATCAATTTGTAATTATATATACATACCTATGTATATATGTACGTTGACTATTTAGGCTAGATAAGACTTGTTAAAATTCAGATTTTAATATTTAATCGTGTAATAAATTAATACTTGCTTAACATGGGAAAAAAGGAAATCCTGTGATGTTGGTACATACTCGAAAGATTATTATGCAAATACATCAGGATGGAAACGATAGTTTTTCAAGCGGTGAAATATTTCATAAATTATTCGACTACTGAATGTGAGAGTCGAAAACAAATCGCATAAATCGCAAATGAGATTCGGATTGCAGACTTTCGGCAAACCTGTCTAGTAAAACGTCGATTGCGAGAAGTTGGGCTGATTGAAAGAAGCCATTATTGTCTGAACGTAACCGAAAGAAGAGACTCGAATTCGCAAAGAAGTACCTACATTGAACGGATGTAGAATGGAAAGAGTATTATTTTTGTTCGTATTATTATGCTCCCCGGCCAAAGTTGAAATAATTTGATACACCCGAGACACACATGGAGGAGGTTCTATGATGTTTGAGTTGCTATGTCCTATGCTGATGAGAACATGCCAGTAACAAGGTTATTTCAAAAAGACAATGATCCGAAATACGTCAACTGTTCTTAACTGACCTTCATGTAATCCTGATTGAGAACTTATGGCAAGTTGTAAAAACTAAAGTAAGCTCTGTGAAAATAACCAATTTTAAAGATCTCTTTGCCGAAACAAAGAAAGATTGGAAAGCCAATCCAAATATGTAGTATGTACAAATTTGGTGACCTCAATGCCTCGCAGATGTCAAGCTGTTTTGCAACAAAATATTGATTTATTTTTAAATAAATACTTTTACACAATATGCAGTTATTTTCTAGGAGTAAGAGTTAAATTGACTATTGAGAATATCATAAAACCCTTCGCATTATTTGCTTCAAGCTCACATTATAGTATCGTCTCGTTAATTAGTTGCACGTAGCTGTATATATATCATCGAGTAGGTTCACGTTTGCGACTTCCGGTTGCGTTTATCGATTTTAGGTATATCACAAAAGTAGGTGTGGTCAATTTTTTTTTCCTAAAAACTTAAATTGAATTACTACGAACAATTAAACAAATTAGATAAATTAAATAGATTAGGCGCAAAAATGGGCACCAGTTTTTCTTTCCGTTAAAACCTAAGATGGATTATCACGAAAATTAGAAAAAAAATTAGCCAAATCATTCTCAATTGATACAATTACCAGCGAACGACATTTGATTTTTATTTATATAGATAAACAAATAGTAAATGAATTATCGAATTATATGCGAACACTTATAGTTTATACTTTAATATTAGAATCAATTTTTTTGGGAAATACCTATAAGTGATCACAGATTATCACCTGGGTTCTGCATTTGTAAAATGAAGTGGAAGTGAAATTTTCATTAAGTTTGAGTTCTAATTTTAGTACAAATGATTTGAAAGGTAAAATAAAATTTCCCGTTTGGTTTACTCGTTTTTTAGAACGCCGTGAAATTTTCTATGTGGCATTGAAAACGATTTCAGTTTCACTTCGTAGTGGAATATAGAACGTATCATTCATTTTCATTTATTCTCTATTTAGACTACACCATTTCCAATTATATTTGAGAAATTTCTAATTGTATATCAAAACTTTCTAATTGTATTTGAGAAATTTCGAATTTTATTTCAGAATTTTCCATTTGTAGTTCAGGAAATTTAATCTTCATTTCTGTTAGAAATTTCGAAAATTCAATTAGAATTTTCTGAAGTATAATTTGAATATTCTGAAATACAATAAGAAAATTCTGAAATTTAATTACAAATTTCTGAAATACAATTAGAAAATTATGAAATACAATTAGACTCTCCTGTAATACAATTGGACTCTACTAAAATACAATTGGAAATGGTGTGGTATTAAAGAGAGCTAATTTTATAATTCCATATAAAAATTCGATTTTCGCTGGGTAATATGTATGTTACTTTTTTTAATTATTTTCTATCTAAAGTATGATAGTTAAAAATATTTTATGAAGATTATTGACGATATGTATTTAATTTTTAGAATTTATGGTTATTAATTAATTTAAAAACAACTAAGAAAGTATGGTCGGGCTTGAGCTATACCTAGTATATGTATAAAACAGTTTTTCAGAATTGGGTGTTATATGGGAAATATGACATATTGTGGAACGATCATCCAAAAATTTAGTGTCATGATGTCTGTGAATATAAATATTATATGTGTTAAACTTTAACTCGATATAAAGACTTTTAAACGATTTATGGAGCGGGACTTATATGGGAGTTTCGACTAATTATGGACCGATCGTAATAAAATTGGACCGTATTATTTTTAGACATATAAAAGAATATTGAACGAAAATATTATTTGGATACCAACATTTTCGAGAGAGTGATTCTCTTAAAAGTTATTTTCGGAAATGGGCCTTATATGAGAGCTACGAGTAATTATGAAGCGATCAGCACAAAATTCGTAGATGTGATTTGGCTTTATTTACCACTCATTTATGATGAAATTTGTTTGGATACTTGCATAATTCAATTATTTATGATCAGTAAACCCCAATTTCGGGAGGAAATTTGTATGGGGGCCAGATGAAATAATGGACCGATTTCCACCAGTTTCAATCCCATCCATTCTTGTGTCGAAAAAATATCACGTATCAAATTTTATCGAAATATCTTCAAAATTGCGATCTGTACTCTACGCACAAGCTTTACGTAGAAGTGAATCTGAGTCGATCGGTATACTTTAAGGTGGGTGTTGAACCAATATTTCTGGGCTTTACAAACATCAGCAGAAATCCAATTTACCCTCCCCACTATGGTGGTGTAGGCTATAACAATTGACATTTCTATGAATTATGCTGTTACTTTTATTACTGCAAAATATTCTCATGGTTCTTACCTTTATCCTTTTAATAAAACACAAAATTTATCGATTAGTTAGTTATAAATTTATTATATAAGCAGCATGAATTGAATATTCATTAAATTTTATCGTCATCATAAAAATCCTTATTAAAAACTAACTACAATATAATACTTAAAATTCTAGAAAAATAGAGATTTCAGATCAATAAAAAATAATAAAAAGAATAAAAGAAAGCTATGACACAAAATGTTTTTAAAATTAATAAAATTAAAAATGCATACTATTATTATTTTAAACACGTTACAAAAAATAAAGGATAAAGAATTATTACTATACAAATAAAATATCAGTGAAAAGTAACATATATTTTCAATTCATTTCACGTTCATATACATATTCATATTTGTGTTTTTAAATACATAATGATTGACAATCTCTTAATTATGGTGAAAATGCTTAGTTTTTAGTAAAAATTTATTTATATATAAATTTTTTTTATTTATTATTTGTATATAAATATTTTGGCATAAAATATAAATTGCATATTACATGGGTGTACTCATAAATTAATAGTTAAAAACTTTTACTACTATAAACGCAGAAAAGTAAATAAAATTTAACAATATGTAGCTATTTTTTTAATTTAAATATTCTTTTTTTTATTATTTTTATACAAATAACAATACTTTCGTTTCGTTTTTTGTGTTTATTTGTGTTAAATCGTTTTAAGGTTAATTTTTCTAAGTAATAAAATTATATGTAGTAAATATATTTGTTAAAATATTAGAGTATGTTTATGTTTATCATTAGGAAATATTGCAAGTTTATTAATTATTTTGAGGGCTTTTGAAAGCTGCATTTAAAAAAAATCATATTTAACTACCATAAGCTATAGCTATAGGAAAGCTTTAAGGAAGTTTTGTATATCAGTGGGGTTGGGACTATAAGACAACAACATCATCTACCGGCGACCACTTTTTGGCATAGTTTTGACTACTATTTTAATTTCATCCCTAAGCCATTCTTGCCAATTATCCTGTAAAAGAATTATTTGTTAATTAACAAAAATTGATAACATTTGTCAGCTTTAATTTGGAAAGCACATATAGATTTTTAGAAAAAAAGAAGAAGGCTAACTGGATCATATACATATCTATATCCGGTAGGGTAATCTTATTTATTTTTCTATAGCAATTTTTGTTCAGACAGTGATTTAGTGATTTATAATAGATTCTTTCGTAAATCGACGCGTTATTGGAAATTTTAGATTATTTGGGGTTTGTACAATAATTTATACAAAATTATGGACTATTTAAGTTTATCCTTTATAAATCGATTTGATCAAATAAAAATTTTTTGAGAAAGGTATTAAAATTAAAAATTTCTTCACAAATACGAGAGATCACAGTTTGAGCTCTTTTTGCCAAATAAACGCGTTTTTTTTTTCAAAGTTCATAATGATTTTATATTACTTAAGTCTATTTTTAAACCGAAATATGAGTGATCAGAAATTGAACCTGTTAAACACATTTTAGCGAGCTAATGATTTTAAATTATTTGAGTTGTTCATAATGAAATTCAGTTTTTTTACGAACTTAAGGTTTCATTTAGACAATAACTTCTTTATGTAATTAAGATAGCATTTAAAAATGTTAATTTAGGGCCCGATTATTGTTCACAACAAGCATTTTTCATACGATTAAGCGGATAAGTGTTGTCAATCGTAATCGCAGTTTACAACATACAATATCAAAATACTTAGTGTTGTGAGCGGTAATCGGAGTCTTAACTATAGTTTTGTTTTTTTTTTTTTAAATTCCACAGAGATTTCATAATAAAATTCAGATTTTCCACGAGCTTAAGGTTTTACTTAGACATCAGCCTTAGATGCCTACTAATTTAGATATATGAATGTATGTATATTTATTGTTTCCATACTTTTTTCCTTGTTACCCTTCTTCAAAAGCAAAATTGTTTAATAAATACTTTACTGTTAGCATTAATATTTACCGCCACCAAATAATAAACAAATTATATGTATTAAGCATGATAACAGCCGCCACCAATAGAATTTTGTTGCAAAAAAGCGTCGTTGTAGTGGTGCTCTGGTGCTTTTAGTTTTTAGTGTTTCAACAATATTACATATTTAGTATGTCATTTAAAAATTAGTAATAAGAACTACTTATAAGTTGAGTGTGTGTACATTTTGTGTTAGAGACTATATAGTGTAAATTACATCATAATTGTTTGCTGTCAGCTTCTTTTGAAATCCATTAAAGTGAAATGAAAGTAAACACTTTTCAATTTTAAACAAAGTTACATATGTTGTTAATTACAAATGTCACCTTCCTAAGTAAAAGGTGTAATAATGTAAAATGGCAGGTGCTAATGGTTTAATAGCCATAGTTACAAGGCAGCCGTGTGTTGGTTTTCTTGTTCTATCGAAAGTGTGTGTATAGTGCATTAAATTTGTTTGTGTTTGTTATTATTAAAAGGTTTTTAAAAATGCTTTTAGCACATTTTAGATTTTCTTTCTTCTTTTAAAAATAGTATTTTTTTCATTTTGTTGCGTTTTTTTTTTTTGTTAAATGTGTGTTTAGGTTGCCTTAATCATTGTGTAAATTATCTTGATATTCATCGTATTCATCTTCATTTTCATTTTGTTCTTCGTCTTCATCCTCTTGTTCGTAATCGCTGGCATTGTTACTTTCGGGACCCGTAACATCGGGTAAATAATCTTTATGGACCGGAGTTGAAATAACCGGTTCCTAAACATTTATAAAAATCGTTAAAAAAATCTACTGTTAGTACTTAAAAGCGTTAATTTGTTTGTTTTTTCTAAAGCATGCTTAAATTTTAACCAAAACCAATTAGAAAATTTGTGTTTACTTTACAACTAATTTTGTTAATGTTTTTCAAAACATGCTAACCTTTGGTGGTCGCCAACCACAGCCTGGTAATGGTAAACCATCGGATCCCAAGGGACAGGGAGCATCTAAACCCGGCACTCCCTGTTCACCTTTATCACCACGATCACCTTTACGTCCTCGCTTGCCCGGTGGTCCTGGATCACCTCTAGAACCTTTTTCACCTCTAGGACCTTCTTGGCCGGGTATACCATCAGTACCCTTTAGTTTTATTATCATATATTGGTACATTTTAGATAAAGACACACACACAGTTATATAACATTTACATATTCAGTTAGTATAATTGTTGTTTATAAGGTGTGGTCAAATTGAAAAACAAATTAAAGAAATAAGAAAGAGTGAGAAAGTAATAAAAAACCATTAACATGCAATGTATTGTTTAACAAATTACTTAAGTAATATTTATGTAGATGTTTGAAATATAGTATGTTGAGTTCAAGGTTCAAATTACTTACCGGCAGACCAGGATCACCTCTTTCACCCTTTTGTCCAGTTTCCCCCTGAGCTCCCTGTAATTAATTAATTGTAATATAACAATTTAATAATATTTACACATTTTAGCTACAACTTACCTTCATGCCATCCAAACCAGGTGGTCCCTAGAAGGGGGTAAACAGAAATAAAAAGAAAAAATTTTATGCAAACAAAAAATAAACCAACAATAAATTATTAATTAAATAGATTAAAAATAAATTAAGCCAATATATTAAATTAAGCAGGCAAAGTAATTATATACAAATTATACAGTATTTAACATTAACTAAAAATCAGGCAATGAACATAAAGTTAGTTGGATTATTAAAAAGCAATTTCCCCCTTTATATTTACAAATATATAAAGTTTCCCCCATATTATTATTTATTATAAAAAACACTAGTTTTCATATTTTTTAATCTTTCTGTAAAAAACTCATCACTTTATTGAATAATGCATACATACATAAAAGTAACTCTTTTTTAAATTATTATTTTGTTTTTTTTATATCATTTGTTTAACTAAGGATAAAAAATCATACTAAATCCTTATTATAAAATAATATATGAAATGTTTTACATTTAATACTAAAACATAAAGAAGAAACATATTCACAATAATATTTTTGTCTTTATTTTTATAATTTTTCAAGTTTGTTTTGTGTTATTTGACATCTGTTCATTCTATATTTAAATACACATTAAAGTTGTAATACTTTATAGTTAATATTCCATAGTTTCTCTTACATAGCAATTCCATTCATACAATTAAAAATTACATTCCATGAGATTTTTCTTTTATTTTTCTTGTATGTAATATATGCATTTATTTATATAGTTTTTTAAATATGCTTGCAGAGCACGTTTGTTAAAATTAAAATAATCATTCTCGTTTTTGTTTTTTGAACATAACTTTTGAATAGTTGTAATTACTAATTTTTTATTGTTGCAAAAATGATATTTAAAATGAAAATTTAAGAAATCATGATAAAGTACATTTATAATTATGTATAAGTAAATCTCGAAATATTTTGTTTGTATATAGGGGATAGAAAGGAAGGAGAATTTATTTTTAAGATTGAAAATTTGAGTTTTATTTTGCTTGGTATTTATCAAATATTAACAATTATAAATACAATGTACATAGATTTTATTTTAAAATTAATATTACTTGGCAGATAACAGATAATAATTACACTAATTAGATTTGCAGGAAATATTAGAAATTCTGGGAAAAATTACAAAGCAAATGTGAGAATTTAAATCTATATGTAAATTTTTAGCTTAAACCATTGTTAACATTAAATCCGGCTACACTTAGAAGTTTTTTTTAAATCCGCAAGATGAACATACATATGTGGATATTGATGTTCGTATCGTGCCTATATGTATCCAAATCGTAATGGAAAAGCTATTGTCAAAGGAAAGTTAAGCTGGGAGTGGTTCTTTTTTTCTTGACAAATAAATTGATATTGAATAAGTATGCTGCGTAGGTGGATTTAAATGTTATGTTGTACAAATGAGATCTATCAAAACAAAAATACGGATTTCCATAGGAGAACATCTTAGTATTTTGTCGCATAAATAGAAGTATATTGCTGCGACCGGACTTTATTTGATTATACACTATCTAGCTAGATATAAATTTCAAAATATATTAGCTAGTGTACTAAAATAACGATCCTATTCATTTCATATTACCCCAATGAAATTAATTAAAATTTTAAATCTTTGAAGCTGTTTTTAAAGTTATAGATTATACCATGGTGTAACTATACAAGGTGACTGAGTTTGTTTACAATTTACTTATATCAAAAGTAATACATTTTTAAATGTTTTTGACAGTAGTACATTATTTTACACAAACAAAATGCCTGTTGTTTCTGTACTGTGTTGTATTTGTTGTCGAATTGCACTCACCTTGTATAGTTACACCATGGATTATACATTAATAATAACTCGTATAACGTGGTTTTCTAGTTTATCTGCTTTTTCAAAATTGTCATTTCCTCATAAAACGATTAGTGTAATTATTTACATATGTGTTCTGCAATTTTAGCTTATTCATTATATTCTTATTAGTACTATTAAATATTTGTTAATTATTTAACTATCTTATAAAATACTTATAGTATTTATAAAGAGAGAGGGCGTGAGAAAGACAGATTTGGAATAGTTTAAAATATAATTTCGTCATAATCGTTTAGTAAAAGTTATAAAAGCATAAATTTAATTATATAGTTTAGTGTTAGCAGTGTTAAGTAAAATTCATAGAGTTAATGTATAGCATATAAAATTTATTAAATTGAAATAGTTTAAGTCAATTAAGTAGATTGAAATTAAAATAAATACATTGGTATGAATTTAAAAACTATATACATACATACATAAATGAAATTGACATGCTGTTTGTTAGGGTTAAATATATAAGTAAGTTTAAATTCATTCTTGTTTTTTTCTCTTCATTTGTATACATACGAGTATATATTTTAATTGAACAAAATTGACATTTATAAGAACTTATTTAATTTGTTCATATTTATAGGTATATATAATTTAGGTTTGTATGTAGTATATACTATATATAGAGAGAGATAGGTATGTAAATATGTATTTGTAAGGTATTTAAGAAATAGAGGAAAAATGGAAGGAAACTTTTTTATATTCAAATATTTATATTTGTTACAAATTTACAATTGCGTATATTTCTTTTTATTTTTCGTTTTAATTTTAATATAGATAATATTTATTTTTTTAACTTTTCTTTCTGTTATTTTTTCATCATATATTTTATGTAAATAAACATTTTCTGTCAAATATTATTGAATTTTAAATATTTTTTTATATTATTTATTTATAGGTATAGTTTTTGTTTTAATTTTGTTCTTTGTTTAATAACTATGTTTATTTAATGTTTTAAATTAGCTTTCGTTTAATTTCTACATATTTTTTTTTTGTTAATTGTGAAACCCATAATTTTGGTTTATTTGTAGTTTGTTACACACATTCCATATTTTGTTGGTTTGTTCTTGTTTTATTTACTTTAATTATATTAATTTTATTATTTTAATTCATGAAATTAAAAATGTATTTAATTCTGAATATTATGATACACCTATCTAATTATGTATTTATTTGTTTTTTTAATCAGCAGTGAGTGGTAAAATATTCTATGTAAAACCCAATATTTTTTGCCGTTTTAATATTTATGTAATTTAATTATTAATTTAGATGTGTGTTATTATGTTTTATTTATGTTTATATTATTTTACATTATTAGCTTTTTTTGTTGTTTTTAATTAGTTTTTTTCAATGTTTTATTCTTTTGAAGCTTTGCCGTTTATTCGTTTTGTTTTGTATATAATATTTAAGTCAAAGCCCATGGACGGTACCTAAATTTTGTGTTTTTTTTTTTCTTCTTTATTATCAATAATTAAACATTTGATTTGAACAAAATGTGTCTATTTATCAAACAGCCACAAAAAGCTTAGTTTAAAGAAATATTGTTCAGAAAAAGTAGTATTTTGTGTATTTAAGATTAAGCTCCCACCCCCAACTCTCTGTCTTTCAAATCAGAGTTATGTTTTCGGTTTTAAAACTAATTCACATATTTTGACGTTTTGTAAATCGCAACCAGAAGATTTACACGTTTTATTTTCAGGTAAACAAATCTGTTCTACTGTGCAAAATCGTTAGATTTGTAGAATATTATTTTTGAAATACCCCAAAACAGGCTCCAGAGCTAAAACCAATGTCATTATCCGGCTAAGTATTGGCCATTTTAAACTAATACATAAACATCTACTAATAAATACACCTGCACCTCTCTGTCACACTTGCAGCACAACACTAACCATTTCTCATCTCCTTAACGAATGTACAATTTTCAACACGTTCAGAATTAAAATATTTAAAGATAGTATACCTACTGATCTATTAAAAAATATAGGGACAGATAATATAAAATTAATTTTTAAATTTATAAAAGAAAATAATCTTTTAAATCAAATATGATTTTAATTTAATTTCGGGTCGAAGGCCATTTGTTGCTAGTACTCTACCTTATTATTAGTTACACAAATTGTATTTTGTAATTAAATAAATAAATATTTTTGAAATCACTATACATATTTACAGAACAGGGTCGAGTGTTTTCTTACTGAAAATAATAGTATCAAATCTATTGACATTTTTTCATTATGAAGCAGGTTTGTTTACTCGAAAGAAAAATGTGTAAAACATGTGGATTCGATTTACAGAAAAGCAAATATGAGAATTTATTTTGAAAACGAAAAATTTGCTCGAATTTGTTTTACGGAACAGGTGGAAAAAATGTCTGAAATTAAAATTTTGTGCTTTGCTTTTTTAATGATCTAGTGGAAAGTGTATTTTCAAAACTTTTCTTGAATTATTTTGGTTGCTCATGAGGTTACGAATGGGTGATTTAATTAAAAAATTTTAAATTCTTCAAGAACTTTGAACTCTTGAAACTAACCGAAATTTTAGTAGAAATTTCCAATGTGTTCTGATAATTCGAAAACAATTGATACGATTGATCGGTTAACGAGCGTAAACGAGCTGTCAATCGTAATTTATAGAAGTTCTCATTGGCGCATGAACTTACGAATTGGTGTTTTAATTAAACAATTTTTAAACTCTTTAAGAATTCGTAAACGGCATGATCTTTCGAAACAGTTTAAATGAGTTTTGATAATTCAAACACAATTGATATGATTGATCGGTTAACAATCGTAAACGAGTTGATAATCGTAATTCATGGAAGTTCGCATTAGCTTGCAGTGGAATAGCAAGACACAATAAGAAAAATGTGTATGTTTAAAGACACAACATACTACTCTACAATTTTCCGGATATTGCTTTTTATTACAAATGTGTTTATATTTTTGGTTGTGTGTTTTTAAAGGGAAAGAAGGGTAAATGTTTTTTTTTTTTTGGTTTCTTTTAATTAATTGATATGATTGGGTTTGAAATTTGAACTTTAAACTTTCTTCGTTAATTTAATGATAATTATGTATTTAAATGTAGTAAGTAGGGAGGATAACATACACTCAAAGCAGTTTGATTAAGTATTTTATATCTTAATTTGTTCATTTATAAATTACAAATAAATTAAACTTAGTTTTTCTAGTGATTTTGTGTTTGGTTTTCATGTTAAATACAATTTCTGTCATATTTTCAAAATAATGTTGAATGTTTGTTTAATTTTTTGTTCTTTTTTTGGTTCAATTAATGAAAGAAGAACATGTTATTTATGTGTTTATATTTATATATAGATGCATTTAAGTAGGTTGTATGTATAAATTTGTTATAATTGTAAAGTTGTTTGGAGGTTTTTTTTTTTTGATGATGCAATTTATGAGGAAATTTTGATTTCGTTTTGAATTATTCTTGTAATTTAAAGTTTTTTTTTTTTGGTTTTATAAATGTCTCTTTTTTGGCCAACACTTTACTTTTCAAAGTATTTTTTTATTTTGCGTTTTTAGCATTAAGTGCTAGTGTGTTTTCTTTTTAAGATATTTTGTGTGTTTGTTTTGTATTTAAAGGGTTAATTTGTTTGCTTGTTTATTAAGTTTATTATTAATTTAAGTTTTTATTAGGATTAGTAGTTGCCCCACTCCTGTTAGAAGAGACAGAAAAAAATAACAAAAAATATTTTACGATATTAGTTACAACTTAAATTCATATTAGCTTGTGTGAAGTTAGATACAAGAAATTTTGAATATTATTTGTTGATTAATATTGCCAAAGCCGAGTTTAAGTATTTGTAAGGGAATTTTGTAGATTTATCCACTTACCGATAAACCAGCTTTGCCAGAAGGACCCAAAGGCCCAGAATCACCGCGCATACCCATAGGACCCTAAGGGAATATAAAATAATATTAGGCATACAAAATAGGTTGAAACCATAATTTCAATTGATCAGAACAAATATGACGTTAGATTAAAAACGATCATAGATGATTACAAATGATCGAAAATAAAAGTAAAGTTTGACTATAATGAAAAATGAAAAATATTTCAACGAAATGTTTCTGACTACTGGTTGAGTTCCAAAATGTCAGTTGCAAAGTAACATAAAAAAACAAGCGCTTCTAAGCACAAGCTTTGACAATGTTATGCGTCAGTAAAACCAATAGCAAACAAACCTATAGCTAAGTTTGTACTACAATTTTAACGAAGTATTTTATTGTTTTCTCTTAATAAAATTTTAACTATATATATAAATATAAATCAGCTAAAACTTACCGGTAAACCCATTGGTCCTTGATCACCCTTTAGTCCCTTCTCGCCAGGATCTCCCTTACGGCCATCTAATCCTCTTTCACCTGTCTGACCAGGATGGCCAGGAGGACCCATGGGACCAGGAGGTCCAGGTGGACCATATAGCTAAAATGTTAAATCAAATTTAATACATCTTCCTTCAGCATCTACACGTTCCATTTACTTACATATTCAATAGTGGGCATATGTGGAGCATCTGACATACCATCTTGATCCTGACGTCTACGCATTTTTCTGTACTTCTAGTGAAAGGACTAATCAAAAAACTTTCTACACATAAAATTAAAATTCATTTAACTACTCACTGAGTCACCACGATCTCCCTTGTCACCCTTAACACCGGGATATCCAGGTGGTCCGGGTAAACCTGGAGGACCCATAAGACCAGGCGGACCAATATCTCCTCTGTCACCTTTTTCACCGGGTGGTCCTTGATAGCCGGGCAAACCTGGAGGTCCTTCTATGCCAGGCTCGCCTGGCAGACCATCTAAACCGCGGGGACCTAATGAACCAGGCTCGCCGGGCTCACCAGCTTCACCCTTCAAACCGTCTCTGCCATCTCGACCATCCTTGCCGGAGAGTCCAGGGGGACCTGGTGGTCCTCTTAACAATGTTACCGGAGGATCATCGTAATCTTCATCTTTAGCGCCACCTGGTCCAAATATCTATTACGAGCAAATAGTTTTCGGTTTTGTAAAAGAAAAATAAATAGTTATTATTAAATTTAAATTAAACATAGATGAATTACATTTTGAAAAGCACTCTGTTTACCCTTTCTTTCTGTAAATATTGCATTTTGTAGCATGTTTAGCCCTCTGGACGAACATTTTTCATTTAATATAAGCATTTCTGTGCATTATTTTGCATTTGTGTTGCTGTGGTGAAAGTGTTTGTCTATTGCATAGTTTTTTTTTTCTTTCAACCGTTTGTTGAGCGTATGAGTAGGTGTTTTAAATATAAAAGTGCTTTTATCCTTGTTTGACTAGTAATAAATAGGTGAGTTAGTGTGCTTGTAAATATGTTATGTATTTTATTATACTGTTGTACTACAAAGTGTAACAAACCTCAAAAACAAAAAGAGAAAAAAAAGCTTTACACTCATACACTTTTAGTTGCCTCTTTCCTTGTATTTGATCAACATTCTCTCATTCATTTGCCCATTTATGTGACCATGTTGTGTTGTGTGTGTTAGTTGCAAAGTTAAAGTGTTGGTAGTTGTGGTTTTTGTTACTCGTCCTCTTACTATGACTGCTGTTATCACTGCTAGTTATGGCAATTTTACACTTTAATTTGTTACTTTTTTCCATCAGGATTGGAAAAAGAAAATTAATAAATTTGTACCTGTACGAATTAAATGTTTGTACTTTTTAAGGAATATATTAGGAAGTTCAAAATCAAAATTTTTGTTGGATTTAGAACTTTAACTTTTAAAGCAAGTGGTTCGCAAACCCTTTTCAGTATATATGTATATTTAATGTATATTTAATGTCAAAATCTTGGCTTAAGTAAAAAAAGAACTCTTAATTGTAAATACTTTATTTCATTGTACTTTTTAGTTCTTAATTGTTCCAGTAAACGTTTAATTGCTGCACTTTGTATATCACTACTTTTTTCTGCCCTGTTTTCTATTTCTTGTAAATGTTTTCCTTTGATTATTTTTGGGTTGTTTTATATAAGTGGGTTTTCATTTATGATAAAGCTTTGACATACCACAAAATATTAGATAGTTAATTAAACTTTATTAAAATTACAAAGATTTACTTTTTTTCTTGCTTTTTAACATTCAAGTGTCACTTTGCTTACATATATTATTTGTTAAATTATTTTAAATACTTTTACTTTAAATTGCGAATTATATATGAAAACATGGAGGAGCTTTTCTATGTAGCAGCATTTCAATTGAAATTGTAAGATCGGTAATTAGTTCAACTTGAGCAATGTTTAGATATAAATATTTATATATATATTTGTATTTAAAATTTTGTAAAGAATTTACGGTTTTTGCTTCTGAACTCATGAAAAGTTGAAATTCTGGATACAAAGTATCGTTCTTCAAATCCTAAAGGATTCTGTTTTTTTTTTGTTTTATTTTAAATTTGTAAGTCTAAAAACTGTACGCTCTTTACTTTTTAATTTATGATGACCTAGGAAGTTGCAATATATAATAGTAATCATTCTTCAAACCTTAAAAATCTTGTTTTTAATTTCAGTTTGTAAACTAGTTATAACCTGTCATGTACACAGCAAATTCTATACTTATTTTTCAGTGACCACTACATACCACATGCATTACTGAGAAGTAGTCGTATAATAATTTATTTCTCATCTGTTATATAACTATGTACTTACTTTTTAGTGTTATGTGTTTTTAGTGCTCATGGCACAGTTTCTTTTTTCTGTGATACCTCATTATCAATGTGTTATTTAAGTCATTACCTGCAACTAGTTTTAGTGATATTAAAGTAATCACTTACAATATTTATAAGTGAATTTCGCAATTACTAGCAACCAAAGACATCACCGTGTTAATTTAAAATATTGTTGTGTGAATGGTGAAATAACTTGTAATATTTTCCATTTATACTGGGATAACCATTTCTACTAAAAGCAGAAAAAAGAGAGAAAATAGTCTAAAAAGTCATCACTTTCACAGTACATGAGCATAAAAACTTATTAAACACATGATACTTGCAGAAATGTTAAACTAATTAGTATTTAATTTTTTTTTGTGTAACTGCTAATTGGGTTGTTTTAATTATAAGAAAAACTTATACGTAATGACTCCCGTTTGCCTTCCAGCACTACTTTAGACAATGTGGGCACTCATCAATCGTGAGACGCACTTCATGCATGGGGAAATTTTCCACTGCACGGACAAGGGCGCGCTTTAACGACTCATTTGGATATCGAGTAGAGCAAGAAATGCTCTCTAATACGGACCAAAACTTTTAATCCAACGTGTTAAGGTCTGGACTAGCAGCTGGCCAATCACCCGTTGATATGAAGTCTTGAACGTTGTTTTTAAGCCACAATTGATTTGTGAGCTGGAGCAGAGTCTTGCTGGAAAGTTTGTGGCTTGTTGGCGAATATTGTTTGGTGGAGAGGCTTCGCAATGGGTTCCAAGACGATCGATTGATAGATTATGGACGATGTTTTCACTCTTTTCTCACAAAAATGGAGTTTGGTAACACCATCGTAGCTCAAAACTCACTATACTATTAAAGACGCGGGATGGTGGCCGCTTTGAATCCTCGTGATGAGTTAGGATGTTTCTGTTAGGATCGTTCTGTTTATTGAACGATTCTTTTACGGTGATCATTTTCTCGTCAGTAAACTGAATTTGTCTGTGAGTATTATGCGTGTGTCAGCTGAATAACGCTTTCGATATTCCTTTTTTTTCATTCAATGTGGCCGTGAGCACGTGTTCAGTGTGTCGCATGATAATGCTAACTTCACAGCACGATACATAAAACGGCTAGTCGTCTAAAGGCGTCCCTGCGTCCTAAAGAAATCGCCTTTTTCCATGTTGCATTTTAGTAGGCCAACTACAACTAGACGATTTTCAATGTCGACACATTCCATGATTGTAAACAATTAATGACAAAAACTTTTTATGTCGCAATTAAGAATAAATGTCAACTGTCAAATTGCAATTAATATGATTTCCAATTATTTGGATGTATTTCAAATGCTAACTTAAAACCTAAAAACCCCCTTCCTCTTATGGGCCGCCATACAGAGTGTTTAACAACGTTTAACCTTTAACAAAAACGTACACAATAATCCCTAGATTTCCTTTAACTATTCCTCTCATTCTGATAATAAGAACACAACAACTAAAACTGAACTTTCAACTTTTCAACAATGTCTTGTTCATGTTTTAAAAAACTTTTTGGGACACTTTCATGCTGTTAGATTTCGCCAAAGTATAAAAAAAGTATAGAAATGAAATTGGTAGAAAGAAAGAAAAAAATATCAAAATAGTTTAAACATATTGTATGAATTTTAAATGTCTAGATATTGCTCTAAATAAATAACATTGAATAAAGAACAAGCAAGCAATAGTAGTAGTAGTAGTAGCAGAAGAGTACGAGTGTTAGTATGTTTTACAGTATTGTAGTGGTAGTTGAAAAGTATGAAAAAAAGTTTTGAAACAACTTTTTGAATAACCATAAAGTGTTGAACAACAAACTCACACACAGTTAGTAGAATATGCTTGGGGTTTTCTTTCTTATTTTTTGTTTGTGTGTAAATTTGAAAGACTATTAAGAAAATGACTAAATATAATAATACTAAAAAATAAGCACAAGAGAAACAACAGCTACACAATCATACATAGAAAAAAGGACTCTTACTCTCATTTGATTTTGAATAATAAGAAAACACAACAAAGCAACGAATGCATCCTGACAGCAGCAAGGAAAAAAGTTTTTCTTTCTTTTAGTTTTTGTTTCTGTGCTCATCAGCTTTTGAGTCAAACAAATTTGCTGTTAAAATTATTAAAATAAGACAACAACAATAATAATGTTGTTGTTTTGTATATTGTTGGCTACACTCAAGAAACAAATATGAGAATAACGAAAACGAAAAAAACGCAAGCAAAGTAAAGAAATCTACTAAAAAGTATTTATGCAATGTATAAAATACAAATACAATATGGTACGTTATATATGTTTTACACATACACAAACACGTTTGTACATACTAGCACAAGTATGGTATTTTATACCACAAGGACACAATAAGATATAAGAGCTAAAATATGAATATCAAAAAAAAAAAAAAAAAAACAGCTACAAAACATAAGCAATTTCCTGTGGCTTGGAAGATGTTAACAAGAGTAGCAAAACAGGACCAAAATATGATGCAAGTAAACTTAAAAGATGTGTGCTCATGTGTGCACACACACAAACACACACATAACATGTGTATCAGAAAATACATTAAAATACTTGGAAATAAACGCATTTTCATTTATGCGAGTATGTGTCTGATGCAAAGTATCATATCATATTGTTCTATATCCCAGTTGACCATGTCTTCAGGGTCGAAAAAGTTAAAATCGTTTGTTATTACAGACAAGATTCAGGACATTGTTTCTTATCCTATCATTAACGCAGTTTATTAAATATACCATGTTTATGACAACGTTTAACATAACGTCGTTAACCTTGTCTGCATCAAAGATGACAGAAAACAACATTAAACAATTCGTCTGTCTTGTAAACATAGTTTAATACAATACAATTTTGGAGACATTGTCATAGTCCGTAAAAAAGGTTTACAAAATTAAAATTTTCTCCACTTTGTCGCTTTTTCTTGAGTTTAACGAAGACTTCTGTAACAACATCATTTAAAAAAACTTGAGCGACAGGAAACAAGTTCTAAAATCTCTTACATAAATCGACCATTTGGCCAACTGGGATAATACATACAACAATCCTTTGTATTTTAACCCACACACTGTTGTATTATATTTTAAGGACTCCTCTTGCTACTTGTTTTAAAACCATTAGTTATAACTACATATCTATGTTTGTGTTTCGATGTATGTATCAGTGTGCTGAAATGCATATTTGTTATGGCTCGCTGAAGAAGAAAAAAATGGAAAGCAACAAAAGTCAAAATAAAAAAAAAGTAAAAATAAAGGAAACTAACCAGCGATGTAGAACATGAATACAAACATAAATGTTCTTTATTCAACAAATATATAGTTAAATATTAAGCAAAAAACATTTGGTTCTCTCATCTCATACTGAGTTCTAAAATACAAAAAAATCTTTGCAGTTTGCAAGAAAAATACACTTTCCTCCTTAAAATTCAGTTTCAGCAAAATTCTAAAAATAAACAAACTAAATAATTTTTAAGAATTTTAGAGTAACCCTCGTAAAATGTGTGTAGTTTTCTTTAAATAAATAGAAAGAGACAGACAATGTTTAGACGAAAGTAAGCTTGTCAGTTAATCTAGACTATATTTAAACACCATTTGCAAATAGAGCTTAGATAATGTTACTCTTAAAATGTGTTTAATATTAAGCTAATTTTAAAGAACGTATCTTTCTTAAGAAACTATAAACTGTGCTTAAGAAAACTGGTCCCTTTAGAGAAGAGTAAATAAAATATCTGTTTTGAAAAATCAGGAAATGTGATACCAAAAATAAGCCAATCTTTTTCATTTAATACTAAAATTTCTTGAGAAATGGGAACAATTTCTAAAAATATGTCTTCTAGGTGAGAAATGATTGAGAACAATATTCTAAAGTAAAACTGCCGTATTTATAAAAAAATAAAGTAGGTTTGAAGTGTGCTTTTAGACTATATTTTCATACAAAATTTTCTTAAAGTACATTTGAAGTCTACTTTAATTTTTTATGAATAAGGCAAAAGCTTATAGCTTTTATTAGTAATATTTTTCCATTCAAAATTTCTCTCTATTGATTTTCTATAGAAAATCTCATTCCTTTTGAGAAATGTGACAGATATGCTAGAGAACATTTTGCTATCTCGGCAAAGTTTATATGGAAAATTATTCTCTCTTAAGAAATTAATCAATATTTCTCAATTTAAAACGGAGTCTAATTTTCTCTCAAAATGAAACAAATTTTTTACATAAAATGTTTCTCTGTCTTAGGAAATGCCACGAATATTCTATAGAAAATTTCTTGCTAAAAAAACATTTGTTTAGTAGACTTCAAATGTACTTTAAGAAAATTTTGTATGAAAATTTTGTCTAAAAGCACACTTCAAACCTACTTTATTTTTTATGAATACGGCAGTTATAGTTAAATTTGTAAATAGTGTAACTCAATTCGCTAGTAGTAACTATATTTTATACCGTACATACTTATTTACACTGTAAATACAAAAAAGCCCAAAGGATTTTTCCCAGTCAGTCCATAAAATAGAATTTCATTTGTTTATTGTGCTACTACGAGTACATTTCAGCGTTGGTTTAAACTTAACCAGTGTATTCTAAAGGGGATTCTTTGTTTACAATTATCTCGATTAAATGTTTTGCTTTCCGCAGTGTTTTTATAAAAAAAGTTTGCTTTAATTTCACTTTTGCCAAACTAACTTCTTTATTGTTTTGCCACAAATAACGGCTTTTTAGTAACTGAGTATTTAAAATGTTTAAAGCACTTTTCTAAAAGTTTTAGTGTATGAATCTAATGCTAAAGGAACCCTTAAAAAACAATTTTCTTTATAAAATACCAAAAAATATGTTTAAATGTTTTTACTAAATTAGTTTTCATTTTGGGGCTTTTTTTAACCACAATTTTATTTTCTTCCCAATGGTTTCCTTAAGTAATTAAGATTAGACAATTGTTATTTATTATTGTTTAATGGTTTTGTCAAATTATATACACTAAACACAAGAAGGGACAGTTTTTTCCCTTAAATGAACAAAATTTATGTTTTTTGTTAGATAAATGCCATGATAATATTAACAAGTCCTTGTTTGGCGTCTTAATATTATAGTATGATATTAAAGATTAAAAGGACAATAAAAATAAAAGAACTAAAAGCAAAAGAAATTCAATTTACAAGATATAAATACATACCAAGGAAATGAAATATGTATTAATCATAAAATCTTAATGAATATGTATTTTTATTCGACCTTTATTATTTCAATTATTACTAATTTTTCGAGCTTGAGGTCTTTTTTTTAAATATAAAAAACTTTTTATCTTTTATTTATATCCAATATTTCGGCACTTCCTTGAGTGCCTTCGTCAGGGTTTTTTTCTTTCTTAATTTTACAATTTTTAACAAATTATAACAAATTTAATAAATTTATTATATTTATTTATTAAATTTGTTATAATTTGTTAAAAATTGTAAAATTAAGAAAGAAAAAAACCCTGACGAAGGCACTCAAGGAAGTGCCGAAATATTGGATATAAATAAAAGATAAAAAGTTTTTTATATTTAAAAAAAAGACCTCAAGCTCGAAAAATTAGTAATAAATAAAATCTTAATTGTATATCAAAAAATAAACTTAAGACAGCATCACAATAAATAGTATTTTCAAAATAAATTTGTAACATTATTAACCATCTAGATGTATGAGTATTATTATTTGTTAAGGATGTCAATTATTCTCAAAAATTATATAAATTTGGTCAATTGTTGACATTTTTACTTAATTTACTAAACTTTTTTCTTTGTCCTGCTGATATTTGAAAGTTCTTTGTATCCAAGAATACATTTTCACTTAATTAAAAGTTTTTTTCATGTGCTCTAACAATATGGTTCACATCATTCTAGGTTCATGTTAAACTAACCACAAAAAATTCTAAAAATTTTATACCTATATATTCATTATTTGTTGCCATAGTTTGTTTAAACTAAAGCCATTTAAAATGCTCTGTCACTGAGCTGTCGCTCAAAGAAATAAAAAAAAAATTCCATTATGTATAAAAAAAAGAAATTAAGCATTTTAAAAACTATCTACAAAAAAGTTGCAAACCGTTTTTTAGTCGTAAAAAACCCACAAACTTTTTTCTTGCGAAAAAGGGGTTGTTTCAGACATTTGGAAAAAAAATCAACTGATTGAGTGCCACAAAAGAATATTTTTTTCTATTTAGGAGAATAGAAATAGCAAAATTATTTATTGTTGTTGCAATACTGATTGAACTTTTTTTTGTATTGAACATAAGAAATTGAACCTTTAGATCTTCTTCAGTGTTAGTTACTGTAGAAAATCTACAGGATAACCTTATCTTTATTAGCATGCCGCCAGAATAACAGTACATATTTTATTTAGAAAATCTTCAAAATGTTCTCTTTTCTGAAATGAGTAACATTTTCTATAGAAAATATTTTTCTTTATGAAATGAGTAATATTTTTTATAGAAAATGTTCTCCTTTAAAAAATGAGTAACATTTTTTATGGAAAATGTTCTCCTTAAAGAAATAAGTAATATTTTTTATAGAAAATGTTCTCCTTTAAAAAATGAGGAACAGTTTCTATAGAAAATTAAATAATGCATAATAATTGTTTTAGAGAAAAACAACTAGAGAAGAAACCTTACCGCCAGTTGTCTTAAAACTAAAATTACCAGAATGTTTTAATAAAAAACCCAAATATACCGTAAAATTAAGCAATTAGCCACTTTTCATTAGTTAAAAGGCACTGCTATCATATAAAATAGTTCATTGAGTGTTGTTTACAATAGCACAAAGTATACAGAGGTGTCACGAGACGGTAGATAATCAAGTTTTATATTTATCTCTTTCTTTCAAAGAACTGCCTTAGGAATCTTATTTTGGCTTTTTGAAACGTCAAACTTTGTGGCAGTATTCCTTAGCTAAGAGTGCAACTTTTCACCAGTCGCCAGTAAAAATCATATTTCTCTAATTAATAAAAATCATTCGTATTAGTTTTTGAAATTGGAACTTATTTTAAAGCATTTATTTCAACTTCATCTAGCATATAAACAAATTACAAAAAAAATTCTTAAAAATTAATTAAAAAACATAAGTGCGGAATTGCCAGACAATATCAAAACGGATGTGTACTTATTTTTTTGACCATACTCGTATGTGTAGGTTTATAGCAATAAATTTTTGAAAGCATAGAGCGTGTTACATTAAAGTTCATAATAATAGCAAACAAGTTTTAAATTCTGTCAGTTTTTTTTATTACCAGTTGCGATAAAGATGGAAAATGGATTTTTGAATTTCGTACCAACTATATAAATAAAATGTACTCTTTAGTCCTCCACCGTACCATTTTCAATATTTGTTAAATAATAATAAAACTTAACCCCAAACTTATTTTATCGAAAAATCTTATGGCAACATTTTTAACATTACGAGGGTGGTTCGGAAGCTTCTTAGCCTAGCACGGATAGAGAACAGTAAGTTTTTCAAAAACATTTGTATTTTTCAAAATAATCTCCTGAAACTTTAATACACTTAGTCCAACGCTTATCTAGCAATTCTATCCCTTGATTAGAATAGTTTTCCTCAAGGCCTTCAAAATAGTGGTTTACAACTATAATTGCATCTTCATTTGAGGTAAAACGCTTGGCAGCTAGGAATTTTTAGGATTTGGGAACAGTTAAAAGTCACTGGGAGCTAAATCAGGAGAATAAGGTGGGTGGTCAAGCAACTCATACTTTAATCGCCGAATTCTCGGTCATTAGTTAACCATTGGTAAACTAAAATACTAACTATTGTTTAACTATTACTATTAAGACTGCGAATTTAGCCATTAATCAAATTCCTAAGACATATTTATAATATGTCGCCGAAAACAATTGTAAATTTTATTTTCATAGCAACAGCTGTTATTTGACTAATAGTTAACCAACGACGTTTGGGGGTTTAACTAATGGCAAACTAAGCATTGTGAATAAAGAATCATTTGTTAAGCCTTTGCCATTAGCTAACTAAAGACTGTGAAGTTACCCATAATTCGTTAATTTTAACCATTGTTAAAATACTCTTGTGCGTTGTCTTGATGAAAAATTATTTTTTTGTGTTGTAAGCCAAGACGGTTTTGTCGAATTTTTACATTTAATTGATCCAAAATGTTTCAATAGTAGATACTTTAAATTTAAATTACGTTTAAATTTAGCAACCCAATTTAAGAAATTAAACCCATTATCTGTAGAAACGTTTATCTTTAAGAAATCATAAGCATTATCTATATAAATATAATGTTAATTAATACCTGAAATGAGGCACATATTATTTTCTTCAGTTAAAAAAGTGTTTTTACTATTAAACTATCGTATTTTCATAATTTCTTAAAACAATTTAAAAAGCATGTTGCCATCTGCAATACATGCATTGTATTTAATATTTAATGTTCATATATTTTCTTTTGCCATGTATGGAGAATTTTGTAGTACTTGCAATAAACATAAAGGCTTATACATAAATGTATGTACATATAAGCAAAACTAGAAATGAATCCTAAAGGCTATTTTAAAATCTATAATAAAAAGGTAATAATTTTTAAAGAAATTACATAGTAAAATTTAATTAATTGACTTGATTTCTAACCATATTGCTGTAAATAATTCACTATAAATTAAGGAAGTGTCAAAGCAGTGTATATTCAAAAGGTCGAGTTGGGTAATTTGGTAAACAAGATAATGGCAACAGGGATAATCTCGAAATCTATTAGGCAGTGTAATCGACTTCCAAAAATATCAAAATGTTTCATGTTTAACGATATAGCCGCAGCTCTATTCGTTTAATTTGCATACATTTTGCAATTACATTTTAAACTGCCTGCCTAACTACGCTCATAAACTTAGAAAATCACAATCACATGATGTTCAGTTTGTTGTTGATTTGCCATTGTGTGCCTGTAATACTCATATGACACATTAAATGTGAATTACATGAAATAAAATTTAATGTACAAGTGTATGTATTCACCATAAAAAAAACTCCTACGTGCCACACTCACACACTTTTCTGCAAAACGTGTGTAAGTGAGTGTAAATATGTAAAATGTAAGTTCTCTGAGCCTAAGTGAAAGTCTATGTATGTATCACTTTCTCTATGTACGCAATGCCTGTTGTGTTGTTTGCCTGCTTGGGTGTTTGTTTACATATTTCAGAGTCTGAGGAGTTGTACGCACACACATACGAGTAAATAGGTAGTTGTATGTGCATAAATGTGCGTAAATAAATGTTTATTAAATTCAAATGTTAGTAAAATGTAAAAAGAACTGTTTTCAAAGTTCTTAAGTGTGAGTGTGCGGTGGGGGGGGGTGGTCGGTGTGGCATTGGGAAATTGCTATTTAACTTAAGCTTTCCTAAGAGGAAAGTTATGTTTAAGAAAGAAACCAGAAATCTGTGAAATCTCTTTTAAATTACCTCCTTAGAATATAAGGAATATAATGTACATATGTGTTTATATTATGTACGATTTATTCATTTGAGTTTTCTTTTTTCTTATTCGCAAATTACTGCTTCCATTTTTATACCATCAGGTATTCAAATAATACATTTATTCGTACTAACACACACGCATATGTCCTGGCACAACAGGAAACCAATTTACATGTAGGCCTTTATTTAGTTCTCAGTGTGTGTGTGTGTGTGAGTGCGATGTAATTTAAAAATCTATTTCCCCTTTTTTTTTTATTCACAAATATATATATTTTCTAAACAGGCCTACTTTGGTTTTCATTTCAATTTTATGTGTTTTCTGTGTAACAAACTGCATGGCCAAATAAACCACAAAGTTTAGGAATTATTTTAGGTATGCAGTTTATTGTTAGGGGCAAACATTTTTAAGGTAAATTTATGGAAATCTTTTGAAATTGCTAGTAAATTTCTTTATTTTTTTCTTGATTTATATATGTACGTACATATTTTTCTCTTAAATTCATGGCAATGAAAAACATTGGAAAGCTTAATTTAAAGTATTGCATGTATTGGAATGTGTAATTTAAATTTAAAAATTGTTTAGAGATAATGGCCTCTTAGTGTAAAAACAATATTATTTCTTTGAGAAATGAACTCTCTATAGAAAAGCGTTCTTAGTACCTTATGGCCTTAGGTAGAATTTAAAGGGAAATATGTTTAAAACAAAGAAAAAAGGAATGTTTAGCAAATGTCTCTTTTAACTAAAATTTTTATAGTAAATTTGCCTCTCTTAAAAAATTGGGAATTTTTTCGATAGGAATATCTATCTCTTTCTCTTTAGAAATGAGTAGAAATAATTAAACAAATTATATTTAAAAAAAATAGCAACATTTTAACAAATTATCTTATTAACAATATATTTTATAATAAGCAAAGTTTTATTTAAAACATTTTTTTCGTAAAAAATTAGTATATTCTTTAAAGAAAATGCTTTACAGAAAATTAATTAAGTTAGTTGAAAGAAAACGTTGCTTAAATTCAAAAAAAAAGACCAACTGACTATTAATAATAGAAGAAGTTTTACTAAAGAAAATTACTCAAACACTAATTTTTTCGTACAATAGTTTTTCAAACAAATATTCTATAATATGTTCTTATTAAATTCCTAGAATTTTATTCATTTTTCTTAATTCAATATAAAAAATATCCTTAGACAAAGAAAGCCAAAATGTTCCTTTCACAATTCAAACAAAGGAACTGAGACTTATTGAAACATAAAGACAAAATAGAAAAACCAGCTACAACATAAATTGACACATAAATCAAAAAAAAAAAAAAACAATCAAAAATAAATATGTAATAATGAAAACGAAAGGACTCAAAAAACCCTTGTTTCTAGTATTTATTTACTTTTTGACAATGGCCAAAAGGGAAAAGACACCCCAAGCACCTTTGGGTCAATAGAAATTAGAACAATATTTTCGAGCTAATTTTTACTGCAGACACACCAAAACACCAGACCCTTGAAAATAAAAAACGGAAACAATATTTTGTTGTCAAACAACAGGAAAACAAGGGATACGTTTCTGAATTTATTTTCGTTTTATGTTTTTGTGCACAGGAAATTTATTAGTAGAAAAAGGGTTTAGACAAAAACTATTAATACATATTGAAAATAATATTATATATTTATGAAAAAGGGATAACAAGGATAACTTTAGAAAGGATTTCAAAACAATAAGCAGAGATGTTTAGGAGTTTATTTATCAATAAAAAAAATATTCTAAAACCGACATTTTTAAAGGAATCTAGATTCTTTTAACTTTGTAAATTGCTATCACTTTCCTTTTCTTTTCAAGTTTTTTTACCCATACCCACTAAAGCCAACAAGTTTGCTTAATGTTTCGTTTGTTTATTTTTAAATAAATAAATATTTAAATGAAAATAAGTCCAACAAACAAAATACAACTGCAAAGGAAATTAATCAATATTGTGGTGGTCGTCGGTGGGGAAAATGTCAATTTGTAAAACATCGCTATTTTGGCTAATAAAACACACACTCATTTTTAATTTCATCGATTTTTTATTTTTTTCTGCAATATTTTTGAAATTTTATTGCCGTACACCAACACCAATTGTGGGCGTTGGTGCAGAATGACATGAACATCTATGAACGAGTGTACTACAGTATTTAAATTTATGGCAAATTAATTGTCATTTATTTAACACAACGCGGCGCGGCTTGAATGCTACGCAACACATTCAAATATTCTTTTTTTCACCCTATTGTGAGTGTGATTTTATGCTCCTTTTGTTGTGTGTAATAGTCTGCATAGTTTTTAAATACAATTTCAATGTGATTTTTTTTAATTTTTTAAATTTATTTTGTATTTTATTTACAACGAACATTAAAGATATTTCGGCTTTTGCAAAGTTAATGGGAGTTTCGTTTGACGATATGATAATTTCAACTCAGTAAATAAAAAATAATTGTTTAAGCTGACGCGTGTAATCCCAGTTTTTCCGCTATTAATCAGTAGATCACTAAGTTTTTGCAAATTGTATCATATATATGTAGTTGGTTTTCTGTTTTAAACTTGTAGTTACTCAAGCTATTAAGACGGAATGTAATTGTAACGCCTATTATTTCAGATTAACGAAAATGTTTAAGATCGTGAGATGATTGACAGATATATGAAAAAGTGTAGGAATAAAAGTAAGCATACAAAATTGTACTTATGTCTGTTAACTTACCACAGTTTTAAAAATGTTTAAAGAAAGAAATTCCACATTTTTAGGTATAATTTCATCATTCGTCTCTTCTTAATATTTATTGAAATATTTTAGAAATTATAAAAAATTCTAGAAGCCGAGACAGTCTAGATATGACAATATTCACCTTTTTAGCTGTTTTTGTTTAAATTAAACTCCATATTTTAAGTTAATACTAGTAATTAGATTAAAATTATTGTTTTTTTTTGTTTTCATTTATAATTTCTTTCGATTGATATCAAGTATTTTTGGAGTATAAATGACTGATATTCTTTTTTTCCTAAAACATCTGTTTTAACAACATCTATTTTATACTTTAAATCATAGTATGTATTTGAATATAACAGAGACTTTTGTCATACTTATTTAATCCATTATGTGAACACGGATTCATGAGGCATAATATGGTACAAAACCTAATCTGATTTTCAGTTATCGGAGGATCTTGTTGCTTTATTAGTTTTAACAAGATTGCTATTATTGTTAAAACGATATCAGCAGATCTTGTTGCTTCATTTGTATTGTATCATTGATATAAATAAATTTTTTAAGAAAGCTTTTGATGCCAAGAATGTTAGTGAGATGCCTGAAGAACTAAACATATTTTGCAAGTGTAGAAAGAAATATTTTATATTCTAACTATAATGGGACGTAAAAACTGTCAATCGTATGTTTTGTTATATCTTGGTCAGATAAGTACTGTCAATATTAATGACCATATATCCTCTTGTGCCTGCTATCATAACTTTAGTGATCGCATCACACAATCACAAAAGTTAGACATTCTGAGACCCGGAAACATATCCTTCAAAATGTCAAAATCTCTGTTCCTGTTACAAACCCAATTCACTAATTTGCGGTAATCATGATTTTGTAGCTACTCCTATTGATTGTTGATTGTATACGTATGTAATTTTATATCACTATCCACTAACGATACTGTCATGTTCTTATGTAATTAGTGAAACAGTTCCCGGTAGCCGTACTTTTTATATAATACATATTTTTTTAACCGTACTGCATATAAAACTTCTCTCATTTACAATATAATAAATTTTAATCTAATACATACTGTTGGATGGGATATAATAATATCCCTGAAGAAGCTATCCATTGTGATAGCGAAATATTGGAAATAAATATATATAAATAAATTAAATATTTTTAGATAAAATTTAAGTGACCTTATTGCTTGTAAAAAGAAACTATTAAATATTAAATAAAAAAAGGTCAAATAAACGAACTAAATATTAAACATTTATTTTTAAATTACCACAATTCGTCATTAATAAAAGTAAGCTTTTAATTTAAAGCTCAATTAAAGTTTGTATGCTTAGATTATTTCGTTCTGAAATTATTTTTACAATTTATAAGTATTTTACTTAACCTTTTATAATTTGTATTTTGCATGCTTAGAATATTTTTTATTTGCAGCAATAAACAGAATTTAGTTAGAAATTTGCTTTAAACTGGCCATAATTTGAATAAAGTCTATATAACTCTCTTTCTATAAGTAGGGATTAGTCGAATTCACATTAATAGTTCCTTCTCTTTACATACATATAACTGCACGGAAGTGCTTTTGAAGTATTTCCCGGCACATCTCTATTGTATCCGTTGCTGATAGTTTGTTCAAAGCTTGAAATAATTTAAAGCTTGTGGTTAAATTATAATGTTTTAATATTTTTTACAACCTAAATGTCTGTTGGGTCTACTTTTATTTTTAGTAATGACAGTTGAAATACTTGTTTCTCATTTAATGTCTGAGCTGGCATAAAATTTTATGCCACAAATGTTGAAAGTAAAATTTTGTATACACTGTCGGACAAAATAAAGTGTGGTTTCAAATATTTCATGTTCTTTGTTTAAAACATGTATTTCTTATTTTCTAATACTTACAAATTATAGTTTTATTTTTAATTCAGTTACTATTTCATCTTATAGAAAACTTAACATAGAATTTGTACCTTATATTTTTTTGTATAATGCAAAATTAATAACATACTCGTATATGGAATTTCAAGCGACAAAATAAAGTAACACTTCACTTAAAAAGTTAAATAACTTTAAAACCTGATACGAAGTTGCTTTGTAGCAATAGAATGGCCCTTCTCAATATTTTTGCCAAACTTAGCGCAAGATTCTTCAGAGTATTTGGTGGAATTGATCTCTATTCATTTTGCATCTTTTCCCAAAACTTGTGAATGTTTTTTCTGGATTACATCGGAATTTTGTCATCGAGGATAGCCCAAAGATGCTCGATTAAGTTTATCAACTCCTGAGGAGGAAAAACATCCCCATACTATGAGGCCTAAACCACCATGTTTTATAGTGTGGATAAGGTTTTTTTGATTCCAGCCTTTGTGTTGGTTTACACTTTCGCTTCTTGTAATTTTTGAGTTCATATTTTGACTCGTCTACCAAATAATTTTACTTCAAAATGATTCAGGCATATTTAAGTACTTCTTTGCAAAGTCTAAATACTTTTTATATTTGCAGCTCGTAGAAGAGGCTTTTTCTTAGCGAACGTACTTTTTAAACCGCTTTCGTTAAGTCATCTTTGGACTACTAGTTCCTCCTTTATGTCTCTAGCTGTCATAAAGGAATTTTTTTTTGAAATGATCATCGTCTGGCTTCGTAGTTTTACGTTTTCTGCCACATACTTTCTTTAGATTTAGATTGAAGGTTAACAGAAAATCGGCACCTTATTATGTCGCAGAGATTTGTTAAATGAGCAACTTTTTAAAATTGCAATGTTTATGTAAATAATTCAGATACTCCAACAAATAACCGGACTGTGTAGTAAATAGTAAATAATACACGTAAAAGAAAAATATGAAAAAGGAATGAAGAAGGTTACAAAACCGCACTTTATTTTGTCCGATAGTGTATATTTGTTTTTGTAGTTGAGTTTGTTTGCTGCTGCTGTTGTAGTTGTATTTAACTTTTATAAAACAATTTAAATTTGTGCAATAATACATTACTTGTATGCCTTAATGCAAACTACTCGCATACACACACACACACACGCACTTATTCATTTTCAACTACAACTAAAAAGGAAGAGGAAACAAAAATTTCCATTTAAATTGAAAAGTGCATGACGCGTCACAAAATTTTAGTATTTGGTAAACGTATGGGGGGACTATCTCAGTACATTGGATATATGTAGTGGCATGGCTCATATAAATACAAAAACAATCTCAATTTGTTGGTTGTATTTAGAGCCAAAACAACAGATGTCCGATTGCTGCTGCTAATATCTGTGGGCTCAGCAGAGGGCCATTAAATTGAAAAATCATTTAGGTGTTATTTTTTTTTGTTATTGTTCAATATTTCATAAATGGTTTTTGAATGATTATTGCATAGATTGAAAGTGTGCTTGCAATTCATTATTATTATTTAAAAGCATTTCCAAATGTTGAGACCAAGATATTTTTTAATTTCTGTGTAAATTCTAAATACATAATGAGTTTTTTTTTCGATATTTTACATTAAAGATAAAAGGAATGAGTTGCATAAATTCTTGGTTTAATATCACAACATTCTTAATGTTTTATTATTTACTGCATATACATACATACATATTATTGTTTTTATTTCTTCCACTTCATTGACTGCTTTTTATTTACATACTAATTACTTTTTCTTTTTCTTTTTTTGCAGAGTTTTCTAGAAAGGTCAGGGTAAGTGGAAAAGAAATTTCTTTCAAACTTTATGGCCTCCAACTCTTTTAAGTATTTTACCATTTTTTAGTTTATTATTCAAATCCGTTTGTCACTGTCCATCATTTTTTATGACTATTTCTTTTGTTTTTTGTTTGCTTCATAATAAAACTACAAAAGATTGCTTAAAAAACCTACTTCCATTTCATTTAAAACATGCTGATTTTTTGTTCCTTTTTTTTCTATCGGTATAACAAAGATTCGTTCGTTACGCGTCATGTAATCACTTTATGTTTTCTTTAAACATTTTCGCTCCCCCGCTACAGAGTTTTGTTCGTTAAACTAAAAGATGTAATAACGTCTAACAATATAGACTCTATGGAAAATAAACCTTTTAAACCCACATCACAGGGAATGAAGCACAGGGAAATCTAGCATTGAACGAGAATTATGGGTTTTTCAAGATGCCATTGTTACATTAGTCCAATATTGAGGAGATTTTTTTAATGATAAATGTTGTTTATAGTTATAAAACATTGTTTTAAACGCTTTAAGGTAAATTTGAAAAAATATATTTGTATTTAGTTTGTTAAAGTATCCTTTACGGTCACATTTCACTGTCTAAATAAAAAACACGAAAATGTCATTAGTATTTGAAAATTGTTGCGATTTAATTTAGTCCTTCAAAATAAAAACCAAAAAGGAGTAAAAAGGTCTTCTGAATCATTGACATACTTTTAAGGCGCACTGAACTTTAATGATCACATACAATCAAGTGTCTTTTCATTGTTTTATTGATGCATAGATATTTGTGTTGACAAATAAGCTTGTTACACCAAAAAATAAGAAATCGATAAGTTTGGGAGAATTTTATAAGCAAATTTTAGAACAAAAACCCGATTAATTATAAGCTACCTTAATTGTACTTTAAAAGCTAATAATACTTACATATAGTGTCAAGCAAGCTACTATAAATAAGTCACATTCTTCAAATTAATGATACTCAAATGCCTTTAATTGGAGTTTTTAACATTCAACTTAGTAAAGTTTTACAGTGTTAAGATATTAAGCTTTTTTAAATTAAAAAAAAAAGATTTTCCATAAAACGTTTGTGGTTAAAAAAGTTATATAAATATTTTTTAAAAAATTTTTAATCAAAAACTCTGAAGACTTTTATAGTAGAGTTAAAAAATAAGTTTGAATACAAAGTTTCCAACAAAACAGCTTGTCCACAATAAAATAATTTTTATTTAAATAATATTTTTGTTACTTACAGAATGTTTGCATAAAAAACTTTTGCTGAAAATGTTTTTCATAAAAGCTTTAACAGAAACGATTTTTCACGAAGCTTTTTCACAATTAATTCTAAAACAAAAAAGCATATTAAAAACTTTTTTCAATAAAAAAGATTTTCATAAAAAATATTAAAAAACTTTTGTATCAAATATTTGCCTAAGACAACTCTCTAAAAAGAACTCAGTTAAAATTTAAGGATATACAGCTGTAAAAAACTAATTGGAAACGCTATACAACAGATCTGCTGGACTGCAAAAAAAAATAATAGACCGAAAATAACTCGTACACAGAAAAAAAATAAAAATGAGTTTCAATTAAAATATTTGTCGAATCAATTAAAAAATTTAATTGAAATCGGACCTGTAAACAAAATCATAGTATCAATTAAAAAAAATGTGAGATTTAATTGAAAATATCAGAAAAATCAGAAAAAGTAATTGAATCAATTAAAATTTAAATTGAAAATTATTTTAAAATCAATTAAAGGTTTAATTGAAAAAAACATGATTTTTTTTCTTAAAAATCAAAATTGTGATTTATATTTTGTTTTTAAAAATAAATCACTCATAATAACTGTTATGAAATATTTTTTATTTACATGGTTTGGTTTGACTTTTATTAGTTTTTGTTGTTTTTTAATGCTTTAAAGCAACCAATTGGTGAAAGACGAACTATTTTAATTGTGGTTGATCTTAATAAAGCAGTGCCGATATTGGGCAAGAAGTGAAAAAAAACGAAATTTATATTGCCATTTATTTTAAAAGTTCGAATTAAAATTTAATTATATTTCACTCATCTTGAAAATTTCCGTTATTTTCTTTTCTGTTTCTCTCAACCACAAACCTAAAATGTTCTCTTATAAATCACTCTCTCACTGATATAAAACAAGGAACTAATTTTAAATGGTAAATGGTGCCAATTGACCACTAAAATTAAAGTGGAAATGTTATTTTCGGTCACTGGCTGTAGATAATTGTCTAGTTGGAATTGCCATATAACATCAAAATTCTCCTCAGCCCACGGCAGCTTTACATCATCTGGTATTTTACTTTATTTTACTTTATTAAAAATACCATCAATCCTGTGAATTTAGCCAAAACCACTCCAGGAGAAACATACTATATCCCATACTATAATATAATCTCCACAATACCTCACTACCTGTGAAACACCTTCGACCATCAGGTACAATGCTGCCAAAGGGTGCTGTAGCTTAATTGGTTAGCGCATTTGATCATTAACCATGAGTTGGTATTTGTAGCTTGGCTTCGATTCCCAGCCGCTGCCACTCAAACAACATCAGTTTCTGATAATTATTAGTTTTCTTTCTATTCATCATAACTAATATTTATCACAGCGCCCTCCTTCGGTGGTATACCCAAGTAAAATAATTAAATAAAGGCTATAAAATCAAGCTTTAAAAATAATGCGCCTACTCACCACCAGTGGCGCTGCAATGCTGCACTAAAACAAATATAATGCGCAATTGCAGAGTTGTGACATAAAGCTTTATTCTACTTTCACCGTCTTTACTTTTTCAATCTATCCCCTTTCCAAGGAAAGTAACTTTCCAAAAATTTCCTTGAACTGTAGATAAAATTAGGTTCTTGAACGCTGCTCTTCTTTACATAGATAACTTCACATTAAATTTTTCTTTAATTTTTCGTTGGATGTTAGTGGGTCGGCTTTAGAGATTCGCCGTATCATGAGCTCCGTGTGGTGTGACATTTTACAGGACATTTTTTGGAGTGGGGAACGTTAGCTACAGTGTCACATGTCTTTATATGCTGTATATGTATGTCTATTAGTGCAGATTACTGGTATATAAATTTATTATACTAAAGTTATTAATAATATAATCTGACAAAGGTTTGGTTAGGTTTCCTTCGTATGGGTGTCGGATTCAAATTCAAATGTCATTGACTAACTGCCTCATTATGATACCACAGCATATTACTATTATGCCGTGAAATCGACCCTATTAATTAAAAAAAACTAATATTTTACATTTTACCATCATTATTGATTTTTCATAGATGCCAATAATATTAATATTTTATAAATAAAACTTAATTTTAATTTAGCATAAATAATGCTCAATTGATTTCATCCTATTAAATCTGTTTTAAAGAGTTTAAAACACAATTACTGTTACACAATTTACGAGTTGTTGCCTTAATCTATGACCATAGAAAATAGCAAACAATAAGTGTATAATGCCACTTAAACACCGCCCCACATTTAAGCCTTTTTTATTTTTCTGATGAGCTCATAGTTAGTTCTCATAAGCTAGCTAAAGCTTTCTTTCTTCCTGTAGAATTTTTCGCTTGTGTGTTAAATGCAGGGGTTAAATTTCTTACTCTACCTTCTTTAAACATTATTTCACATCATTTACTTTTGCTTTCAACAATTTGTGGCAATTTTTATGACTCTATTTCGTTTTCCGGCAGCTAACATTTGCAACCTTGCTGTCTTACATTTAAACCCTTAAGTATTTTTTATGTTTTTGTTTAGAATAAATACAAGAAATATGTAAAATATTGATAAGATGTGTAGTTTTTTTTTTCTCAAGGGAGTTTCAATGTTGTGTTTTTGTTTTTCATACTGTTAATATGAGAGGGGTGTATATTGCCTTGATGTATGCAAACATTTTTATACATTTATTTTTATTCCTTTTTCATAATATATTAACATAAATTTGACATAAATGTTTCATTGAGTGTAAGATATGTTTTTCTGTTTTACTTTTTCTGCTAACTTTATTAAAAATTATGCAAACAAAAAAAAAATGGTCTCAAAAATAACCACCCCTCAGGTTATTTGAAGGGAATGTAAGAAGAAAAAAATAACAGGAGATGAGATAAAAAAATTAACATGTATAAACACTGGTTTGCTAACATGCATGTATGTATGTATGCATGAGACACAATGGGGTGTCTGGGAGTATATAATGGAGGGGATGGAGTATATTTTTGAAATCTGAAAAAACATGTCTGGCTGATAATTGACCATTAGGGAATAGCAAATTCAGAAAGTTGAATGTTTTATCGCAAACTTTTAATACAGCTTTAAATAATTCAAGCTGGAGAGTAGATTTTTCCACATTGCATATTAAAGCTTTGCAGTTTATAAAAACGTAATAGAAAAATATGAAAATATGACTTGTCAACAAATGTATTCCATCGCTAATTTCCTACTCTTTTGCCCACTGTATTGCTTGCTCAATGTCAACTTTAACATGAAATTTTTGTTGAAATTTTTAAAATTTTCTACTTTTTCCCTTTAAGATATGTGTACATATTATTAAAAAATTTATTAAAACAATTTTTATGACACCCAAGTTTGACGATATAAATTCTATTCTATATTTTTATGTGTCTGGCAGATTTGCATGTTGTTTTAATACTCTTTGGCTATGATCATAATAATTTAATTTAAACAAACTATGTATGTAGTATGTATATTTATATACTCATATGAATAAGTAAAGTTTTGTGTGTTTAACTTTGAAAATAAGAGCAAAAAAAATTTATAATAATAGAAATAAATTTTGTCTTTTTTAATATGTTTGTTTATTAAAACTGGAAAAATATATAGTTTGTTATTTATTTAGTTTGATTTCAAACTGAAAACTCAAAGAAATAAAAAAACACATGACATGAAATTTTGTATAGAAATGGTGCACAGTGTTTGTTTACAAAACAACAAAAAGGAAAAAGTTTGTTTAAACAACTTTTTTTTTTATAGCATCCAAACTATGCAAAACGTCCCCTCTACAAAAGCAAAAAATATATTTGAGTGAGCATTTTAGCCCCAAAATGCCTCATGATATTTTTTTTTACTTTATCTAATTTCATATTCCTTGCTGTTGATGATGATGAGTTTTTAATGAATTAATTAAAATAAAACTCCACACAGTATAAATTAATATTTGTATGCCAGAGCACAACTAAAAACTTTGTTTTAAATCATTTTTTTTTTTTTTTTGTTACTTTTAGTTTGTTGGTTTTTTTGTCTCTCTTATTTAGTTTATTGGTTTAAATAAAACTTTTTGACACACATTTTAATGACATCTTGTCTAATTAATAATCTCTTTATTAAGTTTTTTTTTCTGTTTTCTGACAACTTATTCTCACTTAATTGTAGGGCCGAAATTAAACCAGCTGGCGGTCAAATGTTAATTTCAACTGACAATAATTACACAATTTATTTAATATTACAATTAGTTAATTGTATTACAACTGCTAATAACTATGCACTTGAAATTTAATTGAATATGTAAATTGTGTCTTTAGTTTTAATTTCTGTAAACGTATGTCAAAATGTTTTTAATAATGTCAATTAATTCGTAGGTATTGAGCAAATTAAATATAAAGAATTTTGTAAGTTGAGTTTGTAATTAAGATTTAGACTATTTATACGTATTCTTATGTCCTATTTCCAGTAATTATTTAATATAAATTTCCTAAAAAGCCATAAACAATTAAACAGTAAATACAATTTATACTTTATTTATACTTATTAAAAAAAAAAAAAAACTTCCAGTGACCTGGCAGTGGTATAGAAAAGTAATATATGTAGATAAGCTTCGCCATTAATGATGTTAATTGAAATGTTAATCGTTTTTAATTACATTTATATATGTATATATATTTGACCTTTCATTCTGTATATTTCTAGTAAAAGTCATATTATCAAAAGTTTTCAAAGTCATATAGAAGAACTATAATATTTTTTAATATACTAAAGTACCCAGCACTTCACTTAAAAATTAAGTTAAAAAGTAATATGAAATACATAGTCGCCCAGACTATGTTAGCGAAGTCCCAAAAGTAATCCTCTATTGTTTTGCCACTTTTAATCAAAAAATTATTAAATTATTTTACTATTTAAAAGTATTATAAAAATACCTTATAGAATTAATAAACAAACTTAACAAATACTACGGAAACTTTTTGCAAAATGATAACAATAATGATTTAAAATCATAAAATAGTTTCATAGAATAATTATTATTTCATAGAATAATTATTATTTCATAATTGAACTGTTAATTTTACTTCTTGATAATTTTTTTAGTCAGGCTTGAGTTCATTAAATTTAAATAAAATAGTTTCTTTAAATATTTTTATTTAAAGTATCTACTTGCATTTTAAAATTATGACCTTTTTAAGATACATATATACAGTGGTGAGCATATAATTAGAAACGATGCTTTGATATAATAAGATCGCTGTGTAGCTTCTTTAAATACCTACACTGTAAATTGTTTTTACCGTTATGCAATGATTATACAATCATCATTGTTGTTGATGCACAACACGTTGAGTTCTAAATAAAATTAAAAAAATATAAAAATATTATTTTCACAATTTTTTTTCTGGCCACATAATTAGAAACGCGCATTTTTTTCTTAAACTTTTAAACTTTTCTAAATATTTGTAAAAAAATTAGTAGAATTTGTTAAATTATTTTAAAACGGGGTCCCTTCGACTCTACTTAAGTGTTCGCACGTAATGAACTGGCACGTAAACCAATTTTTTAAACAATATATTAACTTGTAGTAATTTTGATACGGTTTAGTTTCGAAAATGGGCAAAAAGAATTCATGTACTTCAGAAATAAGACGGTTAATTGTGCAGTGTTACCAAAATGAAAAACTTTCAACGTAGGCTGTTGCACTTGTACAAAAATTCAAAGGAGTTTGCAACCTCAGTTAAGTAATCTAGGACACGAAAGACCACTTTAGCAGAAGATAGATTTATTTGTAGGACCAGTAAAAAAATTCATTTTTAAATTGAACAGCAAATAAGCGCAGGAATGTCCACACGGACAATAAAAACACACTTAAATGAGTCTGGACTTTATGGGTGCATTGCACAAAAAAAACCTCATGTCTCAAAAAAAAAAATATGAAGTAGTTGCGGTTTGCAAGAGAAATGCTTAGAAAAGATCCACGTTACTGGAATAGAGTTCTCTAGAACGACGAATCTAAGTTTAACTTGTTCTAATCTGATGGAAAATCGTATGTTAGACGTCCTCCAAATAAAGCCTTAGACCCCAGGTACACTGTTAAAATAGTGAAACATGGTGGCGGGTCTATTAAGGGGTGGGTCCAATTGCACGAGTTCAAGGAATGGATCAATACAAAAAAATTTTGGAAAATGTAATGGAACCGTATTGCTTAGAGCATATGCCCGTCCAATACATTTTCCAGCATGATAATGACTTAAAGCACACTTTACGGTTAGTTGTTATTGACTGGACACCCCAAAGTCCTGTTCTTAACCCAATTAAAAACTAATGGACAATTGTAATAAGAGACCTAAAGTACAAAAATCCACGAAATAATGATGAATTGTTGCAGTTGGTGCAATAAAGCTGGAAAAACATATCTCTACAAACGTGCCAGCGTTTAATTACGAGTTTACCAAAAATACTGCCGAATGTTGTGAAAAACAAGGGTTATCCAACAAAATATTAAAGGATAAGTCAGCTTTTTTTTAAACATCACTAAGGTTTTTTGCATATATTTTTTTTAGTTTCTAATTATGTGGCCATACTGATATTGCGTTTTTTGCTGATTAAATTAATTTTCCTTAAAATATAATTGATGCTGTGAATTTTTTTTTATTTTAAACTTAATAGTAATTTGTTACTTTACTATTTCTAGTTATTAGTTTTAATATGTTGAATTAAATTTTTAAAATATATGAACAAATATATATGCTGAGAAGTCGTTTCTAATTATAAGGCCGCCACTGTTAAAATAATTCTTTAATATATTATTAGTAATACAAAAAGTGGTGAATTAAGGTACTCAATAATGAATTCTGGATGTCATTAAAATTAAGAATATAAGTGAACATTATTAAGCTAGATTTACACGATTGAAATTTTCTTCAAAATGCTTCAAACTCGTGTAAACAGCAAAAATTCTTTAAAATTTATTTATTTAATAGTTATTAATAGTTATTAAATAAATAAATTTTGAAGAAATTTTGCTGTTTACACGAGTTTGAAGCATTTTGAAGAGCAATTTTGAAGAAAATTTCAATCGTGTAAATCTAGCTTTAGAATTATCTTAAAAGTTGTATTCTTTGTATTATCTAGTTTTTGTTAATATTACCAACATAAATGTTGTACAAATTTAAACTATATTTATTTATTATTATTCATATTTTTTTATTGTTATGAAACTTTTGCAAGTATTCCAATATTAAAATAATGTGAAATATCTGCGTAAAACCCTCAAGTTATCACGTTCAAGAGCTGTAAAAATTAACGACCTCATATATTTACCATGGCCCTTTCTTTCTTTTTATACTACATATATGTTGTTTCTTGTACTTAAATATAAAGCAGCATTTGTGCAAAATTAGTTCAACAAATTTATAATATTTTTACATAAAATTTAATAAAACTGGAACGCAGACAGAAATACAATAAAATATAAAATAGTAGTGGAAATATATATAAATATTTAATAGTTTAATAAAAACAACAAATATGTATATGTATAAAGAATATAACAAAATATCATTTGGTGGCAGAGAGAAAAGCATGATATCTAGGAAATATATATTTTTGTGTTAAATTTTATCTCCATATAAACCCCTCTAACAAATATATCTTATTGAAATATCTTTAAAATTGTGACCTGTGCTTTAATTTAAGGGTGTTAGAATTATATTTATTAGGGTTACAAACATCAGCACAAATCCATTATACCCTCACCACTATGGTACATACATACATATATAAATTAAACTCATCTAGCTAGAATCAAAAACATTTTCGAAGGCAAGAAAGTGTAGAATTATTAAGTCGTTTAAGTGTCAATAAGTAACACTGAGTTTTAAATGCCATTAACCTGGTTCAATATACCCCAGTTGGATATTGTCGTTAAGCGAATCTTTTTTCTTCAGTATAATCTCAGAAAGATGAAAATGAATTCGAGCGAAAAATATTATAGTTAATTGAATATAATAGAATAATTTGAATTGCTAATAAATAGTTTAGAAATTTCAAAAAAGAGAAGATAGAACAGACCCGAGTTTCAGTATGAATACCTTTAAAGATGTTACTAATCTTATGTAGTTCTAACACTTAACATACTAAGGTATGAATCTTTATTATTGCCCAAAAAATCTTTGACATTAAATTTTTAAAAACTTCATTGAAATTTTAACTGCTTCAATGCTGTTGGTTCTCCAATCGGAAGATCTAATTTTCGATCTCTCTTTTCAGCATTGCCAACAGTATATTGTTAATCGCAACTTGGATTGCACACAAACTCAAAGAAAAAACTTAAAGGGCACAGGCACAGAACACAAAATTAGCAGCTCACGAAAATGATTTCTCAATAAGGCAAGTGTGCACAAAAAACCTTTTTCATAGAAAGATGATTTTCATAATACTGATAAATAATTTCCATAATAAATTGTCACACAACACTGAATAAAACTAAAACGAGAGTATTATCAGTCACACGTGATCTTTGAAAAATAGTCTAAAGGGATACAATTTTATTACTATATGGGTATGATACACCTGGTCTTGCGCGGTATTGAGCAGCATTTTTGGCATTCAGTCAACCGACCTCCACAGTGATCTCTTTTTATTATTGATAAGTCCAGTCGATTGAAAACTTCTCCAAAAAAAGTCGAAAACACAGAACTACTTGCGATCAGGTGAAAATTATCCCTGTTTCTTTTTTGTTTGAGAATTGCAAACAATTAATGAAAATGTATTAAAAGGATCGATCGAAATGTGTTGTTGATAACAACACTATTAAGCTTCCGTTTAAAAAATCAATTATTAAGGAATAGCATAAAAAGATCAGCTATTGGGAGTCAGTAAAAAATATCGACTCCTGAAGATCAAAGAAAACTAGCACAATCAATATTTGAACATTGAGGTGTTAAGGAGTGTTCAGTGATAGAAAAGGATCTTTGCTCAATAACTCTTGGGTGTTTATTTCGCTTTAAATGCACTTCCGTACAATTATTTATATGTAGTTCGCAGTTTGAAATTATTAGTTTTGAGAGTATAGCTTTTGCATCAAAAAGATTGATTGTTGAAGTTGATATGAGATGTGCTGCTTAAAATACTCGTATAGCATCAATAACCTGTATGTAGAATCGAGCCATAAGAATCGTAAGAAAAGTATTACATACATACATATGAACCTAAGTTCTTCCTTTAAGAAATATTTGAAACATATGAACAGCATTAAAGTGACATTAAGCCGTGAAAAACATTTGCACATATTCTTTACAACTGCTTAAAATTAAAAATATTTAAGTTTCAAAAAGCATTAAAGAAAGATTAATAAATTTCAATAGCTGTGGGAATTTTTCTTATTTTCCCAAACTTGTATTTCCGTTTGCTTTTTTTTTTATTAGTTTCTTTATTTTCTTCCATTATATTTTCTATTATTTGATTTTGACAATTTATTATTGCTGCTGTTACAAATAGTTTTCATTGCTAGTAATATTGTTGTAAATTATTGTTATTATTGCTGTAGCTGTTGTCAAGCTGACACTTTTATTTGTCATTTACTGTCATCTTTAAAAGATGAAACAAGTATAAAATGAACAAAAAAAAAACAACAACATAACAACAAAATATTAAATAAATAATACTAATAATAGTACTAACTTAGTGCAGTTATTACATAGATATGTATGTATAGGGAGTTCCATTCAGACCTTTTTTCATTTGGGTTTTTCACCGATCACTTAAGGCTAGTGTCATACTTTCATTTTATTTTTTCATTCAATATTGCACCAACGTCTCCAAATTAATCAGCTGTATTGCAAAAATAAGCCTTCCACGAGAGACGTTTTTGAAGCACTTCAATCAACATCTGAATTTGTTTCTTTGGAATATGTGAAGTTAAAACTCTGATTTATGTGAAGCCTAGATAAGCCAGTAAAAAATAATAAAGATTACGACGGCCAGTTCTATTGGAAATGTTTTATTTAAAATTTTATCTAAATAAATCACCCTACACATTAGATGTATCTGTTTGTATCTTTCATTTAAACTTTATACTAGATTTTTATAACACATTTCTTTTATTATTCATTTTCTTATTTATCGGCAAGTTAATACATACGTACTACATATTATTGTGTCTTGTCTTCAAGTGTAGGAAAATCGTTGAAAGAAAACTAAATCCTATGATCTCTATTTTGTTTTCCATACTTTGCTTCTTCAATGTTATGATGAGTACAATCTGTGCGGGGGAGAGAGATTGTAGGAATGTCGTCGTTTATATTTTGTGTTTTTTTTTTCTGTTTTCAAAGCCACTTAACATTTTTATTGGCACTTGAGTTATAAACAATTTTCAGCTTGAAAATCTCAGTTTTCATATTAAGCTGCCGCATTACAGGAAGCTGTCGCAGCAGCAATAACAACAACAGTCCTAACATCGATTGTATTCGTATTAGTAGTCGTTGCCGTAGTCGCAGTGACAATCACAGTGTAATGGCATCGTTACAGGATAAATAAAAGCAACAAAAAAGAAATCCTAGCTGTTGTTGTAAAGTAGCTGCTAGTAAGCTATAGTTTTGTTTTTTGTTTTGTTTGTTTATGTATTTCATACACACACATTACCACTATAGTCCTAGTTATTGTCTTTTCCATAAGTATTTGTTTAAAACAGCTGTTGTTTTTCTTGTTTTTAACATACATATATATGTATATATATATATATATATACATATTGCTGTGTTAGTGAGTATGTATACGATGATAGAAAAAGGATTTTTCCTCAATGACTCTTGGGTGGTTATTTCCCTTTCAATACGCTTATGTATAAGTATTTACATATATGTAAACCAGACAGAAAGAACCAATCCTTGTTTCGTATTACAATACACTATAAATTATTATTTGTTTCAGTTGTTTGCTAAATTTTCTTTTTTTTTATATAAGATAATGATCAATAAATAAGGTAACACTAATTTTACTTAATAATTTCGTTTGCCCATAACACAACATAATTTTACGGAGTTAAAAGAGGCCAGAAAATATGTTCCAAAAGGTTTCAGAATGTACACATTACTACGTTTTTTAAAAACCATTTTATTCTGAGCTAAAAGAATATCAGCTATTGAAGTTTAGTATACAAATTCAGCTATTGAGATTCTATATAAAGAGATCGAACAATGAGAAATTAATTATTGCAGTTCAGTACAACAAAATTGACTATTAAGGGTTTCTATGAAAACATCGACTACAGAGTATAAAACGATTTAATATAAAGGTTTGGTGTACAAAGATCGCCTACTGAGGTTAAGCATAAAAGAAGCAACTATTGAGGTTTAGTATAAAATTATCGAATATTAAGCTTTTGGTTTAAAAGCTAAGTAGAAAAGGATTGACTATTGAAATTTAGAATAAAAAAAAAACTTGAGGTTTCAACCATTAAAGTTCAGCTGAAAGTAGATTGTTGTGCCTTAAAATTCGAATGATAAAAACCAGTATAAATAGGTCGCCTCCTGCTAGTTAATACTCAGTAATGGTTTAGTATTCGAATCAAAATAAAGATAAATAAAGTTCAATATTTAGCATAATGCAGAACGAATATTAAAAACTTAGCAATTAGTATAAAAGGATCTATATAAATTACACTAATTTTTTCTTTGAATATTCAGTATAAATAATACCACGATAGAGGTTTAGGATTTAGTAAAAAAAGAACGTAAATGAGGCTTAGGATTCTGTTTAAAATTACCCACGATTGAGATTTTAGATTCTGACTTAAATTTCCCACAATTGAGATATAAGATCCAGTAGGTAAATAACGACGATTGATGTTTAAGATTCTGTATAATATGACGAACGATTGAGATTTAGGATTCAGTAGAAAAAAACTCCAAGTTTGATTTAAGATTTTTAATTTAATGACCCACGATTACGTTTTAAGATTCTACATAAGATGGCTACAATTGAGGTTTAATATTCATTCATATTCAGAACAATACATATGAATGAGATTTGGTTTTTTCTGTTAAATAACCTCGAAAACTCGCGTAAAAGAAACCGCGTACAAAAAGATAGAGTATCCCTATTAAATGAGGGAATTGGTTCCACGTATGAAATATCAGGTAAAATAAGATAAGTAATTCAAATTCATGTTGCTTTATACCCAAACATATTTTATTTAAACAAAAAACAATAGAAAAGAGAGTTCATTTAGAAAAGTACATACATACATGCAATATCTTTTCGTCTTTAACACTTAAATTTTACTGAATTCTTACACTCTTACTTTCAGCTAAATTTATTTGAAATAAATTAGGGAAATCCCCTGTTTCGATAGTGTTGTTTTTCGTACCAGACGATGTTTAATGCTGCCAACTATGTGTTTAATTTAAATTTCTCCAAAACCAGTGCAAACAACATTTTTAGATCGCGTTAAATCAAATCTAGTCGCATAAAAACAGAATGCAATATTTATTTGGAAACGTGTTAAATCAAATTCGCGTAAAAAAAACTCGCGTTAAAACCGAATTAGGTGTATAAGATTCTGTTTAAAATATCCCACGATTGAGATTTAAGATTCAGTAGAAAAAGGCCGACAATTGATGTTAAAGATTGTGTAAAATATGACCCACAATTGAGATTTAATATTTTGTAGAAAAGATCACAATTGAGGTTTGTATAGAATTCAATTAGTAGAAAATATCCATGATTGTAGTCAGTACTCAAAATAAATAAACCAACAATTAGTAGACCAATGTTGTGCAATAAACGCCGGATCTTGGGTCCATTAACAAATTGCCATAGATTCTGTAGAGTAGTTTGATTTTATGCTTTTTCAACAAAACGACACACATCCTTAAACATTACTAATTTTGTCTTTTATATAAAGCTTTTACCTAATTTTCCTTTGAAAATGTTATAAATAAATATTTTGTAGTAAAGATCTGTCATTAATAATTTAAGTCGTTGAAATATTTATAGAAAATATCCCGAAAAATTTAATTTCGTATATATAATTTTTAAATAACGATGAGTTGAAAAATTAAATGAATTAAACATTACTTCTGATCAAGTTGTTTTTCTGCGTCAGTTTGTATTATTATTAGCATTATTTTTAAAACATAACATGATATCGATTTTAAAACTACAGGCTCGTATATATCGTAGTAAATTACGTTTACGCGCAATTCATTTTCTTAGCTTTTAGTCTATGAAGAACACGAATATCTATAAAAGATTCCCCATCCCTGTTTTCTACAAATTTATATGTATTTCGAAATAAAAGTTTTTTTCTATAGTTTACGACAAGCATATTGTTGCTCGTTAAGTTTTCATAATTCAACAGAATACGTCTCTTTTATTTTATTTTCATTTTTTTTTTTCCTAAAATTACATGTAAGTATGTACGACTATATTTTTATGTCTATTTGGCGAAAAAGAAAACATCATGTTTGACATACATGCATACATTATAAACAGCTTTGAAAATAAATATGTTCATGTTGTGAAAAATGCATAACGAAATGACGATGAGTACTTGTACTGGCTGTACACTGTACATGCTGAAGTAGAAGCTGATGATAATGCCGCAACTACACTAGTGATATGGTTGGTGACTGCTTCAGCATGTTGTTGATAGTGATGAGGAGGACTTGTATTCAAAAGAACTTTCTTGTGCTTTTCTTTAACAGCAAGTACTACTACTTAATATGTACAACTACTTTACTGGAGACTTGGCGCTTATTATTGTATGTCAAGTTACACTTGTAATACTTCAAATACAACAACACACACCCAGCTTGTTCATCTACAGCCAGCCATCTAATGGCATGTTTTTTTGTATAAATTTTATGTGTTTGCTTGTATTGCTATAAGCCTTCATCACGTTTTTCCTAATACACTTTTTATTCATTCATACTTTGAACATCGTCAACAAACACCACAACCTGCATACATCCTGGGATAGACATACATACATTCAGCTACCCTTTTTTATACTTACTCACACAGTTTTCTTAACATTTCAAATATCTTTATATAGTATTTAAGTAGTACCTCTCTCCTTCTCCTAACATTTTTTTCCTTTCCCTTGTCTTTCGCATGTTTTATATTTTTGGCGTGTTTCCTCAATAACTTTTCACACATGTCAGTATTTTTCACATCGAAAATTTATTTTTCATTTTTCCTTGCTTTGTCTCCCCACCTTACTAGAACTTTTCCAACATCACAACCATCAGGAGTTTTCCTATTACTTGCATTTGTTAGGAGGTTAGTTTTAAAAGTAAAATATAATAAAATATAAAATATAAAAATATAGTATAATTTTTTTTTCAATTGTTTATTTATTGTATCTTCATAATTTTAATTATTAATCCAGTCAATGCCGGACGAAAATTGTTTGACCATTATTAATTTTATATAATATAATTATTAAATAGTTGTAAAGATATAAGATTCACCATAAATTAATTGTTTGCAACGTGATATATTGGGGGTAAAACTTCACAATAATTTCCTATATATGCTTATTTTTTATCCTTCGTGTTTGGGGTTATTAAGAATAGAAAATATAATTTTTGTGTACTTATCAACTGTTTCCGAATTTTAATTTATTTGCTTTCCTTTGCAATGTATTTTTATGTCCTTTGACCTTAGTACCTTGAGTTTCGGACATTAAGCAACTCATTTATAACAAGAATGATACACGATAGAGTTTAAGATTCAGGTTTAAAATTCCATATAAAATGACCCATTATAGAATTTTAAGATTCTGTAAAATGGCCCTTGATTGGGAATTAGGATTCCGTATAAAATTACGCATTATTGAGGTTAAAGATTGTGTATAAAATGATCCACGTTTGAGATTTAAGATTCACTTTAACGGTTGAGGTGTAAGATTCGGTAGAAAAATATCTATGATTAAAATTATTTATTAGAAAAAGACCCACGATGTAGAATTCAGTAAGAAAAGGAACCACAATATAGTTGTAGAATTATGTAGAAATATACCTACAATTGAAATGAAGTATTCAATCAGAACTCACCAATGATTGTGGTTAATATTAAAAATAAATAAACCATGAATTGAGGTTTCATATTCAACGTAAAGATACCAATGTCATGAACGGTGGATTTTGAGTTCATAATATTTTTTTTTGCAGATCCTGCACTGTTTATGTAGAAAATAGTCTTGGAAATAATCAGTATCTGTTTCAAAACACGGTCAATATTTCCCTAAATATCATTACTGCGCTAGCAATATTTGCTGCATTAAATGAGATCTATTTGTTTTCTTTATACTTGTTGAATTATGTATAAACAGATGCAAGCATGAGGTAAAATATTTAGTATAAAAATACCCATGATTGAGGTTATATATTCAGAATAAATAGACTTACTATTGAGTAAGTATAAGTATACATACAGCTACGTGCAACTAATTAAGAACACGATACCACCATGTGAGCTTGAAGCAAATAATACGATATATTTGATGATATTCTCAAAAATTTTCATCAAATTTGTTAAGTCAGTTTCACTCTTACTCATAGAAAATAACTGCATATTGTGTAAAATAATCTGTGAGTGATATTTTCAAATTAGATTGAGTCATCAGTCGAGTCAGTCGTGCATATAATTAAGGACAAAAACATTCACTAACATTTTTTACTCATGCAAATGTAGTGTTACAAAACTTTATTGAATGTTTTTCCATAGAAAGAAACCAAGGAAACTGTAATGTACCCCAAAAGTGTAGGGAACGAAACGAGTATTATTTTTCATTAAAAAACATAAAGGACTTCTTTATGAAACAACAATTAACAAAATATATACAGCTACGTGCAACTAATTAAGGACGCGAAACTAACATGTGAGCTTGGAGCAAATAATACAAATGGTTTTAAGATTTTCTCAAAATTTGTCGTGGTTTAGTCAATTTAACTCTTACTTCCAGAAAATAACTGCATATTATGTCAAATTAATTATTTTTTATGAATCTGGGAGTCATATTTTAAAATTAGATTGATGACTGATATCATGTGCATATAGTTAAGGACATATAACAAATTTTACAAAAATAGAGTATTTATTTAAAAATAAATCAATATTTTGTTGCAAATCCATTGTTATCGATAACAGCTTGACATCTGCGAGGCATTGAGGTTACCAAATTTTTACATACACTACCTACAATAGCTTCCCAAGCTTTTTTTGTTTCGGCATAGAAATTATTAAAATTGCTTATTTTCACAGAGCTTATTTTGGTTTTTACAACGTGCCATAAGTATTCAATCGGGTTGAGATGAGGACTACATGAAGGCATGAAGTCAAGAACACTAACCGAATTGTTGTTTGATGTGATGAGCCGTATGTTTCGAAGCGTTATCTTGTTGAAATATCCATGTTATTGGAATGTTCTCATCAGCATACGGCATCATTGTATCCCATAAAATTCTTGCATACTGAAACTTATCCATATTTCCCTCAATTTTGTGCAGCGGCCCAACAACACGTGACTATATAGCACCCCAAAGCATTATAGAACCTCCAACATGCTTCAAAGTGGCGCGGGTGTTATTATTTTTTATTATTATGTATACTTATCTCTTAAGGACATGCAGAAAAATATATGAAGCAAATCAAACTACTTTATAAGTAATTCAACTGATTTTCTGATATGTATTTAGTATGTAATTGTAAGCGTCTTTTTAACTTTGACTTGATTTATTTCACAAACTAATTTTTAAACAACTTTTCAGTTTACCCCGCTAATTTTAAGTTAATATCTTTGTTGTTATTTTTCATTTTTATTTTATTTTTCGACTTTATAAATCCAATAATATGCACTTGTCTTGCTATAAGGTTTTTCGGTAAGAAATGTTTGCAATTCAAAAAAATATAACAGAAATAAAATAAAATTCCATCAAAGCATTTTTTAAACTTCTCATATCGAATTTATTTATTTCCAAACCAAACCGAGTATTATTATACGCTGCACAGCATAGAGCATGAGTAGTGATGGCGGGAAAAAGGCAATCAACGAAATTTTCAGATTTTTCATATAATAAGGCTGAGATTTGTGTGTGTTAGCATTAACTTACTCACCCCTCTCGTACGCTGTTGTCTCTGCAGTAATGTGTGCGGTATTGACTTGATTTAAAAGAATTATGATTCTAATACAAAAACGTGATGAGCTGGTTATGGTGGCTGTTTGGTAGCAAGCATCAATCAATAATAAAAAGTTAGAAATATTGAACGAGCTAAGGATTATATTCTAAATACTGTGAGGTATTTAAATAGGGATATAAACAGCTGTTTTTCATAGACAGAAGACAGAAAACAGCAGAGTTTTTATTGTCACTTGTTTTATATTTCTTTTTAAATATTAAACATAAAATATAAAAAAAACAAAAATAATTTAAGACACAGAGATTGTTTTTCTTTTCTTTATTTATTTTTTAGAAATAAAAAAAAATCAAATAAAAATAATATATCAAATCTCATAAATAATTTATTTCTATACACACTATAATATGTATTACAAGTGCTCATACGTAGCAAAATCTAAGATTTTTAATGTTTAAATACTTAAAAAAGGGATATATATACTTGTATGCAAAGATATTCTTAGACTAATACCTTTTAGTAAAAAGAAATAAAGAGAAAACAATTTAAATTTCTGTCAGATGGCAGCTACTTATTTAAGAAAACCCTTCTAGAAAGAATATAGCAGCTGAGTGTAAAAACCCGGCAGATTTGAAGGTAAATGGCATTGTACTGTTAAATTCGCTAGTTAGATGCATTGAAGTAAATTGTAATGTAAACAATAGTTTTTTTTTATGTGTTAAACAAACAACACTCTCGCACTTTTAATGATTCTCTTGCACAATCTATTTGCAATACTGTTAAAAGCCTTGCAAGTAGTTTGTTAAGTAAAAAAATGTTAGGTTTTTATAACTAAACGTGCCTCAACTAGTTGCAAGTTGTGAGAGTAACTTAATAACTAAACCTGTCAAGTATGAGGGTGAAGCACCCAAATTGCATATTTGCAATTTTTTAGTATATTCACGTAAGCAATGAATCCAAATACAATTCTACATTTGTGTAAATTATTCATAAAAATGTAAGTGTGTCAATCTTTATTTTTCTCTGTATATTTTGAAAACAATAAAATCAAAAACGAAGCCAGCTTACACTTAATTTTCAGAAATTGTTATTCAAGATTTTTTCTGTTTTTTTCTACATCTTATATCATTTTACCATTATTTGAAATCTTTAAATGTAGATTTGCCACAATTGTTGAAAGTAGAAGGCGTTACTTTCAAAAATAAATAAAAAAGAAGAAAAGCAAAATGTAAAACTCAAAAGTTGTATTTTAGTGAAATAACTTGCAACACATACAACATCAAACGTGATGTCTTTAGGCCAGTAGCTGTTAATATTTTATTTATTTATGTTTTTCTCCATTCCTTTTCTTGCTTTTAATGCCTGCATATATTTTCAAATGTTATATAGTAAAGAGCAAAAGTTCAGTGAACTTGAGTCCGACATTTGTTTGTTACATTTAAATTTAAAATTTAAAAACTGCTTTAAACTGTGTAAAAAAAGTAGGCAGTAACTATGCATTAGTTGTTGCATGTAATAAATCATATAAGAAAATAATTATTTTCTTATTATTTCCATATCATAAAAATAGAGTAATTTAAACATAAAACAATTCTAAATATTTAATTTACTTGAAAAACACTTAAATGTGAGTTTTGGAAGTTTAAGTAAATTGTGAATACAAAATTTCTTTGTCCATTTTAAAGCCATAGACAGACAGACAGACTAATATTAATTCTATTATTGTTACAAGGACAACACAGTACATACAATATAATTCTAAAAATCTATTTATTTTGAAATTTAAGCATCAGGTGGCAGTAACTAAAACATCATTTCATTTGAAACACATCATCAAGTAACAATATAACCGAGTTAACAATAACAGCAGCGGGAATGGCAGCCATAACAACAATGTAACAACATTGTCAATAACAATAAAAACAACATCAACAACAACAACAAACCATGTTACAATTTCCTATTTATATAAAATAACTTTTCTCTTCCTCTCTGCTGCTGCTGCTCCTCATAAACATCCTTTTTTCTATATGTATAGGGTGTTTTTTTTCAGATGTACAGAACTTTCAGTTGGCAGCAAGTGATTTATGTTTTGTTTGGTTTGGCATTTCAATATGAATAGACTGACGCCTGTCAACGCTTTCAAATTGTGCAAATTTATTTTGAAAATCTTGGTTCGGTGTTTTTTTAAATGTTTAGAATTTTGCAATGGAATAAAACAAAAATGATTTTTTAAATTGATGTGAAATTTACTTTATTCGAAGGATAGTCTTCTGGCATTATAATTTAAATATGAGTTATGTGGCATCGACTCGGACGTAGTCTAATCTGGAGGTCCAATTTTCTTTGTCCTCCAAGTGGTCAAACGTGTCGGGCTTATCGGCAGCTGACAAAATGGCCGCTAGCTAAAAACGTGTTTACAACTTTAATTTATATACATCTAAAAAAAACACCCTATACGTTTATCAGGACGCTGAATTGTATTGATCAAATTTGACTTTTGTTAAAGTGTGTGAATGTATCCATCTATGTACATATGAATATGTGGGCTTGTTTACAACATGGTTAAAGGTGGCAAAATGCTAGAGCAACGATTTATTTTCCCATGTTTTTTATCTTTTATTTTAGCAATTTCTTCTACTTCATTTATTTATATGTCGGAAAAGAAAGACATCTTTCTTTTAATGTACTTTGTAAGTTTGTAAGGTATATAAAGTCTGTCATTCCGTCTGTAACACATTACAATATCGGTGTTAGAAACAAAAAGTATATAGGCTGACTTCATAAATGCATTTTGAAAAAAAAATTATTATAAAAATTATTTTCAAGGCAAAGCAATATTTTAAGGCAACACTTTTTTGTTAAATAATTAAATGACATTTTAGTGCATTTATGAACGCGCAAACTTAGTTTTTTTTCTTTGTGACATTAAATATAACGTTTTACAAAAGAATCATGATGAGCACTAAAATGCATTGACATGCAATAATGAACTTTCGACATCCCCAAAACTAAGTCTAATTGTATTTACGAACAATACACTGCATTTATGAAGTCAGCTATACATACATTTTGAGTCCTCATAAAATTCTTATTAATTTTATTCGTCTGTCCGTCTGTTGATAGCTCTATCATAGCTTCGAAAAAGGACTTCACAAGTATATTTTGTTTCTCGCGGTTTAGCTAAACCAAAATTTGAGACAAACTAGATATTCTTTAAAAATCTTTTGCTATTTGAAGACATTGCAGTTAATATCATAATATTTTGCACATATTATTTCATTTATAAAAAAAGTCCTGTGGAAAATGATAAGAATCGGTTTCTGATGCCACCAAGCCTCCATACAAATTATTTCGTTCTATGGTACATAAGTGGCTATATTCAAAAGTTTCAAAAATCACAAAACTCCCGTAATTGGTCATAGCACTTCCGAAAAACTCATTAACCTATGCATATAAATAACTTATAAATATCGTTATCGAAATAAAATTTTCTAAATATCACTTGTATGTATTCAAAACTTAAACTACTAGATTTTGTGAATAACTGTTCATATTTGACCACAGCCAAAGGGACTATGGGGAGTCCATTTCCGAATACCACTTAAATGCGCAAAAATCTCTTACAAGCGCTACTAACAATTTGAAATTCGAAATTAATAATCCTCAATTACATAAAACTAGTCGTATGGAATTTTTTGACAATCGGTCTATAATTGGTCATAGCTCTCATATAAGAACCATTTCCGAAAACATGTTTACCTGCATAAATATCTTATACATATCGATCCGAAATTTTACACATATCAGTTATATGTACATATGTAAAAATTATACTACTGAACTTTTTAAAGATCAGTCTATAACTGGCCATAGCTCATACATATGTATATAAGGTCCAATTACTAGTAAAAATCTTGTAAATATCGTTGTTGTATGCTGGGTATATAAGAAACGGCACAGCCGAAAAACAACCCTTGTTTGTTGTTTTTATTGTTGTTCTTAAAATGTTGTTGTTGCTCTCATACGTTTAGAGAGTGTGACATTAAATTGAAGTCGTTTGTCTAAAGAATTTTCTTCTATTTGCAGACGTTTTTCGCAAGAACGACAAAACGAACAAAAAAAGAAGCAAATTGATAGAAACACTCCATCCAACACATGCTATAAGTTACATGCATGAATGGTATAAAACTGTATGAGTTGAAATCGACTGAATGAATGATTTCATATCGTTCAAATCGTTGTCTTACTCGTATGTGTAAATTTCACCTAAAGATGATATGTTTGTGCTTACAACTTCGAAGTACTTATGTTGCTGACGCGCGAACATGTTGTTAATAATAATAATGGTATTAGTTTTGTTGTTAATCTTAATGTTGCTGGTTTTCGGTGAGGTTTATATTAATGTGTTTGATGTATTCGTACTCATTGTAGGAGTTGTTACATCATGTAATTTAGGATGTAAGTATAGTGTAATCATTATTGGTTCCGTTTTATTATAATATAACATACATACACATGCATATATACATTTTCTATTCTTCTTTATAACAAAAAGATGTGTTTCAATTTACATTTAATTTTCAAAAAAATTCTGTATGTATTACCTAAGTTATATATTCGATCCGATCTTGTTTTTATTTATGTATGTTCCTAATATTAAAAGGTACCATAGATAGAAAAGGTAGTTTTTGGTACAAAACAGTTATAAAAGTGAGGTCTTTATTTTTCTCGTATTAGGCCGAATTGTATTACCCGTTTATCTGTCTATTGAAAAAAAAAACTAAAAAAATACTACAGGCCAAAAAAAGGTACCATTATTACCCTTCCGCGGGTTCTAATTAAACCCAGAGCAATAGTTTCGTTAGTTATTAATTTACATAATTTACCTTATAATATGGCCGTTATAATGACATAAAAGTCCATTATATTTCTTCATATCAAAAAGTACAATTAATTTTGTTTTTTTAAGTTGTTACTAAATTCAGAAACATCTGCATGTAAATGTGCATTCATTATATTTCCTCATATGAAGCACTCACCTTTCATTTATACTTTGTAATTGTTGCTAGAAATTCGTAACTAGTTTCTTAATGCTTGATTCTCTAATTTATAGAAAAGTACCATTGGGGGCCGTATTTAAGTTAAGTTCATTAAATAAATAAATAAAATCCAAAGTGCTATTGAAAGGAAATTTAACAATTTCCCAATTTCACTCCATGTGGTTTAAATTTTTAAAAGTCAATTTGTATAATATCTGATTGACCTTTTCTTTGTGTCCAACACTACGAATGTAATTCTGTATGATCAAATATCTGCTCCGTGTTTTTCTAAACATGACCTAATATTCCTAACTTATAACTTTCAAATCCATCAAATTGAACAGTGTTTCAGTTATCGTGACTTTAAGCATTTAGATTTAAATATTTTATATGAATATTGTTCCTATATTGCCTGGAATGATATATATTTTATGTACACCGTTGATGAACAATCTTCATTTCTGGAACACAATATTCAATATCTTTTCGATCTAACAGTACCACTGAAATATAAAAAAATATTACATACTCAAAAACCATGGTTTTTAAATTCTGTTAAGAATGCAATACAATTGAGGGACTTAGCATATGCCAGGTGGAAAAGATTTAAAACTCCTGAACTAAAATTACAATATTCCAATGCCAGGAAAAATGTAAATAAACATATTAAACAGGCAAAAACTGAATATTATTCCAAACGCTTTGACTCAGCAATCAACTCTCAACAAACTTGGAATACCATTCGCGAAATAGGAATTGGCAATACTAATAACCGTATAGATTGTAATGTGGATGCAAACATGCTTAACAGAACTTTCACTACCATACCTGTAGTACAGGCAAATCCTACTTTTTTTAATTTTTCCTCAAGCTCGCCAAATACAGATACTGGTATAATTAGTGAACATTTCCAATTTTCGTGCGTTACTCAATATGACGTTATTTCAACAAGCTCTTTGATAAAATCAAATGCAGTAGGAATTGACGACATACACCCGAAGTTTATAAGATTACTTTTACCCGTGATTCTACCGTATGTTACTTATTTATTTAATACTATTATAATGTCAAGTACGTATCCGTTAAACTGGAAACACGCAAAAATTATACCATTACCTAAATCGAATGGAGAATATAGACCGATATCTATCTTGTGTTTTCTATCGAAGGTTTTAGAGAAGCTCTTGTACAAACAAATGATGGAATATATTGATACTCATAGTTTACTTTCCAGCACGCAATCGGGGTTTCCTCAGAATCACAGCTCCGTTACGGCTCTTGTGGAGGTTAGCGAAAATATACGTCAAGGATTAGATTAAGGTTGTATGAATTTGTTAGTACTTCTAGACCATTCTAAGGCGTTCGATACAGTAGACCATAATATACTTATTAAAAAACTGGACCACTTTTTTCAGTTTAACGACACTTCTACTAAACTTATATCTTCGTATCTTACGAACCGCACACAATCGGTGTTTGTGAACAATACATGGTCAGATAGCGTATCCCTTAATAGAGGAGTACCTCAAGGTTCTATTTTAGGACCACTCTTATTTTCTTTATATATAAACGATTTGCCAAACCAACTCTCTAAATGCAACATCCATTTATACGCAGATGACGTGCAACTTACTCTAAGTAGCTCTGTTCAAAATATAGTTTCAGGAATATCATCTCTAAATGAGGATTTGAACAAAATTTACCTCTGGGCTTGTGCAAATGGACTCTGTTTGAATCCACACAAATCTAAATGCATTGTGATATGTAAAATGAGCTTAAATCGTTACATTCCAGAAGATATTGTTTTAAATGGCGATAAAATAAAAATTGTTAATTCAGCGAAAAATCTCGGTGTAATTTTCAATAGCAATCTGACATGGACTGATCATATAAACTCACTGGTTGGTCAAACTTATATAAAGTTACGAGCTCAATATTTTACACCAATAAGAATACGAACCTTACTAGCCAAGACGTATCTGATTCCTTCTCTAATTTATGGGTGCGAGTTATTTGGAAGCTGTGATTCAAGTAGTAAAAGTAAGCTTAATATATTGTTTAACAACATTATAAGATATGTGTATGGATTGAGAAGGTTTGATCATGTTTCTGCTGTTTCCAATAAACTTTACGGAGTTTCACTTGATAGCCTATTAAAAATTCGTATTCTTGTCTTCTTGCACAAAATAATAAATACTCAAACTCCCAAATATATTTTTGAAAAAATACGTTTCTTCCAATCGTCTCGAAATCGAAATATTATAATACCTCGACATCAATATCTAGTGTCTGAATGGCAGTTTTATGTACATGCCGCTCGTCTTTGGAACAATCTTCCACGAAATCAACAAATAAATAGTAATGCTAATAGTTTCAGAAATTTTTTATATAACTTTTACACATAAGATGTTATCAATATAGGTTTTTCTGTAACTAATTTGTTCATGCTCATGATAAAATTGTTTATAACGTAATGCGTTCCTGTACTATAAATATAAGACTTAGTCTTGTTGTACAGGAAATGAAAAAATTCAATAAATAAATAAAATAAATAAATAAGAAATTAAATTAAATATCTATGCCTCTTAATTATGACTAAAATCATTTCAATTTTGTATAATTGTTATTGGAAAAGTTTACCCTTATGCGCCCTTTTTCATACATGTATCAAGAAGTGCCTGTTAATTTATAAATAAATTAAAAAGCGAATTTTATCGAATATTTAAGGCTTCCCTGTACTGTTCTTCTGTTTTTTTGAGTTTTTAAGAAAAATCAGGTTAGAATAAAACTAAACATACAAACTAGTCTTTAGCTAAGTTTAAAACTGTATCCTGTAAGTTAATAATTTACAGCAGTTTAATACTAAATTTGAAGCCAAAGTTATTAAAAGTCTTACGTATATTGTTACTTTTCTAACTAAAACATTTATTGTCCATATAAATTAATCTAGAGATATTTTTAGTATAAAATAAATACGATTTTAAAACTATGGTTTACATTTTTCAAATCGTATCAAAAACTTGTCAGCTCTGAAGTGTCTGCAGTGGAACTTCAGAAATATAATGAACAAATTTTAGTTTTAGTTTTTTTTTTAAATTCTTTTATTTTTTTCATTATTAATGTATAAAACCTTTAAACTATTCCCTGTAATTAGATATAAAATATTTCTAAAATTTCTTTACCACAAAGCGAAATCACGAAAATTTGAGTGTTAACAAGTACAAATTCATCTTCTTAGATTAGTTTTAGCACCCTTTAAAATCAGATCTAGAAACGTTTCTGATAGTTATTTCATTCTGCACTTTTAATTATGAAACAATTCTTTTAAAGCCCTTTAAAACTTGAGAAACTTAAAACCCACATCGTAAAATTTACCATATAATTAAAATTACACATAAAAGGGTTGGTTGTGTATAAACTCAATGTTTGCTGTAAGTCTATCTATCGCTCACACCATAAAACTGTAAATGTTTATTTGTTTGTAAATCTTGTTGTCTATAAGTTTCCAAATATTCTGGAGTGTCACAGTGGAAACCCCAAATAAATGGCGCTAGGTAATAAAGACCTTATGGAGTTTAAGTATGAATGGATAAATAAATGCTTGGTTACCTTAAACTATACAAATAAAATTCTCTCACACGAAAACTTCAAAATGAAAACGCACGCACCCAGTTAGAGAGAACAACAAATAGACGGAAACATTTCTTTTAAATTTTAACACTTTAAGTGGAGTACGGGTAAATAGGTACCGAGAAAAGTGTGAATGTGTGTCAGTCATTCTGTATATATTTAGATAGATTAAGTTTTGTAGGAGTAGATGGTAAGTGTAAATATTTTATCTGTGATAGTGACAACTTTATTACTCAAATATTTGATAGACAAAACACAGTGTGATATGTCTTATTTAAGTTAATTGGTATATTTAAATAATTAAAATGTATTTAAGACAACGAATTCTCATAGAAAACGGAGAGGAGTAATTTGTTTTGTAACTTTAAATTATTAAGACTTGGATTAGCGTTTTCTTGGTAGTTTGCAGAGACATGTCAAAATGTTAAAGATTTTAAAAGCAAAATTTGTTAAATATAAAGTAAAAAAAGTAAAAGTACTACTAGAAAATAAAAAGGTACCATCAGAAGTAAGAATAAGGTACCATTGATTTCCCATTTTTGCGTGTAAATAATTATTAAAACTAGTATATGTATGAAATTTAATATTTTTAGAATTAAAAAACTTAGAAATAACTACATGTAAAATGTACCTTAAATTTTACATTTGTGGAAGACAAATAGTAATCTGAGTTGTTACTAACCCAGGAAACGATTTGTTTTCCTTTGTGGATTTATACAATATAAAAATTTGTAACAGTTTTACCTTAACAAACAATTAACTCTTTTAATTCTCAGTTTAATTACTTACAATACTAAATGTTCCCTCTAACCTCTTTAAGAGTTCTACAGTGTGAAACAGCTTGTAATGCATTTTCTGCTGTCACTCCTTGTCGATTTAAAGTTAAAGACACACAATAATTTTACAGTTTGACAAATTTTCTAAAGTTTATAAAACCATATACAGAAAAAACAAAAACGTTTTTAAGTTATTAGATTACAACGAGCACATACTGAAGAAACTAAATACATACAGTCAATACTGATAGACAGTTGGAATAAATATGAAAAGTAATCATATTTAAACATGCATTTGGTTTAAAATAGTAGAGGGAGTGGAGTAAAATATTTTGTAATTTTTATCATATCAAATTTCCATTATAAGAAATACAATTGTCATGAAATGTTTTATGTTCAGCAAACACAGACGGCACAATCAGCAAGGCAGTAGTGTAAGTATTTACACATTTACAATTTTTAAAACCGTTTCAATGCATACTTTTTACAAATATTTACAGTTTTGTATGAGAGCTTTTTAATATCTTAAAACTGGTATTTACAAGAATATGTTTAACTTAATATCATTAGTTTTTGTTAAAAAATCTTAAAATAAAAACTTACCCTTTTGCCTCTCTTGCCTCGGGGTCCCTTTTCGCCTGGTGGTCCTGGTGGACCAGCTGGTCCAGTATCGCCCTTTTCTCCAGGTGTACCAGGTGATCCTGAAAATTGTAATAGGATTTATTAAGTTTTATTGGATTTTTCTTTGTTGTGTCTAGTTAAAATGTATGAGTTATTTTCATTGTCATCATTTTTATCAAATATTATTATTATTATTGTCTGGGGTATCATTAAAAACTTGAGTGAATAATAGTACAATATCTTTATTTTGTACAAGTATTTATAGTAACTGTTGGTTGTTTGTTAGAACATCTGTATTTTCCTACACTAAACGATATAATTTAAACATACACAATAGAAAGTAAGAAACCTACTAGTTTAAAGCTGCAAATATATTACTACCTCTAATCAAACTGGTTTAACGGAATATTTAAACTGTTATGATTTTTTCTGAGATTTTATAATGTATGCTTAAATTATTTCGTGCAGTGTATTTATGCTTTAATACTAAATTGGTTTTAAAAATCTAGTAAAGAAATATAAATTTTATGGCTGCAATATATTTCTTTAAGTTTATTGTATAGAAAAAACAACAAGGAAAATAAAATTGTTAAGTCAAAACGAATTTAAAACACCTTGTTATGTAAAACACACGATAATAATTGTTTTGTTTTAAATAATTTTTCTAAAATGTTGATATTAACGTTTTCATTGCCAGGCAATTTAGTACTTAAACAATAGCATTTTAACTCGCTATTTTAAAACGGTGATGTAGTTTGATGCAGTACTTATCACAAATGTTTTTAATTATGCCATTACTTAAATATCACTAAAACTAGTTACTAGTAATGACTTAAAAAACACATAGTCGAGTCTCGCTGAAGCTGTTATCAGAAATAGTATAAAGTGCTCAGGCAAGACTAAATGATAAATAAGTCATTACCCAATTACTTCTAAGTAATGCAAATGGTATGTGATTGTCATTGAATAGTAAGTTACTGAGTAATGGCAAATCATTAGCAAGTGTTTGGTAAGAGTATTCGATTTTTTTGATTTTTCAACAACTGTATTACTTTTATGTTTTTAAGTGATTGTCTATTATAAGAGTAAATATACATATACCTTCATACCTTCCGTTCGATTTGTATTGCATTTCTACCCCAAATATTTTTGCAGGTATCACAGTGGATACTGACTAAAATCTCTAAATAACTAAAAAGATTGGACAAACTAGTTACTATGATTATAAAGGGTGCTTTTTAGCTATTATCTTTTTGGCAACATTGGTTTAAACAGCTGACGCGCGTTTCGTGTTTTGTTTCACTGTCAAACATCTTCAGTTTGGTCTATAATTTAACCATGAATCGTCTTACAAACGAACTACGCTTGCAAATTATTGAATTTTATTATAAAAATGTGTGCTCTGTTAAGAAAGTTCATCGCGCGCTTCTTTGTGTGCAGCGACGAAGCTCATTTTTGGCTCAATGGGTACGTAAATAAGCAGAATTGTCGATTTTGGAGTGAATATCAGCCAGAAGCATTGCAAGAGCTACCAATGCATCAAGAAAAAGGCACAGTTTGGTGCGCTGGTGGCAACATTTCACGTTCGGGACCGGTCAATTGGCCGCCTAGATCGTGCATTGGAAGACAACATTGAAGCATTTATTTGTGCGATACCGGCCGAAATGTTGGAAATAGTATCCCAAAATTGGACTAAGCGGATGGACCATTTGAGGCGCAGTCAAGGTCAATATTTGCATGAAATAATCTTCAAACATTAAATTATATGGACCGTACTATCGATTCAAATAAAGATTTCATGAATTTTTCTGAATTTTATGGTTTTTTTTTTGAAAAACTTTTTTAGCTTTTAAAAAATTACCCATTAGTTAGAAGAATTTTAAAATTATAGGTACACAAATGAGTGTTCGTAAGTACAAAAGTTTTAATAGGAAGAAAAAAAATTATTAAATTGCGATAACAAAATGCAGGGATTTTTGTTCTCTTAATAATTCTAAATAACTCCTAAACTTGTATTACGCATTATTACGATATACAACTGTGTTAAAAAAATAGCACTGATTTAACTGTACATATGAATCTTTCTTCGATTTAGTTCCCTAGTTATGCCCGTGACAAATAATTGAAATATGTCAATTATTTTTTAAACGTAAAAAGAGTTGTGAAACTTTTATTGATTTTTTTTGAAAAGATTTATAATTTCAGGTGAAGTATAAAAATTTGGACGGTAAAAAAAATAGCTTTATCCATTAAAGATTTCAAAAAATTAAACTAAATTTCAAATAAATAAAATAAAAAACAAATAAAATTAAGCTAATGAAACAAATAACTTATGAATATTTTGTTGCCTGGCCTTTGTTGGCAATAAGGGCGGCGCAGCGCTTTTACATGGAGTTAATTAAGTTTTCACATCTTTCTTTAGGTATTCTTGTCCACGACTCCTTCACTAAAGGCCAAAGATGCTCATTGTTAGTTAGTTTTATTTGAGATACACTTTTCTTTACGGTTATCTTCCGCGAATGTCGCCAATATCTTTCAATATTAATATACTAGACTTTTTAAAGTGGTTTTCTAAAAACTCAGGGGGGTTACTCTCTATTGCGATGCGATCTCTATTGCGATGCGATAAGCGTACAAATTGATATACTTGCGCATCGAATTTGCTTTCGCATCGCAATAGAGAGTAACCCCCCAGGTGTATGCCAATATGCCACAATAGAATGATGACTTCAAAAGTAGGGAACCTCAAAATGGATCACGCTTTAGAACATGCTAAATTCCGCCCAGTCTGGACGATCTGTTAACTTGGCGACCAATTTCTTGTCCATACATGATTTTGCCGCGTGTGGACAACTCTTGACGATGTTATATGTTCGTGCGTAAAATACAGCGATAAAAAAATTATTAAGAAAACAATGAACAAGAATATGAACAAATTTGTGCCGGTAATTCTGTGTACATTTAAATTTTATGCCCATAAAATGATAGCTCACCAAAACTTGCGGGAAGTAATTATTATTGTTATGTTGCCTAAAACAAATTTATTTATTGATTCTGGTTTTGATGAACAATGTTCAATTTGATTTCGTTTTGGTAATTTTGACGAGTTGAGGTCTGACTACATCTGAATAGTAGTTTTGCTGGTGATGCATTAATCAGTCATACACTTATGGCCGAATTCTCGGTTATTAGTTAACCATTGGTAAACTAAAATACTAACTATTGTTTAACTACTACTTGGTATTCTTATGGCAAACTAAGCATTGTGAATAAAGAATCATTAGTTAAGCCTTTGCCATTAGCTAACAAAAGCCTGTGAATTTAGTCATTAGTAATGTTATTCTTTTTCATATAATGATATAAGTACTCGTAGACTAAAATCAGCAAAAACTGCAACCATTCCACCCCATTCTCTCTAGAATTATGTTTGACGTAACAGCATATTTTGTATTAAATTCGGCGAATGTTTAGTCCTTTATAGCTAGACTGCACTGTACTGTTTAACCATTCAGTTTGTTTTTTATCTCTAACCCCACAATTATTTAGCAGTATTTTATATATTATTTTTTATTATTTAAAATGCATCTGTGTACCGTACCGCCTCACCTATTTCTCTAATTTTTTTTCTTTTGCTTTTTTTAAACCACTCATACATACCGGCACATTTAAGAGCATCGATAACTAAATGTATGATGTACATTTACTATATGAGCTTGCAGATATTTTCATTTAGTAAATATTTTTATTGCGAACGAGAATTCTTTATTGTCTTGCAATTTCTCTGCTACCACTTCTACTAAATATTAGTACATTTTATTGGCATATAAATTTTAATAACATTTATAGGGAGGTTTTTTTTGTGGTCTTTAGACTAATGTTTTATAAAGTTTTATTTTTTTTTAGTTTATTTGCAATGAAAAAAAATACTAATCCTGTTCAAGCACTAGCATTTATATTTTCTCTATTTAACTTGGATTGTTAGAAAATTTATTATTTTATTTTATCTTTTAGTGTAGTTTAAATGCATGCATATAGTTTGGTACATGTATTTTAATGCTATCTTACTTATGATTTATAAGAACTACAATTAAGCTCTTGAGTTTTTTTTGAAGATAAATAAAACGAAGTTCAAAGTGTGAAAACTATTTGAGAAAAATAACTTTTTTTTTATTTGGTACAATTTGTCATTGTTTATTAAATATTTTATATTGATAATATTTATTTGCAAAACTAAATGTTGGCTAATTTAGACTTAGTTATGCTTTAAGGCCATTTGTTTGTGTGTTTTTGACTGGAATTAAACACATTTAGGATCTTGTTAAGGAAGTATGAAAAATATTTATAGCAAAACTGTTGACTATACAATTTCGTGGTCCTGCAACTGCTTGAGAAAATAAGCGAAAGTGTCATCAGGAACTTTGAATTTTCTACTTTCCTTGCTAATACTTAATTAATTATGTCACAAACCTTAAGAGTTTTCCCAACATTATCTATGAAAAATTGTAGGTGTTAATTTTTTTTTAAGCCACAAAGCCTCTGGAATTATTCATAAATCTTAAATTAGAAATAATAAAAACTAAAAGTAGCATTTGTCTCTTACATAAATTATTTTGTTTTTACAGCAACCTTTTCTAAACAAACATTAAATATTAAAGATGTCTAAAATAAAATTTACACTGCAAGAAACAATCTAAGAATACAAACGAACAAAACTGACATTTTGTGTTGAAAAAACTAAAGTGCAAAAAATTGTTTTTTGTTGGGGTGGTGGGGGGAGAAAGGGGATTCAAAAAAGGGAAATTGAAAAAAAGTCCAATTTTAAACATTTTTAAACAGGATTTGTTCTGCAGGATTTTATTAAGTATATACATATATTAGAATAAAGGACTAAACTATCTCTCCTAAATTTGCCTTACTTTCTGTTTAAAGTTTAAGGTTTCTAAGGAAATTTAATTGTTGTCATTATTTCTGTCAGTATATGTACCATTATTCTATACAATTTTAATAAAGTAAATTCAGAATATTATTTTCTAATAGAAAATATACACAGACAATTTTACTGCAACCGAAACACGTTAACTCTTCACCATCAAAGTTCAAGTTTAAAATTCTTTGAATATTTGTAATTTTCCATAAAAAGGCATCAAATTATTGTATTTATTAGCAGATTTGGATAGAAATATTGTCTGAAAATAAAATTTTAGTTTCAATTAACTTGTTGATGAATTCGCTTAAAATTTGAACTAATCGAACCAATTGGTTTAAATGTTTGAAAAATTAACACTAGAAAATTTTATTATGGATTTTTTAAAAGAAAAGCAACATTTAATTTAAGCGTTTTATGAAATTAGTTGCTAATTAGTTAAATTTTAATCTTTTTCAAAGATTGTCTTTAGACAGTGTGTGTTGTTAAGCGTTTTTTGAAAACGATTTGATAGAAATTACAATAATAATGATATAGTTTTGTACACTTAAGCTTTTTTGTTCTATACCTTTTTGTATGCTTTGATTTTTTCCATTAGCTTATTTATTGTTTTTAATCACTTAAATATGTTTGTATGCTTAAAATATTTCGTTTTAAACTTATATTTTGTTGTTTATATTTTGTTGCATTACGTATTTGCTCTTTTTTTTTATTCATACTTTTCCTTTTGTATGCTTCGTGTTTTTCGTTCAGTGTAAATTTATTTTGCTACCGTTTTGTTTGATATTCTAGCTTGCAACTAGGAAAACTATATGTTGAAAAATGCATTAATATTCCATTTATAAACAACAAACATGTATTTCGCACATCTACTCCGTTACTTTCGTAAAACTTTAGTGGAAAAAATCAAAAATCAATTTATCAAAATTGTATAAAAAAGGAAATAAAACAGAAAATAAATTTTAATTTCTAGCACAACTCTCTCAGCAGCTGTATGTTCGTTCATAAATACAAACATGTATCTGGATTTTGTTGCTCTTAAGCTCTATTGAATATAAATTTATGACACTTGCTGTAGATTATTGGTTTTAATGTTTATTTTGTTTTGTCTGAAAATACTAAATGGAAACAAATCTGTTTATAAATAACAAACAACAAACTCACAAACGGCATAAATTATTAAGTTAAAAGTAGGGAAAAAGTGCATACTAAAATTAAAATAAAAGTACATTTAAATTGTTTAAAAATTTTAGGCAATTCAATAAAAAATACTTAAACTTTTACAATTTGTATTACATTAATCAATATTAAAACTTTGTGTTGTAAATAACTCATAGTAGACTACATATAACATTTTTATTCAAAGTGCATTTTTATTTTAAACCTTGTTAATTTAAAAGTCTCTTTTTAGGGATTTTTCAAATTGAGCCAATAAATGCCTTCAAGTGGCTTATTCAATCAATCCAACATGCATAAAATAGACTATCAAAAAAAAAAAAAAAACACGTAATCATCTACATATACATATGTATACATTAGGGTAGTTTCTTTAGTTTTTGTTATTAATGTTTTTTTGGAGCAGTTTACGGATTATTTTGGCTATATTTAGCTTCCTGTCATTCCACAGCAGAAATCGATTAGTGTTGGGGATGCCAAACGGGACTTAGTTATTGATAATAAAAATTATAGGGTGAATTAAGTAGAGATACTTTTTTCAATAGCCTTTTTTTGACAGACCACGTGTGAGTCGTGTTATGCTGTTGTATTATTTCTGTTTAGTATTGTTTGGTACTTTATAAGGGAAAGACTTACGCCTGAAGAACGTTTACAAATCGTTCAACTTTATTACGAAAATTCACGTTTTGTGAGGAATTAGTTTCGTGCACTTCGCTCAACTTATGGTCAATATAATCGGCCTACTGAGCGTACTATTTGGATAATATTCGACCGAATAGACCACGTCCAGCACGCTGTGAAGAAAATAAAGCGGCTGTAGCTGAGAGTGTATACGAAGAACGTCGATTCGGCGCCGTTCGCAGCCGTTATCGTGCCATGATAACCAACTATTTGATACCTGAAATTGAAACTTGTGATCTCGGCGACGGCACCACTTCCCACACATCGCATCAATCAATGGATTAATTGGGAGAACACTTTGGTGAGCATATAATTTAACGTTTTGTGCCGATCAATTGGCCACCAAGATCATGTGATATCACACGGTTACTCTTATGGGGATATGTAAAGTTTATGCGCACAAACCCGCTTCAATTCAGGCCTTAAAGGAAAACATCACGCGTGTCATTCGCCAGTTACCAATCGAAATGCTCGAACAAGTTATCGAAAATTGGACTCAACGGATAGACCATCTGCGACGTAGCAACGGCCAACAGTTGATAGACATAATCTTCAAAAAATAAATGCCCAAGAATGTTCTTTCAAATGATAATAAACATTCAACATTAAATTTGAATTGTCTGTGTTTATTTCTTTAAAAAAGTAGGGAACCTCGAAATGGATCACGTTTTATTTATTTATAAAAAGTAAGTTATGTTAAATATAAATATGTTTGAAAACATTTTCTGGCCTCATAGCTACAGTGGCTCACAGCTTATTTTACGCAGTGCATTTTTTTATTTTCAAAGCTCCATAAAAAGAACACTGGCAGGAAGTTGGTGTCATTTTGACGACCGAAATTTTAAGAAAACTATGCTTTTCTTTGACATCACCGAAACTACTTATAATTAATGACTTTCGCTGTTTTCAGTACAAACTGTAACTGATCATGTAAATTTCTAGTAAATAAGCAGTTGTTATATAAGAAAATACATAACACATTATTGGACCACTTCTAAGTAAAGTACACGGTATGTAGCAATCATTGAAAGTCGGTAATTACAAGTCATTTTACTTTCTTCCGACTAGGTTGACTAAAATTTTCAGAGATGGATGAATGAAACTTGTCAAAATTTAAAAAAAGTAAACAATCCTAATACTTTCTTGCATACAAACACACATAAATGTTCAAATATCGTTTATTATGATAACAGGCTCAGTGTTGCCAGTATTTTTTTTTTGCTTCTCATCCTCAAATTTCGATTTTATGTTGCCAAAAATTCCCAATTAAAAATTTATTATAAAGTTTTTATATTTCAGCACTTGTGGTTATTTCAAATGTCCTACTATTAATTTGATGTCAACAATTATTTTTTTGTATCTTTTTTATTTCTGAATTTATTGCAGATATTAGACAGATTTTTTTGTATTATATTTCAATTAGTTTGACTGTTAAGTGCTTAACAGTGCTCTGTTGACTGTAACATTATCAATGTTAAAAATTGTGGTTTTTGTCTGTGTTAGTTAAATTCGAATTTATCTTCACACACATGATATCTATATTTTAGAGCTTTTTTGACTGCTATGGCCAATTATGGACTGACCTTCACATAATCCATTAGTACATTGTTGACTTACATAGACGTAGTCTGTGTAAAATTTAAGTTTGATATCGATATTTATAAGGTATTTACGTAGAAGATTGTGTTTTTCGGAAGTGGTTCCCATAAGTGAGATATGAGCAATTGAGATCCGATCACTATAAGATGATTTAGATGATAAGATATTTTTGGATTATTGTCTCGAATTTCAAATTGATAGTAATGTTTATAAGAGATTTACGTGAATTCCGGAAGTTTATATGGGAGTAAACTCAAAATAATCGGTCTACTCATAAAATTCGAATCACAAACTTAATATCCCCCATCTTTTCGGTGGTGGGTATAAAAATGACAAATCCCCAGATCTCCAAACCCAAAATTTTATTATCTGTTTGCTTATAAATCCCTTCAATTGGCAACACTGCAAGGCTTTCTGTACATTCTCTCTCGCTCCCTCACTGGGGATGTTTTTTCTCTGTTTACAGTTTATTGTGTGTTGATATGTATGTATGTAATTGTTGATTTGTTTATTTTGGTTTAAAATGCATGTTTTGCATACAAAAATACAAAATTTTTAAAACAAATACTTTCAACAAAAAATATAAAAAATGATACACACGCAAGTTTTGTTTTTCCCTCATGTTTTGTGTGTTTTTATTTTCCCACATTGAATTTGTATTGGTTTTTGTTTATTTATTTATTTTTTTTTTATGTTAGTTTTTTAAAGGAAAAATTTATGATCTTTAGGAGCTTTAAATTTAGGTATTTTGGTTATTGTATGGAGGTGGCGGTCCCTGTAACTGCACCTACTGAAAAGTATCAAATAAAAATCAACTTTGAATTGTTTGAAATGTACATAATAAACAAAGTTGCACTAAATGCTTTGTTTGTTTAGATTTTGTGTTTAAATTTTTATGTTTTTAAGGAATTTCTTAAATGTTTGCTCTTGTGGAGTAAGAGTATGTGGTATATGAAAAATAGCAATTTAATTGCTTTCTTAAAAATGTCATTTTGTTTAGCATTTTACTATATTTTCTTTAACATAAAACACACTTTCTGTTTATAATTTCATTTGTTTATTGTTTTTCTTTTCTAATTGGGTGCTTTATTTTGTTTTTCTTTTCTTTTAACTTTAGTTTTATTGTAGTAGTTTTATGGTTTACGTTTTAACACTTAATTAAATCGTAAATTGTTGCTTTATGAAGCTGGAAAATGTTATGTTTAAAAAAATAATTTTATGTTTTTTTAATTTGGATACCAGCTTCTCAGCCAGTATTTGTGATACACAGCAGTTGTGTCATTAAAAGGTTTTTGTATTTTATGTTGATAAAGTGATTTATTACCATTTCAATGTTGATGGATTTTTATAAAATCATTAGAAATTGTGAGAATTATTGGTAAAATTTAAACATTAATCTTAATTTGTTGCATTAAAAATAAAAAGACATCATTAAATAAATCTTAATTTGAAGAAAATTCTATTCCAAAGAAAAAACAATTCTTGAGAAATATTAAGCTATTTTTGGAAAACATTTTCCACTCTGCCTGCATACCTCGTGAATTAACTTTGATGTCCCCTAAACAAATCTAATCAACTGACAATATTCTGTTGTTGCATTTCGGCCTCTTAAAAGCTGTTTTTTGCAGCCTACCAATAAAAAACTCCTTAAATAATAAATACCAAATAACTTCATATAATTGCGAAAAAAGAAACAACCTCCCTTTTAAATATGTATGTATATCTGTTCACCATCAAACATTTTAGCTTACTTCTCTTATTCTCATATTCATTTTATTAAAATTACTTTTACCATAATAAATTACATGTCATTTGTTTAAAAACAAATTTTTTTATCCAAAATATTTGTTTCTTTCCTAAAAAAAAAACAATACAGATCGCTTGTGGTTTGTTAAAAATCATCAAGAAAAAAATACTGCCCGCCACGCTCCACAGCTTTTTTTGTTCCCATTTCGTGTTTATTAAAATTTATGTTTTTTTATATTTGTATTTTTGTCATTTATTGATTTTATATTTATGATTAATTTCAATTTGTGTCTGGCATATTTAATGAATTAATATTTCAAATAAATTAATTTTAATAAATGATAAAACACGTAAATAAATTTATTTTATTTTTTTGTTCAATATTCGATATCAATTTAAATTAAAGTGTGATATTATTTTATCTGTAGTCTGGAGACTGATGGCAAAAACCAAAATCACTTACTCCACACAAAATACCCATTTATGTGTGTAAATGACCGTTTTTATTGGCATTAATAATTATTTTTAGTTTAAAGTGAAATAACACAGTGAAACGTGTTTTGTTTTATCGATTAAGTGCAATTAACATATGTATGTACATAACCCGGCATTTACACATGCAAGTGCAAGTTCGAAAAACTCAATACACTAACATTTTTTCACTTGCAGAGAGAGCTACTCGAGTTTTTCGAATAAGTTTTCGTATAAGTACTCGCATGCAAGTACTTGCATGTGTAAAGGCAGGGTATTTGAAATTCATGTATTCGTATTTTAACCAGGGTGAAAATGGAACATTTTATTTTTAATTTTTATATTGTAAATTGTGTCCAACTAAAATTTAAAATGTTTGGCATTTACTCAGTAACTTACTTTTCAATGACTACTACATACCATCTACATTACTTAGAAGTAGTCGCATAATATCTTAATTATTATCTGTTTTATAACTGCTTACTTTCTAGACTTTACTGCCTAGACTTTGCTATTCTATTTTTACTGAGAGTCAAACTATCAATGTTTTATTTAAGTCATTACTTATAACTTATGAGACGGCGCTTAAAATCCATTTTATTTTTCTTAAAACAATCAAAACAAGCTTGAGAAATGTTCTTTCTTAATCGTTTTTCATCTGTAGTTCTTCATGCAAAATTACATGGACTCGATCAATTGAGATGCCCATGATATTAGCTATTTCACGCTTTTTTATTCATCGATCTTTGGCTACAATTTCTCTTGTTGTTGCTGTATTTGGACATCCACCACGTGGTTCATCCTCAGTGCTTGTACGACCACGTTTAAATTCAGCAACCCAGTTTTTTACTGTTGCATATGAAGAAGCACTTTCACCCAACACATATCATTATGAATTTTTTGTCCCGATAACCCTTTTTTATTTAAATATTTAATGACACCACGAATATCTAATTTTTTTTCATTGCAAAAAAATCGCGGATGCGTCTTTTTTGAACACCTGTTTCTATATGAAGGAGTTGTCAGATCGAAAAGAAATTTAACATGTGTTATGAACACATTGATGGAAGTTTCCAAAACACTTTTATTCAGGGGGGTCATAGAAACCAATATTGTCGGAATTGGTTTTAAAACCGACAAGAAAAAATGCTTTGGTGTCATAGGGCAATGCTACACGTTCAATAAATATCGAGATATTTCTAGTATCACGATATTTCTAGTATCACGATATTTCTAGTATCACGATATTTATTGAACGTGTAGCATTGCCCTATGACACCAAAGCATTTTTTCTTGTCGGTTTTAAAACCAATTCCGACAATATTGGTTTCTATGACACCCCTGATTATATTAAAATTAGACTTATAGAACGTGTAACATTTTTACCCTGTGATTAAATTTGTAAATTTTTTTATTTGCATTTTTAATTTTAAAAGCTGTTGATGTTAAAGATTATAATGTCATAATCTATCAAATAGTGTTTGTTTGCCATTATTTTATTAGATAGATATTTATTTTTTACACCAACAACTACATTGTTTATTAATTTAAATATGTTAAACATACATACTTAATATTACTCAAAAAAAGTAAAAATATTAAATTCATTACATTTATATAAACGTGGCTGAACAAACTATTATAGAAAACTAATTGCATTTAGTATAGCAAAATAATGAATAATTAATACGACGCAGTTGGAATAAATTTATTCTTTGTAAGCAATTGATATTTAAAATTTAAAAACTTGAATTGGATAATACTATTTTACATAATATTTTCATTAATTTTAGAGTTGCTTGAATTATTAAGTTCTATGTACTTTATTCTGTAGATCTTTTAAATAAATGTATTTCTTTTCCCCTATATTAACTTAATTAATCTTTAACAGCTACACAATTTAATCATAATTCCCAAAGATTATTATCAGTTGTATTCATAGTCATTAAAAATTTCCTGGCAGTAGTACCATTTAATTTACTCAATTCACAATAAATACGACACTCAAGTGACTTCATTAACGCTAAAAAAGCAGCAGTATTTACAACAACTATGTTCAAAGGACACAGCGGGATAATAATACAAAAACAACAGCAACTACTGCTAAATATGTATTACCAAAAACCCGCAACAACAACAATAATAATGGTGACGGAGCACGAATATCATTAAAAGCAATAAATATAGCAGGAAACTTACACTAGAGCCTAAATGAACGGAATGATTTCAAGCCAGACATTGATTATTTGCCTCATATTACTCTTGATTGCATCTTTACTCAGCATATTTGTTTATTTCAAACTTCTATTATTTTATTGTATTTATTGACTTATGCATCCCTTAACTTTTTATACTCTGACTAACATCCTGTAATAATCTCTTACTGTCTCATAATCTTCAAAATAAACCCTCATATACTTAGAGTATCACCTAAAACTCAGGCTGCAGATATGTACATATATCTTTTAATGATTTACTTTTTAAATACAAAATTATTTGTCAAAATTGTGTACGTTTTTTCAGTTCTAAGTGTAGTGACATTCTGAAACCTTGTTAAAACTATAAATAAACTGAAAGTGTGACAACACCATAGTTTCACAACCAAACAAAACTCTTGTTCAGTCAAACCTAAAAAAACAACAAATAAAGTACCCGAAAAAAGACTGTAAATTAACCAATATACCAGCATTGTAAATATTAACGATACTAACAACTCGCACAGCCAAATACACAATAAATGGTCACAATAGAAAAAATGTATGTAAAAGAATAAAGAGGGTATTCTACTAGCTATTGAAAATGTTTTGTTTTTGCTTATTTATATTGATTGTTGTTTACTATAAAATATTTATATTTCGGCTTACCTGGTGGTCCTGGAGGTCCGGGTGGACCTTCAATAATGCCGGTTGGAAATTCATCACCCTTGATTGTTGTGGTAAGACCACGATCGCCACGGTCGCCTTTGTCACCCTTGATAATAGAAAATGAAAACAGAAAACACAATTCAATACAAGTATAATTTCAACTCACACACACATCCACCGGAGTGTAAATAAATAAATACTTAATTATGAAAAAGGACATGTAAAATGTCATTCAAGGATATCAATTAGTTGTTACAGCAATGCACAAAAAAGGACTGTCCTTTTTGAAGGCCAAAACAATAGTTTGACATAATATTTATTTAAGATTTCAACTAAACAAAGGAAAGAACATTTAATATGGTTTTTCTTTTTTGTTCTCAGGAATTTATAGTTATTTTCATTTGCTTGTTGTTTGTTTTCTTGTCTGCTTTTTCCAAACAATAATCTTATAATATAGAGTGACTACAGTCTTGTTTTTCTTGTTTTTGTTTTGTTTTATTAAGGAACATTATTTGTCTGGCATGAGTATTGTTTTTCCATTTCCCTTGTTTTTCTTTTGTTTTGCTTTTAATAGAAAATAAATGACCTTTTCGTATTAAGTTGTTGTTTATGTTTTCATTAAATACCTTTAATCCTGCAGGTCCTGGTGCTCCAGCTGGTCCCATTGGACCCGGTTCTCCCGTTGGCCCTGGAGGACCGGGAGGTCCTGTTTCGCCAGGTGTTCCTATTTCGCCATTTGTACCAGCTACACCCATCTCACCGGGAGGTCCTGGTGGTCCTGGTGGACCGGGTTCGCCAGGTTCTCCCTAATTGATATTAAAAGGGAATTGTTAACATTTTGTGAAAAATTTTTACAAAAAGATTGAAATTTAACTACTTTTCAAAAATAAATATAAATAAAAATAAAGCGATTGGAATTTTAATCATAAAAAAGTCTTATACATTGTCTTGTATTTTGAGTATCATGTTCAACTTTTATTAGCTTCTGTACTTAGTTGCCGTTTTATAATTACCTAGACGAACTTAACAATAATAATTAACTTGAACTATCTGACTATCCTGAAACTATCGTTAACCTAAACGCTTATATTTAGACTACTGACTAATAATCTGTCTACAGTCCTTTAATTATACTATCTAATACTCACACAACTTCCTTATAATGAGATCACTGTCTTTTACACAGATTACTGCCTAATACAAATACTACTGACTTATACTGATACAATATTAGAGTTCGACAAATATTTTTCATTCAGACATCAAGCGACTATTGCTTATCTTATACTCAGACAAATGGAATATTAAAACAACTGTCTTATAGTCCGACTATTGTCTTATACTCAGACAACTGTCTTATGCTCCGTTATATGTTTATACACATATTAATGTTTAATAATCAGACAACTGTTTTATATTCCGACAATTGTTTTATACTCATTAAAAACATTTTTATAATCAGCCAACTATCTTCTAATCTGACAGCTTTTCTCTTTGTTTTAGACAGCAGCATATTGCTCCGACAAATGTTTATACACAGAGTAATATTTAATTATCAGACAACTGTTTTATATTTCGACAATTATTTTATACTCATTAAAAACATTTTTATAATCAGCCAACTATCTTCTACTGTCTCTTTATTTTAGTCAACAGCATATTGCTCCGACAAATGTTATCGTATACTCAAAATTGTCGTCTACACACTAAATATAGGTATAGCCTATATTCTGGGGGGTTACTCTCTATTGCGATGCGAAAGGAAATGCGATGCTAAACAGTTCTATATTTAAACAATTTTCTTAGACTCAGATAACTATCTTGTACACAAACAAATAACCTATATTCAGACAAATTTTAATACTTCGACAAATGTCTTTTACCGAGACTACTGTCTAATACTCATCAACAGTCTTATACTGTAACAATTGTCGTATAGTTAATCGCTTTATTAATTTTCAAAGTTTTAATACATTGTTTTTGAATATTTAACATTAACATGCAGTATTTTCTTTAACATCAACAACTACCCACTTACCTTCAACTGTATTACAGTCGCCGTTGAAATATTAACACCGGCTTCTTGTAAACCCTGCAGTTTTTTGTTAATAATATTTTGTGTTTTGTGAATTTGTTAATATTTTGTTTAAAAAGCCACCATTATTATCAAATTAAGATACAACATAAAAATATAAGAGAAAATTAAAACAAATTAACTACAAAGAAATAAAATTAGAAGTATTAATAAACAAAACAACAAATCCAACACTAAACCTAAGAAAATTCAAACAACTTTTCTAAAGCATTAAAAGACTAGAATTTTATAAAAGAAATTACCAATAGCTGTAGTTTAGGCGTTAGGCCTTGGCCCCGAGACCCTGAACCAAAACGTTGTGTGCTTTATTAGATTTTTATAAATATTTGTTTTCCTTTCATTATAATTTTCTAAATGCCCATAAATAATACATATTCTTTTAATATTTTTAATTTTATGACTGAACTGAACAAAAAACTTTTTCGTTGGTTTTTTTTGCATCATAATTTTTTTGACCACAAAATAGCTTTGTTTACGCATTGTTGTCTCGGTCGAAAAGTTAATGTTTTCTTTAGCACGTTGTATTTAAACATAAAAAAGAAAATTATGAAAAAACTTGCTGCATAATATGAAAACAATAAAAAAATCAAAATTACCAAAGTTTCTTGTTTATTTAAAATAGAACCACAACAGACATAAGAAACAAAACGGCAAACTTGACAAAATACCAAAACGGAAATGTTTTGCTATAAACACTAAAGTTAGTCAGATTAAAGCTTTTATTTATATATTAAACACATCAACCTTTTTGCCATATTCAATTAGCTAACAGTGTTTTAGCCCACTTAATAATTTACAGACTTTTTAACAGCACAATAAAGTAAAATACTTAAAAGTTTTTGAAAACTTGTGTAGAAAATCACATTAAATATTCATTAAATAAAAAGCAAGGAAAATTCAGCTTCTTTATAATTTATAATGTAAACTCAATATAAAGGAAAACGGAAATGTAAATAGAGAAATTTTGCAAATTAATAAACAAAAAGCCAATAAACTTTAACATCAACGAAATCTTACCTTGACCTTTAATTACTTAAAATACTTATTTAAAATTCATGTGTATATAAACCAACAACTAAATACATATTACATTTGAGAAAAAAAGAGCTTAAAATTAAAGCAATCAAATAAAAACAATTCACTAGTTACAAAACTTCTACAAACACATGGAAATAATTTCATGAAATAACTGTTAGAAATACCTTAACAGCTACAATTTCAGCATAACCTAAGGTACCGCCATGTAAAGTCGTTACCGATCTTTTAAGACCCTAAACATGAAAAAGGGGAATTATGAATTATTATATAATTCTTTTTTTTCAAAAGATTACTTTCACATCATTATTACAATATAAATATGCAGCAGCAATTGGTTTCTTGTTAAATATTGTGTTTATCTATCAAATTACCTTAACTGTTTGGAAAACATCGATGCCAGGATGGCCTACATCACCCTTGGAACCCTTATCACCGGGCCGTCCGGGAGCACCTTTATCGCCATTTATGCCATTATTTCCCTGTTTAGTAATAATTCTTTTAGATTTGTTTTGTATTATGCATTTCACTGTTTCACTTACTGGGTCTCCTTTATCACCTTGATCACCCTTTTTACCACGTTTCCCCCGTTTGCCTGGTGGTCCAGGTGGGCCTGGTGGACCTAAAAGTAAATAAGAGTTTTTGTTAAATTTGTTTTTTTTTTTTTTTTTTTTTTGGAAATGTATTTTATATTAATTTAATTGAAACATAATAATATTTTTCGATTAATATATATTCTTATTCATGCCATGAGTCCCAGAGTATTTGGTTATGGTTTCGGTTTCAGCCAAAAATTGGTCTAATACTAATATTCCGTATTCGGCCATATTTTTTAACAAATACTGAAACCGAAACTTTTACAAAAAAAAATAGAGTATGAAATTTTTAAGGTGATACAAGTATTTAAGGTAATTAATAGAATACAAAAATTTATATGTTAATGTAAATATTTAAGAACACGGTAAAAGTGTTCCTTAAAAATTTTTTCTAGATTTATGGAGTGCACAATTTAGTCTAGGTACTTTAGGGCACCTTAAAATTATCTGAACATGTTAAAAAATTTAAATAAATAATTTTTTTCTTTTTAAATTAATAGGTTTTACATTGAAAAAGTTTCGGTTTTTTTTTGGGATTATCCCGAATGTCGATTTTTTATCTGAATATTAGTTTCGATTTCAGCCCGGAAAACCCCGATTTCGGCCATACTTTACTGTTTTATAATCAGACAACGTCTTATAGTACCATAACTTTCTTATACGCATATTACAATACAAAACAGCTGTCTCTGCTTTTTAATTAGACATATGTTTCTCAAGTTTTCAGTCAACTGTGTTACACTCAGACAACTACTGTCTTATAAGCAGATAAAAGTCTTATAATCAGACAACAGTCTTACTATCAGACAACAGTCTTATAGCTTGACAATTTTCTTATAGTCAGACAACTATCTTATCTTGGACAAGTGGGTCATCCTCAGATATTTCTATTATACTCAGAGAACTGTCGTATTATCAGACAATTGTTTAATAATTAGACAAGTACTATATACTTAGACTTAAACTACTGTCTTATAATCAGACATTTTTCTTATAATCTACATTTACTACTCAAATAATTCTCTTATATTTAGACAACTGTTTTATAAGTAGGAAAGAGTATTATAGACAGACTGCAATTTTATACCCAACAAATGTTTTATACTTCGATAATTTTCTTACAAATCAGACTATACAATTTTTAATCAAATAATGGTTTCATAAAAAGACAACCATTATATTTATACGCCGACAAAATTTCTTATATTCTTATACAAAACAAATGTCTTATATACAGGTAACTGTACAGACTTCTTTCCTATAGTCAGACAATTTTATTTTACTCAGATTTTTTATATACAAACAACTTTCTTAACTCATACTTAAACTTTCTTATAATTAGACATTTGCCTTACTTAGTTAAATCCATTGTGTTTAGACAACTGTCTTATGCTTTTATGACAGACAATTTCTCTTATAATCAAATAAATATCTAACTCATAAACATATTTATAATTAAAGAACTTTCTTATCTAAAGAGTTACAATCAGCTAAATGTCTTCAATTCAGGCAGCTGCCTTAAATTCAGACTTTTTTCTTATACTCAGACTATTGTTTTATACCCATACTGTTCTCTTATTCTCAGACTGTCTGTTTTATACTCACACTCTTATATATTAAGTAAGGAAATATAGTCAGACTTCTGTCCTCTAGTCATACTATTTTAATTTACTCAGACTTCCATCTAATAATCAGACCAATAACATATCATTAATCAGCGACTAATTTACAAATTATAGTACATAGAGTCCCGATTTGCGTCGTTAATAGGTACCGGGGAAATGCGACGCAAACCGAAACGACGCAAATCGAATCAGTTTTTTTCTATACAAACGTATTGACTTTTTGTTGAATTTAGCTAGCACAATCATAGTTTTTATTAAAAAAAAAACGTTTGATTATATTTATTTCAGCAGGTTTTTGTTATCATTAAAAATAAATAATTGAAAATATATTTTTAAAGAAGGAATAAAAAATATTTAAGGAGAAAAAAATCTATTTACATACATATTTACATACATAAAGTATAAAAGTATGTATGTATAACCAAAATTAATTTAAAAGCACGTAACTGATAAGTTATGAATAAAATGGGAATTCCCCTTTTTATAGGCAAGTAGGTAAAATATTCACATGTAATTATGGAATTATGGTATATAGCAACGCAAATCGGAAGCAAAACGATGCAAAGCGGATTAAACCACATTTAGAAAAGCGACGCAAATCGAAACGACGCAAATAGGATAGACGCAAATCGGGGCTCTAGTGTATTGTACTCAGATTATACTTATACATAACTTAAACTCTTACTTTTGTCTTATACTAAAACTATAATTTTATATAAAATTGTTTGTTACAAACTTCCGTTTGAATCTTGCATACAATGTTGTAAGGAGCAAATATAAAAAATTATTTAATTAATAAAAAAAAGCTCTTTCTCAAAACTCTTTAGCAAAAATTGCACATTACTAAAACCATTGATGGCACTTTCTAAATTAACTATTTAATTCTTTAATTAATGACTCTTTATTAAAGCATCCCTTTAATAAATTTTGTATAATTTAACTACATACCAGATTTGTCTTTGTCCAACTTTTGCTTTGTAAACAAGTAAAAAGTCGCAAATATCGCTATCATAATTTGACAGAATAAGCAAATAATTCAACCACTTTTCATTTTCACTACTCTGTGATTTTTCGAAAAACTAAAAACAACAAAGTTTTATTTCCTTCCGTTTGTTTCGACATATTCATCCATAATTTCTAGTTGTGGTTTTTTACGTTTTTGGCTGAAACAGAAATTATGTCAAGACCTTTAAGAGCTGATGGCTTGATGGCGTTTGTCGTGTTTTGGTGTTGGTCTTTCAAGTATGTTTTTTCTTGTATATGTTTTTATGTGTTTGTATCTGTGTGTATGCATAAGTTGCCTTTGGTTTCCATAATTCACCATATTTTGCTTCCTCCATTCAACTCAACTTCACTTCATGTTCCTGTTCCTGTATTCAATTGTGTGCTTGTAACTACTTCAACCTCTAGTTACTCTCTTGATCGTTTTTAGTCCTTGTATATTTATTTAACTTCTATACTTTTAAACAGGATGTCGGGTTTATGTGTCTGTGTGTGTGTGCGCGCGCTTTGGTGGCAACCATAAATAGCTTCAGTTCTTTGGTTACGCATCAACACGTTTTTAGAGCGTGCTACAATAGCAATTGAACCTTGGGTTTATTTTAGTTCTTTTTTCAAACGGCAAAAATAAGATTTCTAGTTTTTTTTATTCACTTTTTGTTGTTGCTGCTATTTCTTAAGAAAATCATATAGTAAAAGTGTAAATGAAAAAGTTTTTAATTCTAACAGATGTTTATATTTTTCGGTGCAAGTATAAAGTTTTCTAACTTTTGTTGGCTACCATGTTCTTTTGGCTGAATTTCTTTGATTTTTATGAGTTGTTAGTTTTGAAATTGAAAGCTATAGGTATTTGGAGAATTGTTGAGGAATTTACTTGGCAGTTGTTTTTTAGATTTCATAAATGCACAAAACTTATTGTGTTGCCAATCAATGGTGTAAGAACCTTAATGCGAATTGAAAGTTTTTAATGTAAATTTATTGATTAAGCTAATAAGAAGTAATAAGATATTAATACAAACAAAAAAATTTGAAGAAACTTGGTTGAAAATAATTCTAATACACAATTTTTTCTATAGAAAAAATTTGTTATACATAATATATTCTATAGAAAAACTGTTATACACAATATTTTCTATAGAAAAACCTGTTATACACAATTTCTAAAGAAAAACTATTATATTATTTGTTATTTAAAAAAAACTGTTATAAATAATATTTTCTTTTGAAAAAAAAAACTGGTATAAGAATTTTTTATAACAAAAAAAAAAAAAAAAAAAAAAAAAAAAAAAAAAAAAAAAAAAAACTTTTACACATCATATTCACTTTAGAAAATGAACTGATATACACATATATGAAAAAAAAAACTGTTATATACACTGTCGGACAAAATAAATTGTGGTATAAAATATTTCCCATTTTTTATTAAAACATGTATTTATTTTCTAATAATTATAAATTATAGTTTTACTTTTAATTCAGTTATTATTTTATCTACTAGAAAACATAACGTGGAATTCTTACCTTATATAAAGCAAAATTAATGAAATGCACGGAAATTCAGCGACAAAACAAAGTAACACTAAACTTAAAAAGTTTTTAAAACGGAATAAAAATATAATACTTGACCACTTAAAAAGTTAAAAACCTTTAAAACCTTATACTCCTTTGTTATTAATGACTTCTCTCAATTTTTTTTGCAAATTTAAAACAAGGTCCTTCAGAGTATTTGTTGGAATTGCCCTCTCTTCATTTTGCATCTCTTCCCAAAACTCGTGAATGTTTGTTCTGGATTCCATTGGAATGTTTAGAGCGCAATTGGGTTTTTTTTAATAGATATGTCTAGGACGCGTGAAGAATCTTCATCATCTGAAGAAGAAGACATATCCATAAGGGAAAACATTTTTTATACCCCTTAATATCTTTGTTTTTATAGTTGTTTGCTTTAAAAGCATTTTTCTTCACAATTTGAAATATTTCTGTGATAAATAACCAAACAAGATTATTGAACAGCTGATAAGTTGTAGCATTGCCAATGCAAATGTAAATTTTTGTTTTAAATTTCAGTATCAACATTTACAATGACAACATTAACCACGCAATGATTTGACAGTATTGTAACAACGTAATATTTCTGCGTTCGCTAAACGCATTGATGCGGTGATTTACAAAATTTCATATTTTTAGTGATGCGTTCGCAAAAGCGTAGGTGATGCGTTGAGAGATTTACAAAATTAGGGCCTAATTGTTTTTAGGTTAAGAAGTTAAAAAGTGGCCGTTAGTCAAACTTACAGTTAAATGTGAATCATTTCACATATCTACACCTAAACATTCTTTACAAAACTTTCAAAGTCATGATGGTATATGGCAATCAAGGAATATGCTAAAACAAAAGGAATATGCTAAAACAAAAAAGTTTTAATAAAAACACCACCACGACTTGTTAAACTCCAAAGTTTTTGTGGGTACTTCTTGCTTTTTTTTTATCATTTATAGTACACCATTCTGTACAATAACCAACTGTGTGATTTTGTTTATTCGGCATCTTCTAATAATACAATTGATGAAGCTGACGATGAACATGGTTGTTTGTTTTAAATGTCGACTTCCATGGCATATCCTTGTCTTGTCTTCCTTGGTTGTAGTTGTTTGGGTTTTCTATTACCGATGGCACTGGATAATGATGGTAATTGAACGTTTTGTTCATTATTAACTCTACATACACTTGCTCTAACACATATACCTATACTTATGCGCATACTAATATATAAAAACTGTAGACTACAACTTCCCATCTGACCAAAGTATACGAAAATGTTATCAGCATCGAACTTTGTTTGAAAGTTTCTCTTGCAAACATTTTTAAACTTGAATTTGAAGCTAAGCAATTTTCATTTGCGAAGGTTTGATAATGATATCAATAATTAATCATTAGCAATACCTAGCAGTTTTACAAGTCGTCAATGTATTCCTTGCAGACAGTCATTTCTGCTATTATATAAAATATTTGTATATGTGTTTTTGGGTCATTGCATTACAGAGTTCACTTTAGGTCAATTGTCACTTTAGTGTCTCTGAGTAATCTATGGTGTAATCCCGTTAAACTTTTTATCTACTATATTTCATATAGCAAGTCAATTAATGGCCATTTGCAAATTTAAATGTATTTTAACCTTGTTTCTAATTATTTGCTGATTCTAAATAAAAGCTAAAATCACCAGTTTCGCTGCTGGGTATTAAAATAGCTTTGTTTATTATAACAATGATTTGTTATTTTTAAAATGCTTTCTAATAGCTTGGATTTATATTACGAAACATTATAGATATTACCTGACATTATGTTTGCTAATTTTCGCATTATTTGGTCAATTGGATTACAACAAAAGCTTATACCTGCTTATAGTGTGAAATACACACGCAAACACTGAACAAAATTTAAATACGTTTTTTTTTATAAAATTTACATTTTGTCAAAACTTGCTTAATTATTTCTAACACATCGTTAAACCTGTTTAAGTAATTTAACTAAATTTAGTTACGAGTTTTTTTCTTAGCAATTTAACACAATATTTTTTTCAGTGTATAACCAATACACTAAACAATTGTTGTCTTGAAGCCACGTACAAAAGATTCATCTGCTTATAGCAACATTAATACATATGAATTATATGCGTATTTTTGTTTGTATGAATGGATATAATCTCTATATTTTACAACTTGCTCATGTGTGTGTACTCGTTGTCTACATGCACAAATTATGTCTAAAGAAAATAAGACATTCAGACTAAAATATGGCATATTATAACCCGTAACACACATTGCCTCTCTCACGAACATACGAATATACAGACATTTACAACAGACAACTAGACAAACGTTTCAGGGGATATAAATTGCCTGCTATAACAAGTATTTATAAATTGCACAGACGGATAGACATATAGACGGATGAACCGACAAACAACCAGGCAGTCTAACAACACTTAGTCCGATTAATGGCAAGTAATTTTAATAATTCATAATAAAAAATATTGTTGTATTTAATCTAGTAGAGAATTTAAAACGATTTACATTTAAACATGACTTGAATTCCGAATTAGAATGATTAGTTGTTCAAAAACAGATTTCTATGGAATTTATGTATTTCGAAAATCATTTTTTATATAGAGTACAGAAGATTTTTTTAAAGTGTAAGTGAAATATGTACTAAAAAAAGTGATAGAGTGGCTAGTCGGAATTGTTATATGCTAAGTTAGTATGCACTAAAACAAAACGGTGGTCGACACTTATAGATACTAGAGGACGAACATAATCGCTTATTTCACTACAAATCACAATAAATATCTGGTGTATTACATTATTCTTTTGGTTTTTATTTTTCATTTTCCGTGTCTTCTTCATGCCGAAGACTACACTGCACAGAAAAAAGTGTTACACACAATATTTTCTATTGAAAAAATTTATATTTTTTTATTTATTATAATATATTTATACATAATATTTTCTATAGAAACGTATACCGGTATACAAAATATTTTCTATAGAAAATTCTATTATACACAATATATTTAAAAAAAAAATACTGTTATACACAATATATTTTATAAAATATACTGTTATACACAACATTTTCTATAACAAATACACAATATACACAATATTTTCTATAGAAAATTCTGTTATACACAATATATTTTATAGAAAACTCTGTTATACACAATATATTTTATAGAAAATACTGTTATACACAATATTTTCTATAGAAAATACTGTCATACACAATATTTTCTATAGAAAATACTGTTCTCAACAATATTTTCTATAGAAAATACTGTTATACACAATAAATAAAAGCTTTTATAAATATCAATGGCTGTAAGAGCCGATCACTAGTATAGACTTTTATTTAGTACATTTATTGTCTTACCAAAACATAATTAGGAAAACTGCTCAGTTGAGCCCTGAACATATAGCGTGATCCATTTCGAGGTTCCCTACTTTTTTAAAGGAAAAAAAATTATGAATGTTTATTAGCGTTGGAAAGAACATACTTTGGCATTTATTTTTTGAAGATTATGTCTATCAAATATTGGTCTTTCGAGCATTTCGACTGATAACTATCGAATGGCACGCGTGATGTTTTCCTCCAAGGCCTGAATCGAAGCGGGTTTGTCCGCATAAACTTTAGACTTTACATATCGTCACTGGAAAAAGTTTAACGGTGTGATATCACACGATCTTGGTGGCCAATCAACCGGTCCAACACGTAAAATTATGTCTCACCGAAGTGTTCACTCAATAAATCCATTGATTGATGCGATGTGTCGAAAGTGGCGCTGTCTTGCTAAAACCAAATGTCGCCGAGATCACGAGCTTCAATTTCAGGCATCAAATAGTCAATTATCATGGCACGTTCGCACCGGCATAATTTTTAAAGAAATATGGACCGATGATTCCACTGTCCTACAAACCACACCAAACCGTTGTTTTTTCCTGGATGAAATGGCAGTTCTTGAATCTCTTCAGGTTTCTCTTCGACCCAAATGCGGCAATTTTGTTTGTTTACATACCCATTGAGCCAGAAATGGGTCTCATCACTGAACAAAATTTGCTTTGCGATGTCGCTTGTTCAGGCTTGTTCTTTTCTTTATGAAATATCAAACAATACTAAACAAAAATAACATGACACGACTTACACGTGATCTGTCAAAATAGGCTATTGATAAAAGTATCTCTACTTGAATCACCCTTTACATTTACTTTCCTACCTTACTTGTGTATTTAATCTAACTCTCCTGGTATTGGCAAGTCATCTATCTGTTCACTTAGCGACAAATTTTTTGTCCTCAATTGCTCTCGTATGGCAACTGTTGTTGGGAACATTTGTGTGCACAACTATGTCTGCCATCAAATTCGACTTTCACACAAAAATATCGCCATTGAAAACTATGATTAGAAACATCAATGCGATTCTCCACAGAGAAGAAAATGTTTAAATGTATATCGTAAATCTGCTTACATTTTGTTCATTCAAAATCATTCCTTTAATATTCTTTTAATAACTTTAAATTGCTTTTCATTATATAAATAATTTATATAATTTTCTTTCAACAAATACTTGTGCCAGAAAAAAAAACAAAAAAAAAAAACCCAGAAATTGAAAAATTATTTTCAATTTAAATGTTAATGAAGGAGTGTTAAAATATTTAATTAAATTACCAACAAAAAAAAAAGAATATTACAAAGAATACTCCAACAAACATAAAGAAATTTGCAAGCCTATGTACATACAACAAACTTGTTGGCAGGATTTAAAGAACCAACCCAAATACTGACAACAAATTACAAAAAATAAAAAAGGCCTAAGGACTAAACCAACAAACAGACTACGCTGATGACTAGGACTATTAAAACGGTAATGAATAATCAAATAATTTTCCAAAAAATAACTACTTATTTTACGTGCTTGCTTTAACTCAAAGAAAAGGGGGAAAGAAGGTGAATAATATTTTTTAAGACAAATACTAAAAGTAATTCGCTGCCGTGTTGTTATACGGCACAATTTAAGGTAACAGGGTTCATACCGGCCAAATATTTGTGGCAATAAGTAAAAAAAACAGTAAACAAAAACAGACATTTTACTACACTTGAAACCAATATGTATGATAGAGGATTAAAATTTAAAAATATGCCAGTAGAAAGTATGAAGTTTACAAAAGGAGTTTATGTTTATTTACCCAAACATTTGAATACTGTGACTGTGAATACACCTTTAAGCTGTTAAATTTTATAATGTGGCCAGTATTATTGTTGCAATTAAGTAATTTAGCTGTTTTGGCAAAAACAAAAAAAGTCAGCTTGTACAGAAGTAAAGCACGAACAGGAAATACAATTTAAAATATGTAATTTTCTCCAACACACTCTCGTAAAGGGAAAACAAGCCAAAACGTAAGAAACAACACCTTCCACAGGTTTCGTATTATCTCTTTAATGTTAACCTTAATGTGCACACAAGTTGGCTTTAAAAAGATGTGCTTAAAATGTATGTACGTATTTACTTTTTGCTGAGTTTTTTTGGAGACACAGAAACGTTTAAGGTGACCAACATGAGTGGCATGGCATAATATCAACAGACATTCAATGGACATAATGACACAACAAAATGTGTCTTACAAGTCCATGAATTGCAATTAGTAATGATGCTAAAATCCACACCACAGAGTTAGGGGTTTTTTAATCCGACCGTAGGCTATATTCACCTGGAACCTATATATTGAACATTTTTTAGGAGATAATAGCTGCGATCAATATTGAGAAGCTTGCCAGCTTTCAAACTTTTTTAATAAAACATTATTTTTGAGACTTATTTTTGCTGACTTTTCAATCTGGACACTTATTTCTGACTAATCTGAGAAACATTCTGACAAATGCTTGAACATCATTTGTTTGGTTTACTCAAGTATCTTTTTATAAAAATACGCTCTAGTTTTTCGTTTATAACTCTGCCATTTTGAACCGATTTTTTTGATTTACAAAAGCAACATTCTCAAATGGATATTTTATAATGGCAACTTGCTTTTTGGCAAGACTGTTTTTGGCTGCTCAGCTGTTTTCGTGTAACATTTTACTTTAATACATGTTTAGTTTGGTCGATAATTTAACCGTGAATCGATTTACAAACGAACAACGCTTGCAGCTTATTGAATCTTATTATCAAAATTCATGGTCGGTATTGGTAAATTGTGTAGCTCATTACTGGTTGAATGGATACGTAAACAAGCAAAATTGTAGCATTGAACAGTCAATGCGTTCCGAAAAATGCACTGTTCGGTGTGGATTATGGGCCGGTGGCATGATTGGACCGTACTTTTTCAAAGACAATAAAAACTGAAACGTTACTGTGAATGGCAAGCGCTACCCTGCGTTGAATATAATTTCTTTGGCTCAGAATAAAAGAGCTGGACTTGGCTGGCATGCGGCTTCAATAAGACGGTCTCACATGTCACACAGCACGCGAAACAATTGTCCAATTGAAAGGCGAGTTCGGTGAACAGTTTATTTCACGTTTGGGGCCGGTCAATTGGCCGCCTATATCCTGCGATTTAATGTCTCTAAACAATTTTTTGTGGGGCTATGTTACGGCTTATGTCTATAGGACAAGCCGGCAATGGTTGACTTACTGAAAACTAACATTAAGAAATTTACTCGTAAGATACCGGCCGATATGTTGGGGAGAATATGCCAAAATTGGACCTAACGTATGAACCATTTGAGGCGTAGCCGTGGTCAACATTTACAGGAAATCATCTTTAAACATTGATTTCTATAGATCGTTCTACCGATTCAAATAATGATTTTATACATTTCTTAAAATTTTTGATGTTTTTTTTTATCAAATCCGAAAGCTCCTGTTCATGAATGGGTACCTAAGTTATTTTGCGTCTGCCCAAACATGATTTCAACTAACAAGTGTTGAAGTTTTAATTAATCTAACAATCTAGTATCAAGTGTAAGTATAATTCAAAGGCTTAAAAATAATATATTATAAACTACAAACGAATTATCACCATAGACGGTCACACTATACCCATTTCCCCTACAAACAAAAAATATATTCCCACACTGTTTATTTGTTTCTTCTAGCTCACAATATGTATTTAGTTATCCCGATAGGAAATATTTAATTAAAAAATAAAATAAAATAAAATAAAACAAATGAATACTTTACAAAATGCTCATACAGGAGCACCAAACTGCGAGTGTTGGTTCTGTGCTTCCAACATTAGAAGTGGCTACAAATCAACAATTTTTATTTTTCACACCCTCTTCCAAAACACAATACATACAACGAAAATTATACCTAAAGTTTAACAGCGATATAAACTGTATAAATGAATTAAAAAAATTCAAATAAAGCGGAAAAAAGATTTAGAAACAGCAAAAAAAAACAGGAATGAAACAAATTTATAGTTAAACGACTCACTTAACAAAACAATGTAGTATGAAATATAAAGGTACTGCATGCAACATTTAATACATACAAAATGCCACTAGAACACGGTACTTTAAGCTCTTCTACAAACTCACACTCACTCCCATGCACTTGAATGTGAACCAGTATATGGAGGCGCAAAATAACGCTAGTACTGAAGGCAGTACAAAATACACATCCGAATTAGAGATGGTACTAAAATCCAGGGTAAATTTTTGTTATCCGAAGAATTGCATTTAAAAAAATATATTTTTTAACAGAGTATTTTCAGCTCACTCTGAACAAAATATTGTCTATTTTGGGAAACTATTTAAGTAAATATAAATTTGTTGTCATGGATAATGTTAACCTTTAAAAAATTATATTTTTCAAATAAATCAAAAAAATACCAATTTTAGTACCAATTTACAAAAGAACAAGCCTATTATATCATACTCATACACACTGTTGTCAGATAATTTTTGCGTAAAATCGTCAAAATTGCGAGGGCGGTTCGGAAACTTATTAGCCTAGAACAGAAAGCGCAGTATAAACAGAAAAAATTTAAGTGTTTTGGAAATTTCCATCGGTGCTATGAACACATGTTACATTTCTTTTCGATCTGGCAACTCCTTCATATAGAAACAGCTGTTCAAAAAAAAATACATCCGCGATTTTTTTTACAATGAAAAAATTAGAAATTCGTGGTGTCATTAAATATTTAAATAAAAAACGTTTATCGAGACAAGAAATTCATAATGATATGGTGAATGCGTTCGGTAAGAGTGCTCCTTCATAAGCAACAGTAAGAAATTGGGTTGCTGAATTTAAACGTGGTCGTACAAGCATTGAGGATGAACCACGTAGTGGAATACAGCAGCAACAACAGAAATTGTGGTTAAAGTGCATATGGTATTAAATGATCGACGAATAAAAGTGCGTGAAATAGATAATATCATGGACATCTGAAATTATTGAGTCCATTTAATTTTGCATCAAGAAAGATAAAAACGCTTTCTGCAAGATGGTCGCCGCATTTCTTAACAGTCGGCCAAAAACGCATAAGAATGAAAATTTCTCAAGCTTGTTTGGATCCTTTAAGAAAAATAAAATGGATGTTAAGCTTCGTTTTATAACTGTTGATGAGACATGGATCCGCCACTATACTCCAGAGACAAAAAAAACAATCCCAGCAATGGACTACAGCTGGAGAAAGTGCCCCAAAGGAGGCAACAAAAATTCAATCGGCTGGTAAGGTTATGGCAACGGTTTTTTGAGACTTCAAAGGTATTTTATTGATTGACTAACTGCAAAGGTAAAACAATAAATTGCAACATTTTGGATCAATTAAATGTAAAAATTCGAGAAAAGGGTCCTCCTGGCTTACAACACAAAAAAAATAATTTTTCATCAAGACACACGAGTGTTTTAACAATGGCTAAAATCAACGTATTAATGTACGAGTTGCTTGACCACCCACCTTATTCTCCTGATTTACCTTCCAGTGACTTTTACCTGTTCCCAAATCCAAAAAAAAATCCTGGTTTAAAAATGTAATTACAGTTGTAAACCAGTATTTTGAAGGCCTTGAGGAAAACTATTTTAATCAAGGGATAGAATTGCTAGATAAGTTCTGGAGGTTATATTAAAAAATAGAAATGTTTTTGAAAAACTAACTATTCGCTTTCTGTGCTAGGCTAAGAAGTTTCCGAACTGCTCTCGTAGAAACATGTAAAAGTCGGAAATATATTTTTAAAATCGTAAATCGTAAAATATATTAAAAAAACGCAAAAACAATAATAATAATAATATATTTATGTATATACTTTTTGATGAAATTTCCGATTTTTATTAGAAAAAATGTAATCTAATATATAAATAATAGACAATTCAATTGAATTTCAATTCACGACTGATGTGGATGATACAACTATTTGATTGTGAACACAATTTGGAGCAAAGTCGTATGTTAATGTTGTCAAGCCTTCAAAATGCCAAAAGAAAAGCATCAATAAATATAGTAAATGAAATACATTGCAAGTATTAGAATGCAGCCATATCGTGTACCTGAAAAGATGAGGATGTGTGTAATACAAGCTTGTTTATGACGCAATCTTAACTCTGTTTGAATTGAAAATATGTAGTCCGTTTCCTCATCAGGCCATGGAGCATAGTTAATTTTGGTTTGATATACAGATATAAACTTTTTGGCAAAACTTAAACTTTCATAGAACTTTTGGAAATATATATAAAAATCTCGATAATATTGTAAAAATCATTTATATAGAAATTAACATTTTACAACTATTGTTAATCCTGACGACTTACAACTCCTACGACATTACAACATCTGATTTGAATTGAACAATTATAATAAATAGGTGTTAGATAATTAAAATTATATAATAATTTTATACAAACATTAAAAATTAATATCTTCTAATTATGTACATAAAAATAAGTTGTCGTATGTTCTTGATCTTATAGCTCGAGAACCACTTAACCGATTTTCAAACGAGTACATGCGTTGGAATGGTCTACTTTCACTGATCGTTTATAAAGAAACATCGAGAAATTTCTACGAATATGCGTTATACGAGCACTTTTATGATGGTGTGTTTTCCCCATTAAATGTATTTTTTTTCTTCTGAGAATTACATTTTGTCGGTATAAGGCTCTGCTTTGTCACGTCATTTGACTTATTTTTTAATTTATCCTTTGTAACCTTTCATTTAAAATTAAAATATTTTGCATTAAAAAAAAAAATTAAAAAAATTATTCAAAAATGCCGCGACGAAGACGTCACAGCAGTGAAATACGTTTAAATAGATCTACATTACCCAACTGAATTTTTGAATTCTCATGAATTGCCTGGAATGCCAGCGCATAATTTATAATAGAAAGTCGGATCTACAATCATTATGCTTCGTAATATAAATTCACCAAAATTATGCAACGGATCAAGACTTAAGGTCACAAAATTAATGAATTATGTAATTGAGGCAACAATTTTAAATGGGAAATTCAAAGGCGAAGATGTTTTAATATGACGCATCCCAACAATTCCCACTGATATGCCATTTCAATTTCATCGATTATAGTTTCTCGTTCGTTTGGCTTTTGCAATGACTATGTATAAAGCTCTAGGCCAGTCGTTGCAAGTTTGCCGAATGAATTTAGAATTTTCTGTATTTTCACACGATCAACTGTATCGTATGTTGCATGTTCACGTGTTGGGAAGCCGTCGTCTTCATTCATTTTTTGTAAAAAAGCTCTACAATAAATTTTCTTTCTGAAAAAAATTTATATTATTTTGCACTTCTTTTTCAGGAAAATGTCTATTCTTTCAAGAAAATTTAATTTTTAATACAAATACATAAACGTATATTATTGTATTGTCCAGCAACGTGGGCAAGGTTACTCTAGTAATATATATATTTACAGTTTGATGTAATACATGTAATTTATTCATTCATATAATTCGGAACTTAATTGTTGTAATATATCAGGTTTTATTAAGCTATTAAAGCAATTTGATTTACTTAATTTTAGAAATTTCCTTCGATTTATTCATTGCCAAAATGATTTGATAAACAATTGTGGTAGACTCAGTATTTTTGAATAAAAATTTATCATTGCAGGAACAAAAAGTTTGCACCGATAGTTTTATTTAATAACGGTCAACCGTTGATATCCTTGTCTTACATGTTGACAAACAGAAAAAGATACTAGTTCTCAGGTTTTAAAAGTTAATAAAATCGCACTTTGTAATTTTTATGATAAAAAATCGGCAATTCTGGCAGCACTGTTCATACGAGTACATTATTTTAAAATTACAAAGTATCAGTACAAATTAAGCGTAACTAACAGTCACCAAATACGACTTTACCACGGCAACTAAAGAGTATGCACACAAACAAACACATTCACATACCCAGCTAGCACTTGGATGATTGTTTGACAAGCGCGATCATTTCGCGACTCTTTTTTTAATCGTTCAGACGATTGTTAGAGTAAATTTATATTTTTCGCTTCCAAACGGTGCTTTTGCGAGTCATTTCGACGTTTGTTGGACGAGTGAATCGTCGTTTACGCATTTTGGCAAGCATTGGAAGATTGTTTGCAGTCAACGATCGTATTTAGCTCTTCAAAATGTTACTTTCATCGCATCGTAGACGACTCATATGGAAGAGTCGCCGTCATGACACAGTTTCTCCCGTTGCACTAAACTTCCGCGATCGGAATACGACATCGCGGACGATTAATTTAATCACAAGCTCCGGATATATACATACTCCAACACACACAATATGTTTTCATTTGTTTTTATAACATTTAAAGCTGTGAAATTTTGTTTCTTCATTGGGATCCCTTCTTCTCAACAAGGCCTCATAAGCTTATTAACATTTGTTGCTGTTGTGGAATAAAATCTCTTTTGTTTTTTTTTTTTTTTGCAGACTTAAATGAATGTGTTTTTGTATGTATATGAAACCATAATCATGCCACAAGCGAAAACAATACAATCTCATTTCTTATCATTGTCATACAATAAAATTATTTAATGCATGTGTATGTATTGAAACTTACACACTCACTGCCATCTCATCTCTTATACACTCCCGCAATCATCTTGTACGAGTATTGCTTTAGTCTTTTAATCTAATTACATCATAATCATAATCGTCATCATAAAAATATTGTAATAAATACAAAAGATTTTCATTTTCTTAAACGTCTTTTTCTCTGTTTGTTGCTTGCGCTCCGATTGCTATAGCGACTTTTCCTTGGCTTTGCTCTGTTGAGGGGGTGGAGGAACTTTGTCTGTGCTGTAATTACATAGTATATATAGCATAAACACGCTTAATTGAGATATTAACGCATTTTTACGAACTTTTTTATTTCCTCAGTCAATGATTTAAAAAAAAAAATAATTTCATAAATGAAATGTGAGATAATAATCAATGGCGTGTTTTTTACGGGAATTTAATGAGCAGTAGATAATTATAAAGCGAGAAATTATTGCTAAATTTACTGAGATTTAGGTTAATTTGTCTTTTTTTTATAAGTTTTAAGGTAGGTTATTAGTAAATGAAATTTAGTTATAAATAAGTGATTAAAGAGTATATAAAGAACTTTACAGGTTGGCTGCATTTTCTTTATAGAAATATCATTACTGACTAATTAGTATCGAAAAATATATTACAGATTGATAAATTAACCAACTAGGATTGTTTGAAATTGTATATAAAAAATAAAGTTTTAGAAAAAATAATAAAAAATAACTTTCCCATTTTAAATGATGCAAAGAAGAAAAACTCAAAACCAAATTAGTTTGTTAATTCTTACTGTCATACAACTGATGAATCTTTATTGATAAGCTTTTGAAGCACATACTTAATGGTTATTAGTTAATTTACTCAATTTTAGGGAAAACTTAATAATTTCCTTGAAAAGTTATTAAGAACGCTATTTTTAATTTTGTATTTAAGACAACAGTGAATTTTGTTACAACAGGAAAATAATAGAATCAATAGTTGAAACAACTTTTCTATGTTTTCAATTGTTTTAAGTCCATAGGTGGCAAGTATTTGCCGAAAAAGACGTAACCCCTAAATAACATATATTTGAACACTTTTATTTATTAAAAAAAAACCTTTTTATATAGGCCAAAGCACAACAAATATGTAGTTTTAATTTATTTGATGCCGTTTAATCTTGCAAAACTCTTTTAATAGTAAACCATGTCAAACAAATTTTTGCTAAAATATATTTTGAATAAATATTTGCCAAATATTGAATTTTTCAAAGCACTGCACATTATCCGAATAAGAATTTATTTTAAAGCTTCGAACACAAGGAAACAGTAGGTGTTAAAATGTATTACAAAACACAGGTATTTCAGATTAAATGTCCATAGTCAGTGGTAGCTTCTTGTAAAAAAGTTTTTCAGCAATGGATAATATATCTATGACCTATGGACCGATCATTCAAATAACTTCTGTGCATATAAATATTTTTTGTGTTAAATTTTATCTCGATGTAAACACTATACATACATACATATTTAAGTGATATTTGTGTTGAATGTTATTTGGCTGCTAACATTTTTAAGGGGGTCCTGCTCTTTAAATTGAGCTATAACTAATTATGGACCGATCATCATAAAATTAGGCCAAATGCTTTTTGTGTAGGTACAAAACTGTCGTGTTAAATATTCTTTGGACACAAACATTTTTAACAGAGTTATGCTCCTTAAAGTGATTTTAGGCAATTGGCCTTATATGGGACCGATCTGCATAGAATTTGTAGATGTGATAAACCTTCATGTACAACTTTTTTGTGGCAAAATTTGTGCGGATACGTGTATAAATCCAACATTTATGATCAATAAACAATAGGGAGGTGGAGGAGGCCATTCGGATTGGGACTAGATGAAAAAATGGAGGAATTGCAACCAATTTCAATCCCCAACGTCCTTAGGCCGAAAAAATATCATACATCAAATTTTATCGAAATGTCTTAAAATTTGCGTACAATCTTTACATGGATAGACAGCCAGACGGACGAACGGACGGACATCGTTAAAACGACTCAAAAAGTGATTTCGAATCGATCGTTATACTTTAAGGTGGGTGTTGGACTAATATTAGTAGGTACACTATGGTGTGTAGGGTATACAAACTGCTTGTGTTTTGCTATGAAACATCTATACCGAGAAAATTGGGTAATTGTTAATGAAACAAATATAAATTTGTTTGGTTCTGATAGCAAACCCTTTGTTCAAAGACGACAAAATAACGAATTGAACCCCAGGTTTTCCCAAAGAAAACCGTAAAGAAAGCAGGAGGTTCGTTAATGACATGGGCTTGTTTTTTCATCTGGTGCCGGTAAAAATTATTTACATCTATTAATAAAATAACGTTTTTTTTTTCTTTTGAGCTCGAGGTCGAATTAAACACAATATAAGATTTTTAATTATTTACATCTACAAATATGCCAGAGAAGAAATGCCGTTCCTATGGAAATTTATATGCACCAAGTGCTTGGGATCAATTCTTAGATTAAGCTAAACTAAGTCCATGTTATAAAGTGACCGTTAGAAACCGTAGACTTAAAACCTATAGAAACCTATGCGGAGTCCTAAAAAAGAAAATAGCCTTATATAAATCTAAAAACAAAAACGCTATATGGAAAACATAAAGAAGGAATGGGATTCCCTACACTCAAAAAAAATATTGAGTAATCCGTACTTAAATCAATCCGTAGCGGTGTCAATAGTAGGGTAAGTACGAATTTTCTTATACCGAGTACAAAATACTTGATTCAAGTACGGATTCATCAAGTCAAAAAATCTTAATTTTAGCTCTCCTTAAGAATGGCTGAGATTGAATTAATCCCTAAATAAGCTTGATTCAAAAATTATAAACTAGATTTAAGCACGAATTCGTACTTGATGTAAGCCAAAAATGAGACTAATTTAAGTAGGTCCGAGTTTGAATTAATCCCAAAATAAGCTTGGTTCAAGAATTTTGAACTAGATTTAAGCTCTAATTCATATTTGAAGTAATCCTAAAATCGGATTGATTTAAGAATGCCCGAGATATAATTAATCCTAAAATGAGCTAAATACGTCGGATCTCGGTCGGCTAACTACGGCTACAATATTATGAAGTAAGAACCAAGGTCTCGTCTGGTTATATTTTGTTCGTTCGGAACAGATTATAACTGGATCGGTACTCCTATTCTTACTTGCTTTATTGTGATATTCTTATATCTTATATTAAAATTCACATAGACTATTTGGGAATTATAATAGTGAATTTTAACGTAGGAAGTAAGTCTTAATTTTCGCTTTAAGAGTTATCTTCTTGATTTAAGAGCAAATTGGACTTAAAGTAAGAATTTCTTACTCAATAAATTATAAAAAATGATTTTGAGAGCTTCTGAGAGAGTAAGTTTAACTTCGCTCTTTTGTTCTCTGGGATTGATTTAAGATTTTTGTTCTTAATTTAAGTAAAATAAGTCTTAGTTTTCGTTTTAAGATTTATCTTCTTGATTTAAGAACAAATCGGCCTTAATTTAAGAGCTTTTTACTTAAATCAAGAACACTATTCTTGTTTTAAGAAAATCTGCGCTTGATTTGTCAAATCAATCCCGATTTTTACTTATTTTAAATATGAACTAGTAAATACGTACTTGAAAATTTCAGGCTAAACCTGAGAAAAATAAACTTAATTTTAGAATGCCATTTTTCTTTCTGTGTATCTCCAAAAATATGTTCTAGAAATCGTAGGTGCAAAGAAGTTGTAAAAATGGAGATTCAACTAAATATTAATGTTATGTGAGACATTAAGGTAGTTTGGTAGAAAGTTTAAATAATTCTGAATCCATATATTGTTATTATTATTTTTTCCTGCATCTCATAAATAAAATAAAATTCTTTGCTGAAGAATTGCTAATATAATGTTATTTGTCTAATTTAAAATTATTTTAACTTTATTTGTCTTTAAATAATGATACTATTAAATACTTTATATGCAAGTTTATTTAATTAATATTTAAATGCATAATTACTGTTAATCCGCAAGCAAGTATGATTAATCTTTTGTCTTAAGACAATAAATATCATTTGTTGAAAAACATACCTGCAAAGAAAGATAAAACGAGAGAACAGTTACAAATTAATACAAATCAATGAATATGTTATTTAAAGAATACATATTTATTTAAATAGCAACTACCTATAGTACGTTCCCTTGTTGTATATTAAATACATGGCAATTTCCCTAAAATTGTCCCTAGACAAAAACAATTCTGCAAATATACAATCTATGTTTTCTGACCCGCAGTGGGATTATTTATTTATTTTTGATTACCAACTAAATCCTTTTATATTCCCAATTATTTTGTGATATATACATTTGTTAGCTGTCATCATGGACTTATTTATTTGTAGCTGACTTTTGACACACAAATTTATTGCCATCAACATGGAATTAGTATCGTTGGTCTCTCTCTCTCACTTAGATTTAATATCGAACATTAGTAGCAAAAACAAATAAACAATAGATAAATGCATAATTGAGAAGCTTAACTTTATGCAGCTAATTAAATGGCAAACTATAAATTTGAAAATAACACACATACAAATTTTATAAATATTTTTCAAGACAAAACCAATTTAAATCTTTTAGTAGTGGAAATATGAAGGGCATTTATACCTATAGTTATCTACAACATATTTAAACAGTTAACTCATACCTACACCTAGATGGATCAACTTACGTAAATAGGATACACAATATGTATGTGTAGGATATAGTGTGTATTTGAAAATTTTAATTGGAATCAATAAACACAAGAGTATTCTATACTATTAAACTACTAACGCAAACACAAATTGTACATATAAAGTGTTGGAAAACATAATAAGAACACTGCTTCTCAATTCGATTTTGTTTTATTTTAAGAATATAAACCGTATATATTAATATCTAGTTGAACCCTTCTTTTATAATGTGAAATTTAAATTCCTAGACAGGTTTTATATTTTATTTTTTAGGACTCCCCAAAGTTGTTTAATAAAGTTTAAGGTCGTGGTTTGTGACGCCCGCTAACATGGACTTGATTTTGCTTAAAACAAGACTTAAACCAACACTATTTTGGATGTGTGCTTGGGATGGATAATTATCCTGCATCAATGCCTATAGGAGCGACATTTTTTCTCTGGCATTTGATTTTGTAATATTTCTAAGTAATCCCTAGCGCATGTTTTTCCATCTATCCAATGAATTGGACCGACACCAAATCCATATCACTAATAAACTACTTTCATGTGTCATTGTTTTTTATGGGTATGATTTAGATTCAAATTCTTTAGTTTGTGGCCTTCGATTGAAGATTTTGCCATCTGAACCAAATAGAATTATCTTTGTTTCACCTGACCAAAGCATATTTTTTCTAATTGCCTAAGTGTAGCTGTTCCTTTCTAAAACTTAGCCCATTTTTAACAGACTGTTTGCTCAATATAGAAACCTTGCTCGGACGACGGACTTTTAATCCAGCTTCCTGAGGCCTATTTCTAATTGTACGACTAGTAAGAGATGCACGTAAATTTATTTTGAGCTCTTTAGCAAACAAACTGATTTCTTTTGCTCTTACATTATAAGCACCGTGTATTAGTTTTTCCCTATACTTTATCAGCCTCTTGCCTCTGGTTTTACTTTTCTGCTAATTGCTTGAAAAACCTTTGTTTCGAAATTTCATTAATACTTTTTTCTTGTTTTTGAAGTTTTAAAATAATACGAATGTCGCGTTCTTCATCGTGAAAATGTTCATATAGAAAATATTCTTCACACAGTAAGTTATTTTTAATTTGAGCTTTTTAACTACATTGAAGACACAAAGCTACACCACACGATCATCAGTAGTTTGACAGTAAGATTTAATAAAGTTATTAATTTTTAGGTTTTTCTTTTTCGCATCATTGAAAATGCAAAAGCTACTCATATTATTTTCTCCAACACTGTACATATAAACAGAAGACCGTTACGCTATAATTATGTTGATCCAGATAGTTATGTGCGAATTAGTGTATTTTGTTGTATTTGTAGCCATTGTTGTTGCTATTTAAGTATCAACATCTTTATTATTACGCATGTTTCAATATAATTTTGCACGTTCAGATACTGATAACCACCATCAACAATTTATTTGCTTTTATCCTCGTTTTATTGTTTATACATATTTGTTGTGGTATAAAGTTGAAGTATGTATGTTTGAATGGTATTAGTTTAATATAAAGATTTTATACATACAATCATATGTTTGTGCACAACTTATAGTATGTACTTGAAATTAAACTAGTTAATTCAACAGGTTACATAAAAAGTTTTATTGAGTGCAGCTGTTTATTTTTAATTAAATAAAATCAAAAGTATTAGTCCTTGAACATTTTTCTTACAAAAATACATATTTAGTTAATGATAATAAGCATCACGTGGTCACATGTTCGTTCGTTATAAGATAGAAATTGACATTTTTAAAACGTTAAATCACTGTAAACGTTCACCACCAATAAGAAATTTCTAATTTGGCGAAAGTGTCCGTTCCGTTTCCTAAAAAGTGACACTGTTTATGTCTCAATGGCCGAACAAAGCTCAGTGTATTGTACATTTTTCATTTGATTTTGATATAGTGATGCGTCATTGTGCATAAATCACTAGCCACACATCATCACTTTATAAACAATTGGCTGAAAATGTAAATTTAAATCAAAATTTATTGATTTTAACTAAAATAGTTACTAAACATATGGTTTTCAAAGTATGTCACGTTCGTTATCATAAGTGTACTTACTTTCAAATGTTTTCATTATTAGAACTTGCTTGTTAGTCGTAGAAAACAGCCAGTCTTTGGCGGGAATCGAACTCGCAACCTTTTGACTGATAGTCCGGCGTTCTATCGCTACTCTATCGGGGCACTCAATCAATGGATTTATTGAGAGAACACTGCGGTGAACACATAATTTTACCTTTTGGACCGGTCGATTGACCACCAAGATCTTGTTATATCACACCGTTAGACTTTTTCCTGTGGGTATATGTAAAGTCTAAAGTTTAGGCGGACAAGCCCGCTTCGATTCAGGCCTTGGAGAAAAACATTACCCGTATCGTTCGCCAGTTACCAGTCGAAATGCTCGAACGAGTCATCGAAATTTGGACTCAACGGATAGACCATCCGCGACGTAGCAACGGCCAACATTTGATAGACATAATCTTCAAAAAATAAATGCCAAAGAATGTTCTTTTAATGATAATAAATATTTTCCAATAAATTAAAATTTTCTGTTTTGTTTTTCTTAAGTAGGGAACCTCGAAATGGATCACGTTTTATATGTAGCGTTATTAAAAAAAATGGAGAAGGTTGCGCAATAAATATTTGCGTAACTCGAAAACTGTTTAGTTAATTGAATTAAATAAAAAAAAACTAAATTCGGCAACAAAATTGTGTTTAAGTAGGACTAAAAAAATTGTCAAAACCGAGCACAGCGTACTAAACAATCATTTGAAGTTTTATTTTCAAAATAAATTATCCAACTAAATGATGATGAAAAATAAGTCCTTAACTGGTATTTAAGAAGTGTTCGTTAGTCAAACTAGAATTTAGTAAACTTTTAAGTTAAACATATAATACTGGTATTAATTTTGGTGAAAACGGATGTAATTATAATAATTTTACCAACTTTAACACATTTTAACCACATTACCAAAAATCTCTCTTATGCCAAAACATTAAATATATTTTTCTCTATTGTTTTTATTTTTTGTTGAAAATCATTGTAAATAACAATAATTAACAACTATTGTTTTTGGTCAGTTTTACAAAATTAGTCTATTTAACCAATAGCAACAAAACAAAAAAAAGGAAACGCCAGCCAACCAACTACATTTCCGGCAACCAAAATGATTATAATAATAAACATTTATATAATTTACATAACATTTTAATGTTTGATTGCATTTATGTGCAAATAATTTATTTTAATTGCCTAAATAAATATAAACGTTTCATGTTGTATTTTCTAGTTTTTTTTTATTTTGTTATTTTAAAAAATTTACATAATTTTTGGTTCAAAAAACTTGAAAACAAAAATTGCTATAAATACTTAAATAGTGAAATAATTGTGGTAGTTTTGGGGGAAAAAATGTAAGTCATTAAATAGGCAAAAAAGGATATTTCAAAATTTTGAATTTAATTTATTAAAGGAAATAAATAGCTACGTTAGAGATGATTGGAATTTATAATGTAAATATAAATTCATGCAGACTTTTGCAACTTTCGAACGGACAAAAATCAACTGAAACAAGTTAGTTTCGCTACATGTTATATTCGGCTGTGTTTTTTATGTGGAAGTAAACTTTGTTTTGGAGCAATGGTCAAACTTGGACAAAACTAATCAAGTTTTCGTTTTGTTATTAATTTTCATATGAAAATTTGTATTGCTGAATTTTATATTGATATTACATTTTGATAGGCATTTATGTAACATTGAGCCATATTTCAGCATATTTGTATGGGGGCTATGAGAAATCATGGACCGATTCTTGCTATCACAGTTTATCCTTTAATCGTAGAAATAACGTGTTTAAAATTGCATGGTATTATCTGCATTATATTCAAAGAAAATACTAAGAAACTGTTTAAAAATATCGTATTTTGATGGAGGCTGTTACACATTTTGTCCCATTACTCTGGTTCGCCTGAACCGATTTTGATGATTTTCAATACCAAACTGCTTAGGAGAATTATAAACGTTTTTTGTAAACTTTGCTTACTTTGGTTACATATTTTGTACGTGGTAGTGTTTTACACAAACAGGCAGACAGACGGACATAGCTCAATCGACTTAGAATTTTATAAGGATCAAGAATATATATACTTGATTGGGTCTCATATCATTATTTCTCAGTGTTACACACGGAATGACAAACGTATACCCTCATTCACCACTTATAGTCGTGGAGGGTATAAACATGTATGGTTACTTTTCCAACTTCATTCATTTTATCAACTATAAGCATGACAAAATCATCAGGACATCACTAGTGCTGAGAATTTTTAAATCTCATCCACAATAAATAGTGCTGAAATCCCAAGAATTTCTCATACTTATTGGTAATTGTCAGCATGATAAAATCGCAAGGTTGTCATGAAAAAGAAACCGATTTTTTAAAGCTGCCGATTTTGAGAAATTCCGGTCAGGTTTAATTATGAACGTTGGATGTGATTTTCGCATTTATTTAAATTCTATAAATTGATTTTCGTAAAAAGGTGTATTTAAGTTTAAAATATGAGACCTACCCTAATATAGAGTTGTAAGTTTCTGAGGAGTTTGAAACCTTCCATTTCCCAGTGGGCTTTAAAACTCTGCTATATTATATATTTTCCTGCTAGTAAAAAAACCCAGAGAAATACTCAATTTAATAACATTTCTAATTAGCCATTATTGACGTTCATTAGTCAGCTGATTAAATAATTATGTCACAAATATCTCTATGTGTTTGAGTGCTCGTGTTTGTGTGTCTGTAAATTAATGTGGCTGCACATAGTTTGTTTTTATTTGTGTATGAGTATTAAATACTTAATTATTGTTTATTATCATTATTTGTTTTTGTTTTAGTATGTATTTTATTCAGTGCTGCATTCAGAAAGGATATTCAAATTAACAAATGTAAAGGGACACACATTCTATGTATACAGTGGTTGTCATTATATTAAAACCAATCCAAACCAATTTTAAAAATTTTACTGTTTCTTTTGCAATTTTTATGGTAGTTTCTGTATGGGCGGTTGTCAGATCTAGCAATTTGCTACTGACATTGAAAAATTGTTAGCAAAAGGTAAAGTGTCAGTTCAGAACACTGTAAGAAAACCTAACAATTTCATTGGCACACAATTGTTACACAATGAATTTATCTGTTAACCGAAATTGTCAGTTCATACGGTTGTCAGATTGTTGTGTGGCAAAGATTGTTAAATTCGTTGTGAGGCATTGTGTGCATGTTTAACAATTTTAAATATTATCATGGAACAAACAAGAGCAATTAAAACAATTTTATCTGTATATGTCCTGGAAAGTAGAGATAATGAACACAAAATAACAAAAAGAAAAACGCCACAATCTTTGGGCAAAGGATTGGGTGTTTCAGCGATAGCAGGAGAGTTTTTATGCTAAATTACTCATCCAACTGCGAACTGACAAGCCGGAGTTGTATCAAAACTTTTTAAGAACGGACTGCCACCAATTTGATAATTTCTTAAGTTTAGTGACTCCGCATATTAAACAACCAGATACCAACATTGCTCATCAGGGCCTTGCTGCCATTAACAGAAGCATTGCACATATGACAGTTAAAAGCGTTTGACAATTGTCTTAAAACAATCTGACAATGACAAAAAAAATGTGTTTACACGATTGTTAGATGTCTGACAATATTTTTTTCTTACAACGTACTGAAAATGCTTTTTCTTACAACGTTGGAAGACGAAAAAATTTAAGTTCACACGGTTGTTAGACATTTTCTGAACATTTTTCGGAAACAACCCGTTTTCGTACAATTGCCAACAATTTGGGCAATTGACATAGTTAAAACCAAGCATAAGTATTAAAGAAGTGTTTTAATGCTTACATTGTAACATATTCTGAAGAAGAAGAAATAATACCTCTGGTAAAGCCGTATTATAAGTTTCTAATTTACTTGGTTGCTACAGGGGAAGAGTATACAGCCGACAGTCATAAAAAATACATGTTGGGATAACTCACAAACAACAAAAAACAAACCAAAGAGAAGATCAAATTATAAAAAGAATTTTTCAAGCTGATCCATTTAAAACTTCCAAGCAAATACAGGTTGAAGTGCAGTCATCGCATGCGATTGAAGTTTTATTTAGAATAATAAGACGAAGGCTTAATTTCTCTTTACAGGCAAACCTGTTGTTTCGCAAAAAAAAATATAAAATCAAGAAAATTAAAAAAAAGCCGATAAGTTTTGAAAAAACTAACTATGATAAATTTTGCCGATGGACAGCGATCCGATTAATCAGCAGCATTATCCAAATTATACCATAAAATCAATTAAACACGCGGTGGTAATGTAATGGTTTGGGGTGCGTTTTCTTGGCACAGGATTGGGCTAATAGCCAGAGTTTTTTCAAATATGGATCAACCATAGATACCATTCGCAACTATGAAATTTTATGCTCGACAGTGATCCAAAACACACTTCACGACTTGTGAAGCGAACACATAAATGTTTCAAAATAGCCAGCACAGTCGTCTGATCTCAATATAATTGAGAACTTGTGAAACGAAGTTGAGAAAAGTTTGGAAGAAAAAAACAGCAAAACTTTTGATGAATTGTGGGGAAACATTTAGGCGACCTGGAAAGCTAAACCCATTTCACTTTGGTCAAAAGTATGCCAAATAGATGTCTGCTTATGATAAAAAATCTTTCCTTGCCTGTAATAGAAAGCACATGAGTACAAAAAAATGTATAATAGTGAATGGTCTCCAACAAGGAACAGTAAATGCTCCAATTCTATTTAATTTATTTTTGCATGATTTTTTAACAAAGGTAGAAAATATCATTGCGTTTGCAGATGATATTATAATCTATCACGCTGATAACAAAATTGAAAATATAAATAATGAATTACAAAAATATTTAAGAATCGTTGAAAAATACGCGTTAGATTGGAATATGAAAATTAATTTCGAAAAATGTGAAACCATTCTATTCCGCCCTCCAGAAGGAAAATGTAATCACAATGTGAAAACTAAGTGGAAAGAGTTTAGTATAAAATCGAACAATAACATATGTATTCCTAACAAACAAGTTGTTTAATACTTGGGAATTAACCTTGATAATTTTTTATACTATAAATTTTACATAAACTCACAAATAATGAAAGCAAGAAATGCTTTTTACATGTAAAAAAAACTTTTCTATTCTCAGTATATAAATAGTTCGGTTAAAGTCATTCCGTATCAAGCATTAATTAGGCCTATTTTAACATACGGATGCCAAATGTGGTTTAACATTTCTCCATCATATATGGAAAAAATGGGTGTTTTCGAAAGAAAATGTATTAGAGCTTGCACATCGATGTATAGATCTAAGAAAATACATCTAAAACAAAAAATTGTACAACGCTTCAAAAATAAGTAGAATAGATAATTGGATTATACATCTTATTAGAAATCATATTGCGAAAAGCTCTATTAATAATAGTAGTATATTAGTAGTAATAAGTTACTGTTCTAATAAATGTATTAATTATATGACCGCCACTGTACATGAGTATACATACTGATGTGTGTCACTGTACTTAAATTAGAGAAAATATTCATGTAATCAAAATTAATGAAATGTACAATATATGTATATGAATATGTATGTATGTATGTATGTAAATACGTATTTATATAATTGTATGCATGTAAATGCAAGAGATATATTCATTAATATGTACTTATTCTTACATACATAAATAAGTATATACATACATACATATACATACATATATTTATTTAAGTAAGTATGTGTATGTGTTTCTATTTACCAGCAGGGTATTAAATTTAAATACTACTGCAATCACTATAAATCTCTTTGTATTTAAGCTAATTTCCGAGAAATGTTCATAGAAATTGTTTGAACTCTTACTATTTGAGTGCAAGTAATTTAAACATTTAATACCTTACATTCAAAACATTAATTTATGAATATGTACCTAGCTATAATTTAAGTTCCCGGATAAACAGAGAAGCTTCTAATTTAAACTAAATGATAAAAAGTTTATTAAATTTAATAACAAATTGTTAATTTCACAAATTTATGTTAAAGAAGAGGAAGTATTTAGTTTAAAGCAGATTCTTTTAAAAAGTCGATCAAATACCCAAATTATCGTTAATTAGGAAATGATAGGCAATTACGATGATAAGTAAAATTTTGGTATTAAAAGTCTATTTATGAGGAAACCTAAGCGTACAAAAGAAATAATAACATGAATAATGAGGTAAAAATTAAACATGAAAATTAGCAAAACAAAATTTTAAATGAAAAAATCGTTTCTAAAGCATTCCATTTTCAAACTTCCATTTTAATTCAGATTATTCATAGCGAAATAGCCTATGCATAGAAAATTTTCAAAGCTTTATCATGTATCATTCAATAAATGTTTAAACATTCAGTACATATTTAATTGTAAAATTGTAAAAAAAATGAGATTCTAAAACAACCTAAAGCATTGTTCACATAAAATGCGGCCACACTACCGAAGCTTTTTCTAAATGACTGGTAATGCGTTTAGCAATCAAAAAGAGAAGAACATCATTTAGGCCCCTATTATGAGCTGCATTCGACAATCGATATTCGCTGGCTATCGAAAATCGACTATAGAATATAAAATTTGTATCATGAGTTGGCATCGCTGTCGAAAATTTCGTTGTTCAACGAATTTTTTATCGAACACAAATTTGCTGTCGACGCGGTATAAAACTGTGCAAAATTTATTTAAAATGTAAGAATCAGCTTTTTTTTATTTGGTTTGATCAACCAAATACTACTTGTAAATTACTTTTGTTAATATCCTGCAGGTCTACGTCGTAAGTAGAAAACAGCAATTGGAGAAGCTCGTTTCTCTCATGGAGGAAGATCAGAAAAACTATTGCCAATTTTAATATACTTGGGCTTGTTCTGCCCTTTGAGCGTTGTTGCAGCAGTTCATCAGTAATGAACAGCAAGTCCACAAACGCCTCTTTACAGAGTCGAAATTTTTTAATAAATCTGTAAATTAAATTTATAATATCCTTCTCAAAACCTCATTAAATAATATACTCAAGTGGTGGAATCCATTTTCAAAATGTTGGAAGCATCCTTCAGCCTTTTTCTGCTTCCGGCCAGTTCTAGAAAGGATTCATCAACATCACACGAATCATCAAACCATAATTCCGTGGTGGTCATTTCAAATTTAATTTATTTTTTTTTTAAGAATTTGTAAACAAATATAGCGCCAGCTGATAGAAATGTACTATTGTGAATGACCCAAAAAAGTGATTTTCACAATAGCGTTTTTTTCATCGAATGTGCACCATAATACCAAATGAAAATTCGTTCGTTAAGCATTTTCGACCACAGTCGAAAATCGAATTTTGCCCATAATAGGCACCTTAAAGTTGAAAATGTTAGAAATAAAAATTAAACTTGAGATAAAGATGCATCTTATAAAAAATCTTTAGATAAGCAGTAACGTAAGCAAGAAAAAGCATTGTGTGACAGGATCCACACAACTCTAAATCATACTAATAATTGTAAAAACAACCGAATGTAAATATTTGAACTTGAAAGTTCTCAATAGAAAGGCATGGTTATACATGAGTTTAACAAATTCTGTCGGAAACAGTGAAAAAATTAGTGCTGAGCACTAAAGAAAAACCGTTATCGGTCGGGTCTTTCCTACAGTGATCGCTGTAGAAAATACAACACCAGTATAAGTGTCGCACCAAGAATACGTTTGGTTGCTGGTTTTCATGCATATCGTCAATTAATCATCAATCAATTAACTAACCAAGATGTTGTTGCTATAAAACGAGCACGCTTTATTTACAATAAAGTTTGAAAAAAATTCAACAACTGCCTTTTTATGAATGAAACGTATACAAAAATGAACCTCTTAAAACAAACGGAACCCAAAACAGGGATAAATTTGGCAAAAAGGCAAAACCCCAATTTTGTCGCCTCTGCATCTATGACCTTGTATATTTACATAAAAGAAGGCCTGCAGAAACGTTTGCTACCTTTTACTAAACGTCAGGTCTATTTAGTAAAGTTTTGCCCCGATTTAGCTCAATTTAGTTGCAATGGATTAGAGAAGATTTCCCTTACAGAATACAACTATCTAAAAAATAATTCTGGACAGTAATTTAGCACTAAGCAAAAATTTTATTCACATAAGAGAAATATTTAATAGGATATCCTTTATTTTATTTATAAACAGCTTCGCTCTATTGGAATATGTTGCTCCACATAATTTCACATCTCCTCAATTGCATTGAGATCCAGAGATTTTGCAGGCCATTACAACGCATTAATCTTATTCTGCTCCCAGCAACTGCTCAGAGTGCATATGGTGTGTTTTAGGCCACAAAAGCGGCATGTTGTCCTAAGCACACATACAGCAAAGTACTTTTGGAAGCAGCATATATGAAGTGTGCTAACCTCATTGTTGAAAATCTGTTCAACAATGTTCAACCAAAAATTTTTAAAAGCCTGTTTTTTAATGCCTCTAATTATTATTTCACAAAATCGTAATTTTAGCCTGAATCGCTGGTAGTGGAATATGATTTTGATCAATCGGTGTGGTTGTCTGAAATATTGAATTAAGGTCTCTATTACTCGCACCAGCGGCTGGAGAAGGAGCGTTAAATTGTTGTAGTGGAATAGAATTTGGGAACGGAGATAGGTCTGCTACAGCATCATTATTTTCGCCAGAACTTAGATGAGTGTATATTACAGAACATGTAATTCCAGGTATAGCCGGAGACTTGTTGGCAGTTTTCCTCCTTATTGGTTGGGATGGATCTTGTATTTCAGTAAGTTAATCCAAACTTTGGAATTTAGTAAATATTTCGCCAAATTTTGAAAGATTGTTTTGCACCAATAATAAGTCTTTATTTAGTTGTTCAAATTCATCATTGTAGGTTTTAAAGAACTTATAAAAATCAATATTAATTTTTTTGCAGTGATATGATGTCAGTTGTCATTAAGCCAAAGAATATAATTTACCTAGTTGTCGAGATCAATAACAGAATATTGCATGAACAATTGGTGAGCTAAAGAGTTCAGAACTAAGAGGAAAAATTTAATCCATGGCTTTGTTGGCACACTCGCATACATTTGTTTGAATTTCAGTGATGCAGCGTTGAAATTATTCCTCCAATAGAACAAGGATTTAGAATAATCCGATTAAGAGAAATCCACTGGCTGATCATCTTACGAGATAGTATATGACCAGGAAATGTTTCATGTAGTAAATTAATTGCTTCCAATGTCACTGCAAAATCAAATTTATACATTAAATATATAAGATTTTTTAACCATTCTTCCATTAACTTTGAACATGAATTATATCACCTTGATTTATTTCACCAATAAACAAAAAATCATGCAAAGCAGAGTTAATAAAAATTTTCCTTTAAATGCCTAAAAGTGTCGCGTTCTTGGCCATGGCAATGATACATATGAAATATTTAGCATCTTTTAGAGCTTTACGATTTTATTTTCTTAGAAGGATAGACTAACACTGGGATATTATTTAACAAATTACCCTTACTATAAGTAGCCATAATAAACACGTAATTAAATAACACCAGCAAAGTAATAACAACTTTTACATTCATTGTAACGGGTGATTTTTTAAAAGCTATAGGAAAGTTTTTCAAAAAAAAAACACATAAAATTCAGAAAAAATAAAAAAAATCATTATTTAAATCGATAGTAAGGTCCATATAATTTAATGTCTGAAGATTATTTCATGCAAATGTTGATCTTGACTTTTAGGCGCAGTCAAATGGTCCATCCGCTTAGTCCAATTTTGGCATACTCTTTCCAATATTTCGGCCGGTATCGCACAAATAAATGCTTCAATGTTGTCTTCCAATGCACGATCTAGGCGGCCAGCTGACCGGTCCCGAACATGAAATGTTGCCAATGTTGCCACCAGCGCACCAAACTGTGCCTTTTTCTTGATGCATTGGTAGCTCTTGCAATGCTTCTGGCTGATATTCACTCCAAAATCGACAATTCTGCTTATTTACGTACCCATTAAGCCAAAAATGAGCATTGTCGCTGCTCACAAAGAAGAGCGCGATGAACTTTCTTAACAGAGCACGCATTTTGATAATAAAATTCAATAATTTGCAAGCGTTGTTCGTTTGTAAGACGATCCATGGTTAAATTATAGACCAAACTGAAGATGTTTGACAGTGAACAAAACACGAAACGTGCGTCAGCTGTTTGAACCAGTCTTGCCAAAAAGATAATAGGTAAAAAATCACCCTTTATAAGAGCATATAAATTAAAGTACTTCTTCAGAATTCTTTTTAATCACTACAACGAAAACTTCTTCATAATCGTATTTTTGTGTTGGGATATAGACAATTAGTAATTATATTTCTTAAATAACACTAATTAATATATCAATAAATTTAATACATTCCATAAAAATAAAGTTGTTATACAAAATAATACCCACTCCATTACTATGAATATAATTCCTCCCTTTCCCAACTAAGCTAATTATCTATTCGTTTTTTTGCAAAGCAATACCTAGATAATAGGAAAACAAAATGAGTAAAAACAAAACTGCTGCAATAATAAGCACAGGCAACAATAAAACATGACATTAACATTAGACAACTAAACTAAACAAAATTTTCATAATCATTATTATACATACAAACACACACTCAGACTCACTCATACATACATACTACAAAGTTTTATTTCCCTTTTTATTTTTTGCTTTCTACATTAATGTGAAAAAGTATCACATGACAATGATTACAAAGTATGAATTAAAAAAAAAAAAACGAGAAAAACTTTTTTAAAACTCTCAGACACTAAAGTGTAGTGTAATGTAAGCTTGTCTTTGGCATTATCCTAGAATTACTACTTGTAAAACAAACTCTCTCAGACATGCATGCAGTGGGCACACATTAAAAAAAGTACAATATATCATATACTCGTACATACATACAGTAAGAGACTTAAATCTTCATACATACCCAAAATTTCATATTTTCGTCAACCAGAAAAAACATTTTTAAATGAAAAAAAAAAAAATTATATTTTAATTACTATACGAAAACAAAATTTTTCATTCTATTTTAAAAATAACGAGAAAAACAAAGTGTGAAGAAAGTGTTCATACATAACAAAAGATATTTCAGTATTTAATAAAAAAAAAAAACAATTCTTAAGTTAATTTTCTTTAATAAATTAATAATTTGTTGGTCCGCCGTTAGCGTCAATCACTGCCTGCAGAGAATTTTCGGACAAGCACTTTTATAAAGCGTCCTTTTGCTTTTGTTTGTTGGAAACAACCTTAAGCAGCAATAGCAAAATATTCAAGTCAAATGTTCACAAACACTACTCCCTCTATCCTCCCTCCCATAACCTATTTTCCTAGTTCCAACACAATGCATTGCATAAGTAGAGGTCATCCCCTGAGTGCTGGTCCACGAAAAAAAAAATAGCAAGTTTTCCTTTTAAAATACCCCAAACGTGTTCAATAGGATTCAGTTCCGGTTATTGATGCCTTGGTGCATGATATAGCATCCAATTTTTAACAATGCTAGCGGTATACTTGGAATTGTTGTCCTGTTGGAAGATCCAACTCTGGCCAAGACCCAACATATCTACTGATGGCTGCAAATTATGTTCTAAAAGTTGTTTATAATAAACACTAGCCGGCCAACTCCAGATTCTGCCATTGCGCTCCAGCTATTTCGTTGCCACCGCCATGATTCACTGCTGGCTCAACAGTGCTTTGGTTCATGTGCTTTGTTCATTTCACGTCAAACCTTTCCTCATCCATCGCTTCCAAACAAGTTAAACTTGCTTTCATCAGTTAATACAAATAGTTTCCAAAATCAATGCTGGTACAATTCTGGTAAAATTTTTGGGATGTATGAAGACTTAAGTCCCTAACTGTACATATGTATATATTTAGGTAACTTGTAATACCTGTACATGCTCTTTGCTACAAAAATATATATTTTTGTAAATGTATACATATGTATGTGTTTATTTTTAAGTTTTGTAACAAGCTGAAAATTACTGAGAGAGTGAGCCAAGCAAAAAAGTCCATTTGTTGTATGAAAGTGTGTATATGTTATTATATGCAACCCAACTATCCATTATAAACACTTACTTTGCTCTTTTCTGCTTAAACTTTTTTTCCGGCAATGATTGTTGCCCCAGCATGAGAGCCACATTTACTTGTGTGAAAACTCCTACATATAGAGAAACTTCTCGCATATACATATGTATGTACATATATTCATATGTATGTATATCCTTTACATATGCTCACTTTTACAGTTTCAAGTAAAATGTGTTTTTCTGTTTAAATTTTGCTACTTTTGTTTAAAGCCAATTAAAATTGTTTCATTGGATTTGCAACAGATATTCATCTACAAAAAGGGATATAAAATAAAAAAATATATACACGAAAAAGCCTAAGCATACAACTGTTAAAAATGAAAATGTTACCTAGTTATGTTGATGAATTATATAAAATGTATAAACTTTGCTTTAAAATTCTAAAAATATCTAGAAGAAGTAGACGAACAAATCTAAGCATACAAAAAAATTGAGAAAAAACAATGTAGTTGTAATCAAAATATTCATTTAGGTTTTCCACCTATAGAAAGAAAATTTAATTATTATATATAAAATGAAATAAGCTAAGCATACAAATTGCTCAGTGTATAAAATAATTGTTTAAAAGATATAAACATTTGAGATTTGAAGTTTCTAAACGTATAGGCAAATAAAGAAATTTTCATTTCCAAAAACAGCTACTTCCTAGTCAAACTAGGAATCAAAATAATCAATTTGATCTTGTGTAAGAAAATCAAAATTAATGAATGTTTTATTAATGAAAGTTTAAATTGAGAAAAACACTGCCATTACATAAAACTAAAATTATGGCATTAATAGGCAGTTCTTATTAAAAATAATCCCCCTTTCCAGCAATTGGTCAGCTGAAGAAGAGTGCAAAACTATGTAGAAGTTGTTAACCAAGAAAGTGGATTAAAGTACCAACAAAATGTTCCTGTTTCATCACACACTCTTTCGCGTAAATTTTCTATGACTAATTTGTGCAACTATGGCAGTAATGCGGGAGCTGTTGTGGTTTTGTTGGCATTGATCCATTAATTTTAAACAACCCAATAAAAATTAAATCAATGCTGTTAAATCACACGTCCCATGTCTCATGTTTCATGAGTTCTAGGCAGCCATATGTGAATGAACTATGTTAACAAGTCGCTGTATCGCACACTAGTTCATGTAATTGGGCTACTTCAACAGGTGAAAGTAAAGTATGACTGGCGTCATATGAGGACCCTGACTACGCGTACAAATTGTGGACAGTATCCTAACTATCATTTTTCTCTTTCCGATCTCTAAGTACGATACTAACACGGAATGACTTTCAAAGCTGTCATACACGAGTTGCGATCAATTTGATCCCGCACATACCTCTATGCTATTCTCAGATATAAGTAGATTCTCTCCAGAGAAACCGTCAATTTTATGTTGCCAAAGTTAGAAGACTCAATGATCCTACATCATGATCCGAACTTCTTCTGGCAAGGGCTGTCGATCCACCAAAAAACAATCACCTGCACTATTAACAGTCGTTGCCTAGATGCATCCAGTTCAGTAGTGGTGTCAATTTGGGTGCCTCGATAGACTAGGCGATAGTGTGCCGGACTATCAATCAGTGAAACGGTTGCGGGTTTGATTCCCACCAAAGGGTGTTTTCTGCAGATAAGTTAAAAAGCTTCGCAATTTGTGTTTGTTCATTAAATTAAAAAAAAAAATTAAAAAAATTGAGCTTTATAAGCAGGCATCTCAGATCTCCAGTTGACGCTGTAGAGAGTTTCCTGATGCTGATGGACTTTCACCAACAATCTCATCTAATATGTACTTCGATATTGATATTTGTACGGATTTTTTTTTAGACGACCAAGTGTGTTTAGCGTCATCAATTGATCCAATCTTACTGAATTTTTGAATTACTCTCTTCACTATAGCCGAACTAATATAAATATCCTGATTATTAAACTAATTGTTCGATCTTTCTGTTTTTATTTAAAATTATATTTTTATCAAGCTTAAGGTTAAAGATTATTTTTATTTATTTGTCATATTTTCCGATATCTTGCTACAACAATGTCTAGTATCTTTAAGGTAATATTATTAATAAATTATTATTAATTTAATACATTTATTTCCCTGAAGATGTTACACATTGTTGTGGCGAAAATATAATTTTTAGATTTAATATCCCGACTATATTTTGTACGATACTTTCTAATGTGTCCGCCAAACTTTTGTTATTTTGTATATACAGGGCGATTCATTTAGACCAATGATCAAAAGAATAATCTCTGACATTACTTTTTCAAAATAAATTCATTGACAAATTTGGAATCGATGTTGCAAAAAAAAAGAATGTTTCTCAGAAAACATTGATTTTCCAAATATAGCTAAATAATTTGTTGTTGCGGTGTGAACCTTTCAATGATAAATCAAAATAAGATAACATTATGACACAAGTCAGGCGAAATCTGTTAAAAGTAAACTAATGGCAAAACAGGTCTTAATGGAACACCCTACATTATTCAACAATGGAAAATCATTGATGACTAGTATAATGCTTCAATTTTACTAACTTAAACGGTTAGCTGTTAGTCTATTTCTTCTGGTTTTCAACTTATTACTGTACTAAAGGCGGCAAGTACAAATCGTACGTTGTATCTTTAAATAAATGATACAGCAACTAAAATTCGTTTTGCCCCTAGTTATTTATAACTTCTTTATGTCATTTCATAGATATTATTGTTATTATTGTTGGCATTTTTATGCTGCTGCCATCGGTTTAACATTTATTATAAAGGCAAATGAACGTCCTTGTGTTCTAGAGTCTTTAATTTCATGTTGTTGCAACACAAACAAACACACATACTCGTATATGTACATACAATCAAGCACATGAGTCACATCAACATAAAGTGCGAAAAAGAAATAAAGGAACAATATTCTCTCTGTGGCACAACGAAAATAAAGCACTCATACGCATTCGCAATGTAAGTACTGCAATACGAATTACAGCAGCAATATGCAATTCAGAAATAATGTTACGTAAAAAAAAAAGAATTTTAAAAAGTTACTTGAGTAAAAGTTACTAGCAACATAAACATCTGAGACTGCTGCGTTGTTGTGTTGCAGTAGAAATATGGCACGATGTTGAACGTAGTCGTACGTACGCAAAACCTACGAGTTGTACAACTAGTCAACATTATATTTCCTTGTCATGTTAGACGTGCAGTTTTTTTGGTTTGGTAATACTGACTGCTATTGCCTGCCTGACTACTAGCCAACCTAAATGTCGATATATTCGTTGGAATAAAATCGAAGAAAATAAAACAAACATATGTATTTGCAACACACGTTTTCCATGCTCACAAGCAAAGTTCTTCACTTTTTGTTTTGGGTATGGGGCATTGGGATATTCTGTGAATTTTAGCGTTTTTGTATCCTTCACGACGCATACATACATTTGCAAACATACTAGCACATGCATAAATGCAGTGTCAGTGCTATAACACACACACACACAGCTAAAGTAGCAGAAGTGCCAGCAATACGAGTGTGTATGTATTAGCAGCATCATCATACAAATGAATGGAATACTTATGCTGCAACACATGCAGTTTTTTCTTCATTTCGTTCATCTGCTTTCTAGTTGCAGTTCAACATATGCACGCATGTATAACACAAACTCTAATGAACATTCTCACACATGCATGTATTCAGAAATATGCACAAACACGTACTCATACTTATTCCTTCTGCATAGATACACTTTCATTCTCCTTGCATTCATTTTTATCCTTTACACTTGTTCTCATTTTATTTTAAGTAAAAACTTTAGTGTTTGTGTTGCTGTTTTTTGTTCGTGCAAGTTTTACATGACACTTTTTATATCACAACTAGTTGTTCCTAAAATATTTTTAAGTACTCTACTTGCTGGAAAAGGAGTTGTTAGTTTATTTTACTGAATGCACTGTTTAATAAATTAATTAGAATTGGTTTGCTCGGAGCTTTACTATGACGTATTGGGAGCGAAATAAGACAAGCAAATAAATAAGAATATTCAAATTTTAAGATTTATGCTAAAGACTCGGGTGATAAAAGTCGTTGGCTTAACAATGAAAAGGGTGTGCCAATAGGCCACCATTTCTGCAGTAAAGTGTTCAAAATCGAAAACAATTTTTTGACAGCTGGCAGTTAAGGATTAGTAAAAATACAGCGGTACTGGAGGTAACAACGCGTTCTTTTGGCGAAGCGAAAATTAAATAATTCGTAGATATTGGACCAAGTGTTGATCCAGTACCAAGACGTCTAGATATCGATATCAAAGAAGTGCAAGATAGTGTTGGATAACCTACAGTATACATACAAAAAACAACTACATCTTTATGTTTGATAAATTTATTTGACACAATAAAAAAATAGTCTAATGATCACGAACAATGAAGAGAATTTGTTGCATGGATTACAAAACATAAACTAGTGGATCTGATTTCTGGACCAAAATCATTTCGATGGCTTTATTAATCGTCAAAAATGCTGAATTTGAAGTTTCTCATGTGACACAATGAAGAAGAATGAAATTGCATCCACAACGTGGCAATGTTTGGGGCGGATTTTGATTAGAGGCATGCTGCTTCATTAATAAGCAGTGACTTACTAATGCTAGATATCGCGAATTTATTGTACCTAATTGAATCCATATCAATGGACGATAACAAAATGCAGCCACATACAGCCCGCTACTTTCTAGTTTCCCTGATTGATTAGAATTGGTTTACTAGATTAGTGATTTTATCACCATGGAATTTCCTGTTAACGATTTATTTTAAGTCAAAGGTCTCTGCCAAAAATCCCAAAATCACACGTGCATTAAAAGATATAGGTATATATCTATAGGTATTCGAAATTTTCAAGGAAAAACAGAAAAATCAAAATCTATTTTGTGTATCGCTCTAACTTTATCTAGGTCCTACTATATAAAATCACTTTGATTTTTGTTACTTTTATTATTTTGTATGCTTAAGTTTTTTCGTTTGCATAATATGAACTGCAAATATTTTATAAAGATTTTTCGTAACAATTTGTTTCAGATTTTGGTCCTTAAAGTTTTTCCCTGAGACCTGCTGCAATAAAGGGCATAAATAATTCGTCATAGCCGATTGTACACCTCACAGGCACACTTATTTATATATTTGACTTAGTTTTTGTTTTTGTGATTTCCAAAGAACATACAGCAATAGAAATTTCTTTCTATTAATTATTTATGTTCACAAATTTAGCACACATTAAAATTTTTATATAGAATTTTTCAAGGCATTATGCTTTTAGATTGCAATGCAACATGTTTGCACAAAAGTTATAAAGAAAAACTGCAATACAGGATCAATATTAACTTAATTTTTACTCTCGCTACTTGTAAAATGTTGGAAAAAATAATTGTAATATTTTATAAGAGAATTAAAAACTTATAAAATATAAATGGAATTTTTTTTAATACATAACTAAATTTCTACTGAACTGATTATGCAAATTTTCAATACTGTACAACTAAGAGTATTTTTGGAAATCTTAATAATTTCGAATATGTATTTTGGTCGTTAGTATGCTTTACACAGACCTCTTCCTTAGGTTTATGGATCTTCTTGATTATTCAATAATCCATTCAAAGAATTCTGTTTTTATTTAGTGAAATGGATGCACAGGTTTTCAGGAAGTATATTCTGTAGAGAGCCTCTTGATATATTAAAATCCTTGTCCACGACAACAAATTGATATTCATGAACTTTTAACAACATATTCACGCTCTACTTTAACATTTGAATCGCTTTCTTTAGCGCCGAGCAATGTGTTTAGCATTAACAATTGTTTTCTGAATTTTTTATTTAAATCTTTATTCTGACCACATTTTATATTAAAGTTGCTCACAGTGGCCCTGAAACTTTAATTACATTTTTACTCTATGCTCCATTTTTACTTACCCAGCTGTCAAAGTGTTTTTTATACCCACCACAAATAAGATTAGATTAGTAGAACTAAAAAGTCTACATATTCTATAGTAGGTCCTTATAAGATTCTAAGACGATCTAGCAATGTCCGTCCGTCTGTTTGTTTTTTGAAGGCACGATAGACCTTCGAAAAATGAAATTTTTCTTAAACATTCTTTGTTTCACCGAAATGTTTGGTATTGAAAATGGTCAACATAAGTCGAGTAAGATCCGGGTTATTAACCAAAGTTTCAGACAATTTCGACATTTTTTGTTATTATCTCCTAATATCGTGAAATTTTTCAAGTTGTTGCAAGTGATAAGAATTGGTACATTTCTTATAGTCCCCATACAAATGTATTCCCAGAATTTGGCTCTATGGTACATAAATGCCTATTTAAAAGCACTGTTCATACAAAATTTAATAAAAATAAGTTTCATAATAGGGAAATCATACGACAACACAATTTTTTGTTTGCATTAAGGCTTCATTAGTCTTTACTTTCTGTTACTGTTCTGTTCCGTGTCGTTCTGTTGTTAAATTTTTGTAGTTAATTTGTCCGTATAAACGTATCAGCTGTTTTATGTAAACAAACAACACATACCGCGAAAATAAATCAAAAAATACAAATCAAAGTTTTTTTTGTTGTACAATATGTCATTACTTTCAACTAAAGTCATGAGTTTTTCGTCATTCATCGTTTATTTTTTATATTTTACAAAAACTTAATTAAATTCAAAGAAATTGAAAATTTTTGTAATAAACCAAAAATTTTTTTGTTGTGTGTATGTCAGCTGTTTTGTGCTGTCACATGCAATTACGGAAAGTACGGTACAGAAAGTAACAAAATCACTAACGACTTCTATACATTTTCTATTTAACAGAATCAAGTCAGCTGATTCGTAACGGAACAGAAAGTACGGACTAATTCTGCCTTTAGTCCATATTTGACCGTATTTTGTATGGGGGCTACCTAATCTCACTTATAAAATTAATTAACAAGTTGAAATTGGACACAAATTATCCATATATATAAGTATATGAATCATCGCGATGCATCGTAACGAACTTTGTAGTAACTGGCCCATAATTCGTCATCATAGCTCTCATATGGGGTCCTCTTCCAAAAAGCATATTAACAATATCGAACCGACATTTTACACAAATGAGTTATATGTTAGTAAAACCAAGTAAGAAAATATATTCGGTCAAGCTCGACCATATAATATGCTACAGCCTTTATATGTGCAAAAACAGTATTTCTGAAATTTGCGCTATACGGGAGCTATGACCTATCATAGACCGATCTAAGAAAAATTTTTGTGTCATTACTTCTGTGCATATAAATATTGTTTGTGTTAAATTTTATTTCGATATAAACACTTTTAAAAGATGTATGCATGTTAAAGTAGACCTTATATGGGAGCTATGATCAAATATGTGGGGGAGAGGGGGCACCTTTGAACAATGTTGATAAAATCTCAGTTTAACATTTTTTCCGATCCTTAACCGAGTTTTTCACATGGCAACCTTGTTTTTTTAGCAACGTCAACAACTTTTGCTAGTTTTTCAGTCGTCGACCGAATGTAGTTGGGTGAACAAGTTTTCGCAGTGCCATTGTAAATTTTTTTATTTTTTTTTTTGTAAGAATGTAAGAAGTATTCCATAATCGTTTTCTTTCATGAAAGAAATTTATTGCAGTCCAAAATTAATTTCACATGAAATTAAGGTAAGTTATTTGATAATTATGTAAAAAAAAATATTTATTATAAATTTCCGTGAAATGGCAAGCCAGTTCAAGTTTTGACAAAAAAAAAAGGGGGCACCTTTGAACATGTTAATTTATCAACCGAAGTGCCAAACATTGTTGATTCTCTCTTATTTTCTGAAAATGACGAATCCAATGCTGTTCATGATGCTTTAAAGGAAAATGTAATGTCACCTGAAATTGCAAGGCCTTTTCCGTCTTAATAATATAAAACAAGAAAAAATTGCCGTTCAAAGCTGCCCCGAATTGGGGTCCCATTTAAACACAATGACTTCATCCATTAAAAAAATTAAAAAAATATATAAATCGAACTAAAAATAAATTACTTGTAGACTTAAACTAAAGTTTATTTCCATACATATTAGTTAAATTATGTAAAAAGTCAATAATTCAAAAATATAAATTTTTATGTGGCTTGAAAGCAAAAAGTGTTCAAAGGTGCCCCCTCTCCCCTACCGATATGCACAAAATTTGTAGATGTGATTAGACTTCATTTAAAACCTATTTGTGGTGAAATTTGTTTGGATACGTGCATAAATCAACCTTATTCGAGAGGACATTTGTATTTCAATCCCAACCGTTTTTAATTAGAAACTTAGATTATGGTATTTAACTTAACTTAAAGTGATATTTAATTATGAAAACATTTCTATAGGTTTTTATTCATGTTAAAAAACATGAAATGAACAATAGAAATAACAATAAAATATATGTATGTACTCGTATGTATATTTATTATGTTATTGTCTTTTTTACATACTATACTTGTTCATATAAATATTATGGTTATGAATATTTGCTTTATTAAATAATAAAAAAAAATGAAATTGTCTCATATTTCACATTTAAGACAGTTATTTACTTATAATTTATTGAATTTATTTTCATGCCGACATTTAATCAAATATTTTTCATGGTTTTGCGTTTTTCTGTTCTGTTCTGTTCTGTTTTTTTTTTTTTTTTTTGTTGTATATCTGACAAGCGTTTTGTGAGAGTAATTTTTGCATAAATAAATGAATAAATATAAACATTGATGGCTTTTCATATTTACATGAATCTCGTACATTTAGTGAGTGACTCTTGTTTGGTGGTATATTTATTTATTTGTATTCTTTTTTTTTTTTTTTTTTTGTTGGTGCGAATAATTGGACAATGCAACATATATCACTGGTTACACCCATGTGTACCTTGCTCCATCCCTACCTAACTCCCATGCAAACATACAGTCACGAATAATTCAATCTAGTAAAGATTTATCTGTTACTCGCACCAAATTGTTGTAAAAGTGTTAAATGAGAGGTAAAGTTGGTGGTGTCAGGGGGGTTGGGTGCTGTGGCATTTTCCATGTATAAACATATGATGATGATGTTGTTGATATCAGTTATGTCATTGTTGTTGGTGTTGCTATTATTATTATTATTATTACATTGTATTTTAAGGTATCATACGTTGTTATCACATATCGTATTCATACTTTATGCATTCAGTCATCCAGTCAGTCAGCCAGTCACTTACTCACATACAGACTCTGTGAGTCTCTGATTCATTCAATTTATACAAAACCAAACATCACATTGTTGTAACAAGACAAATGATACAAACAATATTACAAGTTTTTTGTTGTTGTTATTTATATGTGTATGATGTGTATTTAACACTCAAAAAATATGAACCGTAAATTTAAATTTAGACTGCTTTCACGACAATTTTAAAAATCTTTTACACTTAAAGTCTTGGCTTTACAAAATATTAAGGATCCTTTCAAGACAAAAAAATTATCATTCTGCGTTCCTTGCCTCATTTCCAAACTTAAATTTAGGCCTGTTATTTCTTTAAGTGTACGCTTGTCATCTCCTGTATGTTGTTGTCATTTCAGTTGATATATTTTATGTCACAATGTGTTTGCGTGTAAGTAATTTGCTAGTGTGTACATAAAATATTCCCATTATTTGTATTGTCTTGTTTACACCGCTGTTACTGTCACTGATGCTATTACTTCTCTACTACCATCCTTTTCTTCCTCTATGATTGTGTTGTGTAGTTTTTGTCATTGTAAAGGATTAATTTGTTTGCCCTCCCACAATCACACTTACTCATACAAAGTACACACTATTGCACACCCATTTGAATATTTTATAAAAGGATATTTATGCAAATAAAAATATGGCAACAACAAATCAAAGGAAAATTCAACTCATTCTCATAATCTATGTCACATCTACTTGTCGCACTGCATTTGGTTAAGCAAAAAATGAGCAAAACAACAACAGAACCAACAACTGCGGCGTCAACAACAATTGTTGTGACAATATTTGAGGTTTCTGCGTTTATAGACAATTCTTCACACAACATAACCGTCATGTTGGAGAGACCAGCGAAAAGAAGCCAAAAATCAAATGAAGCCAGTATAAGTCATACATTTAATATTTGCGGTTGCAAAATGTATCGGTTTATTTAAAAAAAGTTAATTAAACAAATTCCACAAAACGTTTATTTCTTTAGAGTAAAGTTTTTAAAAGATTTTAGATGCATTCTCGAAAAAATTTTAAATTCTTAATTTTTTTATAGAAATTTGGGTCTCTTTACAAGCGAAATTTTTTATCGAAACTTTTTTTCTTTACTAGAGAAATTTTCTATTACAACTTGGTATATTTACAAGATAAAATGTCTATAGAAACTTGGTCTCTTTACAAGAGAAATTTTCTATTATAACTCGGTCTCTGTCCAAGAAAAAGCTTTTGTAGAAACTTGGTCTCTTTGCAAGAGAAAGTTTCTATAGAAACTTGGTTTGTTACAAGAGAAAGTTTCTGTAGAAACTTGGTCTCTTTACAAGAGAAAGTTTCAATAGAAACTTGATATCTTCACAAAATAAGTTTCTATAAAAAGTGTTTCTCTTTACTAGGAAATTTTCTATACAAACTGTAAAAACATGGCCATTAAAAAATTTATTTTCTATAGATATTTTGTTCTTTAAAAGCAAAAGATTTTCTTTACAGAACTCTGCGCTTGGCAAGAGAGACTTTTTATTGAAAACTTGGTCTCTTTATAAGAGAAGGTTTCTATAGAAACTTGGTCTCTTTAACAGAGAAAGCTTCAATAGAAACAATAAAATATTTTTATAGAAACTTGGTCTTAATAGAAACTAGGTCTCTTTACAAGAGGAAGTTTCTATAGAAACATGATCTCTGTACAAGAAAATGTTTTTAGAGAAACATGGCCTCTTGAGAAGATTTATTTTCTATAGCCACTTGGTTCTTTAAAAGAGAAAAATTTTCTTTACAGAACTCTGCTCTGCAAGAGAGATTATCTATTGAAAAGTGTCACAAAGACAAATTTTCTACCATATTACTACTAAAATTATTTATTTTGTATATTTATTAGTGGTTGACTTATTTTCAACAAAATTCCACCATTCTTGTTACAACTTTAACAATTTGGTTTTGTGAAATCCTGAAAAGCTTACTGTATTTTTTTTTGTTATGACAAGATTTATATAGATATCAAATTTAACAATATTCTTTTTCAGATTCAATTTTTATTCAATGCAATTTTTATTCTACGAGTTTTTTTTATTTTTCTTATCGCTTTTGGTGCAATTGCTTGGAAATGATTTTAGCGTTTATTGATATTTTGTTAAAAAAAAGTAAAAGAAACAACTCTATAGTCTATAGAAAGGTTAAAAGAAAAAAATCTCTAGATAAACGAAAATTTCTGTATTCTTGTTTTTCGTTATATTTCACGTTTACGGATTTCTTTTTTTTTTAGTTCGAAAAATAGAATATGGTAATTTCTATTTTGTCATTGGTTATTTGAACTACTTTTTATATTCAGATCAAATCACAATACTGTCACTTTTTTACAGCTTCCTTCTCCTTCGTAACACTTCTGCATGCAACATGATTTCATTCAACCCAATTTGAATTTTGTTTAACTATTTTTCTTTCTTTTTTTTGTTGCTGCTACTCTCTCCCATCTCGATAGGATTTTTTATATAAAGTCATTTTCAGTTTCGTTTATATAATTTTTCCCTGTTCATACCCACATGTGGCGGAGGAATTAAAAAACAAAATAGAAAATAAACTGAATTTCAATCTATGGATAAAGTATGTTTATGTAAGCAGTATTTTCATTTGGGTTATTGTAGTTTTTCTTTTTTTTTTGTGTTCTAACAATTGTATTGTATTGAATTTTTCTTTTGTATATTTTGTGTTGTTCCAGTTTTTTTTATACGAATCACTTTTTTTGGGTTTATACTCTTTGTCATTTTTCATTCAACATTTATTATTTTGTGTTTAATTTTTTTGTTATTATAATAATAAATGCAACATTTACTTTTCATTAGATTATACCCAGACAAAGGGAGATTATTTCTGTATTAATATTTTTTATATGTTTTCATTCAATGTCATTAGTTTATATAAAAAACTATTTTAAATATTGTTCCATAATCAAAACTGCTTGACAATGCATTTTGTTTGGTGTTTTCAACTAATTGAAATTGTATTATTTTGACAGATTAATGAAATTTGTTTTCCATGGATTTGTCATTAGGTTTGCAGCCATGGGTTTGCCAAAGTTGTTTTGTAATAATGAACAAATACGAAAAAAATTTTATCTTGTTTGTGTAGCATATTTCACTTGCAAAGAGAAAATTTTCTATAGTAAGTTTCTCTTTGCAAAGAAAAAAGTTTTCTGTAGATAGTCTCTTTGCAAGAGACAACTTTTCTACAGTAAGTTTCTTGCAAAGAGACAAATTTTCTGTAGAAAGACAAATTTTCTATAGAAAGTCTCTTTGCGAAGATACAAATTTTCTATAGTAAGTTTCTCTTGCATAGACACAAATTTTCTGTAGTAAGTTTCTCTTGGAAGGAGACATATTTTCTGTAGCAAGTCTCTTTGCAAAGATAAAAAAATTTCTATAGTAAGGTTCTCTTGCATAGAGACAAATTGTCTACAGTAAGTTTCTCTTGCAAAGAGGCAAATTTTCTATAGCAAGTCTCTTTACAAAGAGACAAATTTTCTATAGTAAGTTTTTCTTGTAAGGGACAACTTTTCTATAGTAAGTTTTTCTTGGAAAGACACAAATTTTGTAAAATAAGTTTCTTTTGGAAAGAGACAAATTTTCTGCAGAAAGTCTTTTCCCAAAAAGACAAATTTTCTATAGTAAGTTTCTTGTCTGTAGTAAGTAAGATTCTCTTGGCAAGAGACAAATTTTCTATAGTAAGTTTCTCTTGCAAGAGACAACTTTTCTATATTAAGTTTCTCTTCAAAGCGACAAATTTTCTGCAGTAAGTTTTCTTGGAAAGAGACAAATTTTCTATAGTAAGTGTCTGTTGCAAAGAGGCAAATTTTCTGTAGCAAGTCACTTTGAAAAGAGACATATTTTCTATAGAAAGTTTTCTTTACATGATACATATAGATTTTTTATACACATTTTCTTTTGCAAAGAAACCAAGTTTCTAAAAGAAAATTTATCCTGTGCAGAAATACAGTTTCTCCTGCAAAGAATTAAAGTTTGTATAGAAAATTTATCCTTTGAAGAAAAAAGTTTCACCTTGAAAGAAAGTTTCTGTTGCAAAGTGATAAAGTTTCCATAGAAAGTTTCTCTTGCTTAGAAAAACTAGTTTTCTATAGATTTTTTTACATTCTATAGAAAACTATTACATGCTTTTCTTTGGAAAATTAATTAAAATTCATAACTGTAGATTTTATTTTTTATTTTGTTTTTTTTTTTTTTTTTTTTAGTTACAGCTGACCTACGAGTATGAAATCTATTATTTAATACAAACCTCCAGGTACGTTTTCTTCTTTTTTCTTTTTTTATACTCAAATAATTTCCTCACATGTAATGCAATCTGATTTTATGATTACGACATACTCGTATGTGTTTATAATAATTTCCTAGTAGTAAATACATCGCTGACAAGTTTTTATTTGCACAAAAAAATATTTAATTTAAAAATCTATTTTTATAATCCCCTTAAATTTATTTTACAGAAAATGCTCTTAAATATTTCACGTTTTTATTTTTGTTTTTTTTTTTATTATTATTCTCTCCCTATAAAACTACAGACACCCCTCGTACCCAGTCAAAGTTGTAGGAAATGACATTAATATTATGACAAAATGAGTTGCGGTACTGTCATTTTTTGCTTGTCACATCATCACTCATTCATTCATTCACTCTCTCACCATTTTCGCTCGTCTACTCTAGACGAAAAAAAAAAGCGAAATACAACTGCTTTCTTTTTCCATTTTTTAAATGATGAATTTATTTCTCCAATGGGGTTCAAATAAATGAATTATAATGTTTGATAAAATATTCGCACACACAGTTGTGTACGAGTATATATATGTGTACTGGGTTCAGAACATAGCATACATATGAAGAATGAGTGACATGTGTTCACTAAAAAAGACATAAAAGAAAAAGTTTGCGAGAGAGAAAAGCATATATTTTAACCATAAATGAAACCGCTCATTTGTTTTTTCATTATTTTAAGAAATGTTCTTAACGAATATATAAATAATGCCAATTTGTCATGACAAGGTGTTCGTGTGTCAACATATTTTTTTTTCTTCTTCCACTCATCACAATTAAAAAATTGTTTTTGTTTTTATGTATTCTGGTGATTTTTTTTTTTGTTCTGATTAAATGTTCAAATGAATGATAATTAACAAGCATGGTGAAAATATAATTAAATGTATAAAAATTAAGTTTGAAAAAAAAATATTTGTTTTAATTACCCTTTCATATATGTATGTATGCGTGATACATAAGAGGGAGCCTGTTTTTTGAAATTTTAAATTCAGTGTTTCGGAGTTTATTTCATATTGGCATATAAACGAATTTAAATGGTTCAGTAAAAATTAGTGATGAGAAGTAATACGATTTTTTAAAGGCTTAAAACAACTTGTAATGTGAATTCAATGCTAAGTTATGTCACCTAATTAAGAGGCCTTTAGTTTACATGACTGACATTTAAACTAATAAATTTATTTTGAAGCTAAGTTGAGGGCAGTTTTTGTAGTACCAGTAGGAGAACTGACCTTTGGCACACGACCTTTAGTGTCACGAGACGGAAGATAATCAAGTTTTATATTTATCTCTGTCTGTTAGAACTGCCTTTTGTTTGTATTTTTGCAGCAACCCAGTCTTTTCTGACACCTTTTTAGGAGCGTTAGCGCTCTTTATGAGCCAAAAAAACAATCATAATTGCTCCGAAGAAGAGACGGAAAATAATCAAGTTTTATATTTATATCCGTCTTTTAGAACTGCCTTTATTTGTAGTTTTCAGCAAGTAACATAAAGCTATTTACGTTAACACACAATAAAGGCTAGGTCGTCTATCTGATATTACTTTGGTTTGGGTATCTGCGCACAGGGACCACTGCGGCAATGAACAGGCAGTAAATCTGACGAGTGGTTTATTAAAACGGGGTCCCTTCGACTCTACTTAAGTGTTCGCACGTAGTGAACTACCACGTAAACCAACCAACCAACCCAAAAAAGCTGATTTTGGCTTTTTGAAACGTCAAAATTGTCAACTCTGTATACTGTGTGCCTTCGGGGAGACTACTATGGTGCTTGCCAAGCAACATAGGGCCTGTAGATAATGAATAGTTTACACGAATTACTACTCAATTGGCTCAAAGTTGACTATTGTGGGATTAGTTTATATATTAATGTCAGTAGTAGTGCAGAGAGTGCTCATAAACTCGACTTGTTAATGCTAAGTTGCTTTAATATAAGGCTGAACTCTTATCTTTATTGTGTCTTGAAAAGTCTAACTACTGGACTAACCCCATTTATTTTAAGCTATTTTAAGGTCATATGATACATATTTGTTAATCTACAACTCTGATTTTTAATTTTCATCCAATTGAAATTCTATTTTGATTGGTAATGCTCAGAATTTAGAAGACAATTAATACATTGATGTAATTCTATAGTGCAGACATGCTCATGACTTATTTATCAACTGGTCATTTGATAGATTACCTTTCTTCGCTATGTATGGTCGACACACATGGCTTGCTATTTAATCGACTGCAATTTATATTTCGTGCGGTTAATTCCTACCATACTGTCAAACGTAACTACTGCGAGTTACCATTTCTAATTTCTTATGCATGAAACGAAGTTATCTATCATGTGATCAATTGTTTTTCAAATTATATGATCCTTAGTTTTTCTCCACTAATGTGTCCCTTTATATGGCAGAATGTGGTCAGTTTATCAACTTGATTGATCCCAGTCAAGTCATATATTGCAAGGCCATTGGACACAGCCACAGCAGTAATCAGCTAATTGATTAATTACAAGTTTTCTTCTTAATCTCAATTAACACATTACTGCTCCTTTACAAAGTAAAGTATAAAAGTTAAAAAAAACTTCCTTAACCCTCTGGGTAATGTACAGAGTAGTCAGCCTAGCTAAAAATAAACTACACCTTTTCAAGTTGAAATTAAGAAAATATGTACAATTTGGAATCAAGAAATCATATTCACCCCTATCGTGAATAAAAATTCCACGTGAAATTTGTTCCCTTTTCACATTTTTCCTATTCAAATTCAATGTTAAAAAAATAAAAAGGGAAAAACCTCCCGCGGATTTTTTATTCATGATTGGGCTGAATGTCTTATTTCTCAATGTCAATTTGCTTTTCTAAATTTCAATTCGTTTTTTCTCAATATAAATTTGGAATTTTTTAATTTCAACTTGAAAAGGTGTAGTGTTATTTAAGCTTCTCAACACATGTTTTACAAATAATTTAATCCAATTGTCAATTTATTGTCAAATGTAGGATCAAATTTTCCAATATTTTCGTACTTGATAGAATCCTAATTACCTATCGCAATTACTAACGTACTACAGTTTATCGTGGCAACATTTGCCACTTTACCATCCCTTGGTAATGTAGAGAGTAGTCCATGTTTAGAATTTTATGTTTCTTTTCAAGTTCTGTATCATTGAATTCTTTAATTTTCCGGTAAGATGATCCCAATCATTAATATCATCTTCATGATATCCAACGTAGCCTGAATTAGTTAGCGCTTACTGTCTCTTGTCAGTGCAGAGAGTAATCAGCTCAATGAATAGCTACTTTATTAATTCCCAGCTATCTGTCTCTTGCTAATGTAAAAAGTAGTCAAAACAATCACTATCTTAATGACAAGCTACTTCAGCTACTCCAAGTTACCTGTAGTGGATTCAACCACTTCACTGTTACTTGGTAATGTACAGAATATTCAGTTCAGCTACAATATACATATATATTTAGTCTCCCCTAATAATTTCATTTCACTGAGCTCACATTCCTATGATAGCAACCACACTGTTACAATTTACGATTAAATTTAAATAATTGAAAGTTTTCCACAGCAAAAATATTTTTATAATGTGAGCAGAGCATGTGTGCAGGGCAACTGAACAATATGATGACAATATTTATTTTTTTTTTCGTCTCTTGACAAAAATAATTTTTATATAGATTTTCCTTGAGTTGTGTTTTATACACAGACAGTTTGAAGGCATTTAAAATATGTTTTAACTCATATATGTACTACATTATTTATTTTTTATTTGTATTCCGGTTGTCGTTGTATGCAACAAACAAATTTGTTGTATGTCTCCTTTTAATGCCCTTAAGCTTATTTGCTGTCGTGTCTGTGGCAGCAGCAAGCAGCCAACAACATCAGCAGCAGCGGCAGCTGTAAATGCTTTTGTTGCTGCTACAATTTGTTGTTGAACAACATTATACACTCTCTTATATCACACTTATATATGTATGTACATGCATAAATACTTGTGTGATAAGTTGTTATTATTATTGTTGTTGTTGTATTATCATTATTATGTGGTTGTTGCAGTTGTTGAACTTATTCATGTTCAACTATTGGCATTACACCGTTTGTTTTTTTTTCACCAGTATGCAAAAATTGTTCGGTATGTATGTATTGTGTATCTGAGAGTCTGTATGCGTAAATGTAATTTTACATTATTCTCTATTTTACTATAATTTTAAAATGTTTTTTTTCCAGTCTGCTTGTTGTGGTGCTTGCAACACTATATATCGCTTGCAGTATGTCTGCGACATCTGTCCAAGAATGAGCAAGTGCATGCTACAATAACAAAAAGCAAAAAATAAAAGAGCAACAGCAAAATAGATCTCATGAATCAAAATGCTTTAGGTTGTTTGTTTTCATTTTTTTGTATTTTTTTTTTTTTTATTTAATTTTTTGTAACATTTATTTTTGTTCGCATTTTTCATCCACATCTTTGCCTGCTGCCTCATGTCATTTATTCATGTTGTACTTACACTCTTTCACATGTACTCGTTATTTGTTGTACATGCTGACAAACAGACAAGCGGGACAGACTTACAGTGCATGTGAATGACTGTTGGAAGTGCAAATTTAGTATAGAAAAATATACAATAATAAGAAGTTAATTAAGGAATTATTTCATTATAGGCTTTAAATATGTTTCAAAAAGTTTAGTTTATTATATTATTTTTGTTTTTAATCAAGGATTTTAGCTCTATTACCTCGTGTATGCAACTATTAATCACTGTACTGTCCCTTAGTAAAGCACATGGTAGATACCACAATTAATAATTTGCTGTATATTTTAAGTGCAGACAGCGTTCAGCTAACGTGGCCGACATTTTGTCTAAGAAATTGTTTTAAAAACTAATTTGAATGTTTGTTTTTGGAGCAGTGCGTTATTAAAGAGAATCAGTCTTGATTGACTTCCCAAAGATATCAGTTGGATAAATAGTGCTTAAAAAATAGCACTTAGTTTACATGACTAACAATCTTACCTACTAATGGCCGAATTCACAGTCTTTAGTTAGTCCCGGATCACACAATGGGAGAAAAAAAGAGAGAAAAAAAGAGAGAGGGGACCACTCTTCTTTCCCCTATTACCAACAAACTCAAAAGTTGAGCAGCAAAAGTTGCATTGTGTGATCCGGGACTTAGCTAATGACAAAGGCTTATCTAATGATTCTTTATTCGCAATGCTTAGTTTGCCATAAGATTAACAAGTAATAGTTAAACAATAGTTAGTATTTTAGTTTACCAATGGTTAACTAATGACTGAGGATTCGGCCATAAATATCACTGAAAAGAAACAATTTTTTGTAAATTTAAAAATTTTCTCTTATTATTTTCTCTTATTATTTTTTCTCTATTTATTTTTTTTATTTAATCTTTTTTATTATTAAAAAAAATTAAATTTAATTTGTTAATTTCTTTAAAAAAAAGACCTTAAGCTTGAACAATTACTAAAATATTGATATTTATTTATTTTATTTTTTTTAACTTGAAATCTAGGAACCATTTTTTTCACAACTCTCTTTATATTATTAAAAATAGATAAGCAATATTTATTTATTTTAAAAATAACGAACATGGTTTACTTATCATAAAGATTTTAACAATGTAACATAAAAATATCAAAATAACCAAATTTTTCTTTTAATTCGTATATTTTTAACTACCTTTGAAACCACTGTGTTGTGTTATTCCGTTTATTCTCTTTCGTGTTCTCATTTATTGTAACATGTAACTCTAATGTTCATTTTAATGAACTATTACTAATCATGTTATATATTATTATTTTATAGAGTGCTGAAAAAAGAGTTTATTTGAATAAGTATATGAAAAAAATGAGCTAACAAAAAAAAACAAAGTAGCTCCTAATATCCCTACGAACACGATACTGAAACATTTCATTTGTCTAGGATCTTGGCCTTAGCACATTTTAGAACACAGAACTAACGCAATCAAAAAACATATTTTGTTCGGATATTATATTACTAGTCAATTGACACAAATTAGTTTAGGTTAAGCAGGCAGTCGTAACAATGCACAGATCAGTCAATTGACACAAATTAGTTTAGGTAAGGTTAAGCAGGCGGTCGTAACAATGCACAGATCAGTTGGGTCCATTTTGCTGGTCTCTATGTATCGACTAAAAAGATAAGAAAAGCCTTGGATAGAAGTAAAAGACAGATATGAAAGATGGATGTCTTTAGAGTTACAAAGAAAATATGGAGTAGGTTACTCACAGTCAATTTAACGACCAAGTAGTAAAGGGTTTATGTATCCTACATAAAGCCTAGTACTCTGTTCAAATTTGGGAAAAATGTTTCGCTGTGAAAAAATAATGTTGCCAGATACATTTCACATGTTTTTCACAAAATGAACAGAGTACTACTTCTGCAACATTTGTTCATGAAAATTTCATGTTTATTTTTTTAACATGTATTTTGACAGCATTCCACTTGAAATTTTGAACAGAGTACTATGCTTAATGTAATAATAATAATAATCATAATGTAACAATCCGACATAATAATAATAAAATAATAATAATTATTGATGTTGTGCTGAAAACAAAAGATGAGAGGTTGTTTCTTCCCCTTCTTCGTTATGACAGCTTTTGCAGAAGTCGTTTTAGGATAGACCTGGCCTTTCTGCGTGTTTGCCTAAGTTATAGTATCCAGTAATCTAAATTCAGTATAAGTTACTTAGTCGGAACCGCTGTAGTTTTAACAAGTACGACGTTCCCTATTTAGCCTACGCTATATTAATGTGGTGATTGCACAGTTGGGCTCATGTTCCCACCTCATAGTAAATGTTACTGATTTTCTGCTTGCATGTTGATAACGGAATGTCGCATAGATGGTATATGTCTGTGTCAGGTACACAGAAATATTTGCAATCTAAATCAGCCAATTAATCCAATGATTGAAATACTAAAATAAAATGAAACAATTTTGGAGTTGATTCAATTAAATTTGTCAATCAAAACTCAAAAATTTAATTGAATCAACTAAAAAATTGTTTAATTTTATTTTAGTATTTCAATCATTGGATTAATTGGCTGATTTATCCCTAAAAATATTTTCTGTGTTGCATGTCGCTTTTATTTATAAGATCATCAGCAACAAAGCTGCCTAATGTGTCTCTATGTCCACGCACCCATTGAGTATAACTGTCAAATGTCTCGCCATCCTATTTAAGGATATCCGGCATTACTGGACCAAGATTAATTTATTGCTTGGCTCTTTAAATATATACATACGAGTATCCCTTTCAGATATTATCTTATATCTGAGTCAAATCTCTCCCCTATTTTGGAGTCTTTCGTATGTGAATAGACTCGTAGTTTTTACGAGGAAACTCTTCATTGATTCCCTACCATTCGGAATAGAGAAACTAAAGCTCCTCGAAAAGAAGGGTCTGGAAGTGCAACAATCAATGTATTCGGAAAGACCTTGTGCACTTTTAATTATACGTTCATGCCCGTATTGTAAGGTCAACTGGAATCCAGTTAAGTATTGCAGAAAGCTATTCAGTCGCTGTAGTACACATGGCTCCTGTTTTCAGGTTTGCTGTTCTCCTTAATATCTTCTCAAAGAGTAAACAATTCGAACACTTGTCAAGTGCTTTCTGCGAGACAGACACCCCGTAAAATAGTATCGGTTTTATGACCGCTTTAAAAAGCCAGACAATTTACGTAGCGGAAGTTTAAATCAAACGTGATGTCTATAAATAACAATTATTAGTGTTATATTCGTAGTGGCAATAAAATACGGGCCCCACTTTTTATACTTCGTTCGTCCGATTTGGTTAATTTGATATTCTCCAATACTAGAAAATATCAGTAGTTAATTTCAGACTACTAGATTCAAAAATTTTACAAGCACCTGGAATGTAGTTCTTTAGTAAAGGTATATTGGTATTGTTAGTTACTGTTCATTATTTCTATACGAGTAAAACTTAAGCTGTATGCTTAGATTATTTCATTGAATAAATAAATTATGTTACTTTTTAAACGCTGTTTTCATAATAAACTCTGTCTGCTTAAATCGTTTAATATCAAGAACATTTCTATACTAATTAAAATAATGAATTTTATTAGGACCTGGAATGAATATTATTAATATTATTTGTATTCTTCAGGTATGGTCACATTTGGTCACATTATTCAAAAAACGGAACCGCTTGTTTTAGCAAAAATGTGTTTGACGTTGTTTACTCTTACAAGAGTTTTGCCAGATCAAACAGCATCAAATAAATTAGAACTAAATATTTGTTGTGCTTTGGCCTAAATAAGAAAAAGTTTTTTTTTTTTAAATAAATAAAGAGTTCAAATATATGCTATTTAGTGGTTACATCTTTTTCGGCAAATATTTGCCAAATGTGATCGTTACAAGATTATGTTACTTTACAAAGGCTTTCGTCGCACATCATTCAACAATTTTTAAATTTATACTTGTATGTTAAGGTTTTTGCAATGCTAATAGAATACATACTTTGCCACTTTTCAAAGCTCCTCTTCTTAAAACACTCTGTCACACAGCATTCTTCCAGAGCAAGAAAAAAACCAACACCTTTACGAGAAAGAGAATAAAAGAGATGCTCTTAATTGGTTAAATATTTTTGGGTTTTATTTCTGCCTTTTTCATAATTACATTTTCAATTTCAATGCAAAATAAAACAAAATTGAATTTTAGTGTGTTTCCACCTTTTTTCACTCCCATCTATTACGTACGCTCTTATGTATATATGTATCTGTGTGTTAATGTTTATGTGTGAAAGTATGAGAGTCTGTATTTGTAAGTTTATTTTCCTGTTCACAAAAAAGTTTAACATGTTTTAGCCGTTGGCTTTGTTCAACAAACAATAAATTGCATGTATGTAGTTTGGGTGCCACGCGCATTTTGTAGCCGGGTAATGGCAACAAATCTATGAGAATAGACACAGACTTTTAGGTATTATATATTTTAGGCTATGTTCTTTTTTTAAAACATTCGATTTGTGCTGAAATGCAGAGCATATGTGGGGAATGAAATTATATGGAGGATGTTTTTCACTGGCCCAGAGGGAAGTTTAATTCATATTTGTTCTTAAATATTTTGGAAAATTAGTTATAATAAAATTAGGAGTTGAAAAATTCAAACTATTTTGAGATTATGACTTATCCAAAAGTGAGAAAAAGCTGTTACACAATAGAGTAGCAAAATATTTGTTTTTGTAAGGAAATAATCAAAGCATACATTTAATTACAAGTTATTAAATTTGTTTTAAACTGTAGTTTACATATAATGCAATATAAGGAGTTTCGAACGAACTAACCAAAGCATACAAATTGTTGTGCTATATGTTAATAGCGGTTCGTATATTATATTGATAAATTACACTGCAATAATTTCAAGTTAACGTAGCTTTTGAAAGAGAGTAACATTTAAATAATCCATTGTCATTAAAGGTACACCAAGGGTTAATATGTCCTCATGTAATTGCATCACTTTGACGCTGTTACAATGCTTGAGAGAGATGCCGACACCGATGCCATGAGCTTGCAGAAGCTCGAAACTAGTTTCACCCCATTTAAACGCACAGTTGACTAGAGTCTTATCTAGAACTACGAAATCAGTTAGAAGTTCGGGGTTTCGTCCCCTAACTGATAATTGGAACACGTAGTGGCTATAGTGGCCAGGAAGACATTAGTTGGTTTAATGGCTTATGTTTGTTTGCAAATTTCGGACAACCAATTTAAATCTAGATCCTGTTGCCGAATCAACACAGCCTTTGAAATTAGTGGTAGCAATTGGCTATATGCTCAGGTGGCAATCGTGGCATGTTTGCTGGGAACCCGTCCTTAACAAGGCCATAAAGCTGGTTTGATAGCTCGCAGTGATCTTCTGTCCTTGCTTGTAGCTTAATCGATTGTTACATGTCTAAACATTTGTTGATTGACTAAGCTATAGGTGACAGGGATTAGACCTTGCAATTTGTATGTTCCTTGCAAGTCATACTATTGTGTGCTCTTGTGAAACATATATACATTAATATGTACTTGAAAGACATATAATGCGGAGGTTGTCTGTCACGGCGTTAAGAGTGCCGTGGATTTAAGCCCTAAGGGCAGGCATTAACGTTAAGCACTTGGTTATTCTGTCACAGAAGTTCAAATATTGTATTATTGTATTACAAACTAAGCAAGGCATGCAAATTCTTTGATTATTGCGTACTAGAACGATGAACTTGATTGCTAAAAATTCTAGTTACCGCGGCTTTCAAAAGATAGCCACATCTGCAGTACTTAGTTGCTGCAGTATGGGACCACTTGAATGGATCTCTCCGGCTGTTGGTTCGATCTTTTGTATGCAATTTTTGAACTGTTCAATGCCAAACTGTTTGCATTGATCAAATACTACTTGAGATATTAAGAACCTACACAGATCCTCATTCGGTGGTTTAATTTTAGATCATGTCATGACATGACAATTATTTAAGTACTAAATAGTTTTCTTCACAACATAATTCTGCTGAAATATTTAAAGTTCTCTCTCTCTCTTACTTCCAACGTTTGTCTGCGAATTGTACCAATCACTTGAAAATATCGTGAATGCCTGTGTCTTTGTATGCTTAGCTTATTTCATTTTGTAAAGTCTCGTGACTGATCCAGGGAAGTTGGAGGGCGTATGTAGTTCTATCACCTTAACTGTATGCTGCCAGAGTCCTACTTGTCTATATTTAAGATACCGATCACTTGAAAACATTATGATTATCTGGTTGTGTATGCTTAACTTATTTCCTTTTTAACTTGCCTAAAGTCTCATGTCCAAATCTAATCTTAAAGAACTTGTTTCGTTTCGTTTTCTTAGTCCCGGATCACACAACGCAACGTTTGCTGCTCAACTTTTGAGTTTTTGGGTGGGAGGGGGAAAAAAGAGAGAGACGGGACTTATACTATTGGAACAGGTCTTATTTTTAACATATTTTAACTAGAGACATGATATGTCCTGTTTTCAGCGGTCCCAATTCTCTTCGGTATTTCTAGTTAAGAAATAAATGCCGTTTAAAAAATTTCACAAAATCCAATTTGTTAAATTTAAAAACTAACTGTTGGAAATTGACTTAACACTTTTTGTATGCTTAGTTTTTTTCTTTTTAGAAATAAATATGTATGTAATAGCATAATCAATGCAATATTTAGATCTATTTAGAATTATAATTTCCATTCATAACTTTATTAATAAATAATCTAGAACTCAAGTTTTATGACCTTAACATACATATTTCTCGCAAAGTCTTTACTTCCATCTTAAGATTTTTCTTACTTTAGTTGCTTACCTCTCTTTTTTTTGTGCATAATTCAATAAATCACCAGCAATTCTAACGAACTGATTCATTTATTTTATTTTAATTTAGTTTGCAGTTGTTTATCTGTATGACTGTAGAAAATTTCATTTCCTTTTTACTATTCATCTCTATATCCGCCCTAAGTTTTCTATAGTAAAGTTTAATTTATCTAAAGTTGTATCTGCAAATGTATCTTTATGCCACTACATACACCTTTCACAATGGTACAACAAAAATTCTTAGTTGAATGTTTTCACTTCAAGCAGCAGCTAACATCTATTTATTATTTTCCGAGCAAAAAAAAAGGAAAAACTAGAAAAACATAAATAAATAAATAAATAAACGACAACCTGCAGTTTAACATAATGCTGACAATGATATCTCAGTTGCTGACTGATGATGATTGCGATAGCATGAGCAGCAAGAAATAGGAATGTCACACAGATTTTCAACTTTTAATAATGTTTGTGCTAAACAGCTAAATGGATTTAGTTCATTCATATCGTTCGTTGTTGTCCTCGTCATGCTGAACGTCTTGTGCATCATTGTCAGCAGAAGCATTTGCAGTTGATATTTTTAATATTGTTGTTGCTGTGTTCTTGTGTTTGCCTGGGCAGAAGTATCTTTTCAAATTTAATGGGAAATGAGTAGCAAGGCTTTTACACTCGACATTTTTAGAGCTTTGTAAAACTTTTGCACATGAAAATTATTTAGATTGAAAGCAGGTTTTTTTGGCATCAGAAAACTGTTATTAGTAAAACAGAACTGGCAATGTCTGTTCATAGATAAAATTAGCAAAACTTATAGACTCATTATACAGTCCTAACTTGTTTTAAGGTAAAATTAATAAAAATGTTATAAAAAAAAATACTTTGAATAATATTGCTACGTTGTTACCTTTTAAAAACCGTCGTTTTTACCATTATTTCCTAAAGAAAAGAAAACATAGCGTGTCTTTATTTATTCCACTGTACACAAAAACTACTACTTTTACGACTCTTTAACACACACATTTGGAGAACGCTTTGATAATCACTCAATGATGACTCACAATAAACTCAACTTTGAGTGACTCTGCTTGTTCTATTCATACATTAGCGCCATTTTCTAGTAATTTCCGGCGGCATCTATAGAAGACAATCGAAGGATCCTTTCTATAGCCATTAAAACTTAATGTTGATAATCATTTTGTATTGGTATGTTGATCCCAGCCATTACAAACCGTTAAATTTAAATTGACGTAGAAAGTCCTAACAATATTAAATTGTTTATAAATTCGATTTGCCTTTCATCTAACTTAAGTGGTGAAATCTAAAATATAAGCTTAAGATATGCTGAATTTCTAATAACCTTATAAATTATAAGAATTATTATCATTTAGAAAGGTCTTTCTCAATATTACACTAATCCCATATCTAAAAGCTTTAAGATGGTTCCAACAAGTTGGATTGGTTAAGGGATAATTTGGCACTCACCCAATCTGTTAATATATTTGTTTACATACCTGTAAAGAAAAAAAGTAGAAAAAATAATTATTAATATTGTTTAATTCCGTATGTAAATTTATGAAATAAAAGCGTTACATGATATTAGTTACTTTAATGGAATGACAACTTATTAATAGTACGAGGACGGTTCGGAAACTTCTTAGCCTAGCACAGAAAGAGAATAGTTAGTTTTTTAAAAACCATTTTTATTTTTCAATATAATCACCTAAAACTTCCATACACTTAGTTCAACGCTTATCTAGCAATTCTATCCCTTGATTAAAATAGTTTTCCTCAAGTCCTTAAAAATAGTGGTTTACAACAGTCCATTGCTTGGATTGTTCTTTTGTTTCTGGAGTATAGTGGTGGATCCATGTGTCATCAACAGTTATGAGACGACGCTTAAAATCCATTTTATTTTTCTTAAAACGATCCAAACAAGCTTGAGGAATTTTTATTCTTATGCGTTTTTGGTCGACTATTCACAAATGCGGCACCCATCTTGCAGAAAGCTTTTTCGTCTGTAGTTATTCATGCAAAATTAAATGGACTCGATCATTTGAGATACCCATTATAGTAGCGATTTCAGGCACTTTTATACGTCGATCATTTAATACCATATCATGCACTTTGGCTACAATTTCTGTTGTTGCTGTTTTTGGACGTCCACTACGTACGACCACATTTAAATTCAGCAACCCAATTTTTTACTGTTGCAAAGGAGCACTTTCACCGAACACATTCACCATATCATTACGAATTGCTTGCCATGATAAACCTTTTTTACTTAAATATTTAACACCACAAATTTATAATTTTTCCATTGTAAAAAAACAGACGGGTGCGTCTCTTCTGAACACCTGCTTCTATATAAAGGAGTTTGCAATCTAAACTTAGCTTAGAGTTTTTGACAATGAGACAATTAATTTGTATTAATTTCTATTTCATTTGCCTCTATATAGAATTTCCATGTAGGGCGATCGAGGTGTAGGAATTTAGGAATTTAACTTCGGATTGTTGATACAAATAGGAGAGCATGATTCTCTACGCAATAAAATTAATGGTACATTGAGTTTCCTACATGTATTCTTTGACTTTGTCTAAAAATTTCATAAATTTTAATTTTTATGATGAAACATTTTAACACAACAAAGACTTTAAATAATTTATTACAAATCAGTTCACAATTAAAAAATAATCTAAAAATCCAGACTAGAAGAGAACCGACATAAAACTAGTATGGTTACTTAGCTCTAGGAATCGGTACTATATAGTTATACTCTCTCAATCTATTGTTATTTGATTTTTAATCTATTGATCACTAAATTTTAAAAATCATAAACTTTGCGACTACAAAAAGAAGTGTTTTATATTTTGTGGTTAAAATAATTGTGATGGTGGTCATATCTACTAACAAAATACATTCTAGGTTGGCTTTCTAAGAGCAAAAAGTTGCGCAAAATGTATCACCCTATTGTAACAATAGAGATATATACAATATCACTCTCATATTTCTGAATTTAAACAAAAGTAGTAATTTTGTCACAAATGGTGGTTAGGTGGGCTTTTTGTGTTCGTTTTGACGAGCAATAATTGAATATGTTCTCTTAGTCTGTGTTCACACTTTGCAAGTATAATTGATAAAATTCTTTCTATTTTTTCTTTATATTTCTTCTTTTTAAGACGAATTGTTTAAATTAATTTTTTCCTTGGCTCACTCCCACCTAAAAAATAAAACCAATGAGACTTGCAACGTGTGAACACGATCTTACAAAGTTCTGACTGTCAATTATGTGTAAACTAAACTTCTGTATTCCTGAAACTCAACCATGCAGACGTAGACATTCTGATATCATGAGCCAAGAGAACAATATTCATCTGAATATTGATCGGACCTTATTTTTTCGAGGTCTCTTGGCAAAAAGATTACTGTAACTGATGAGCGATACAGTAGCATGATACATGATAAAATAGGACTGCAGAATATGTGCTTCCACAGGATGTGCATTAAAGGGAATTTTCAATTATGCGTTGTTTTATGGTTTAAAGTCTTTATTTTGGATTTATTAAGTCACGGGTCTTTGTGAGTAAGTTTCAGACTCCGGAAGTTCTCAAAGAGAACCTTCGCTTACGATTTTAACCAGAGCGATTCAAAATACGCTGACAATAGTTCCAATGGTGATTAACAATGCCGGCAGGCACATAATCAAGACATTGAAAACATATAAATTTCAAATCATTTTTGTGTAAATATTGGGTCGATCTGCGGATATACATAATTTGTTGGGTCGCAAATAATATTGTAGAAATTACTACTCAAGGAGTATAAAACAATGGAGCTGCTAATTCACCAGTGATTATGACAGTGCTGGAACCATAACTTGTATGCTTAGCTTCTTTCGTTTGAAACGAATTCAAACCACTGGCACATCCAGCAAATTGGAAATCTAGTTTTCAAATAAAAATTCCACTTCAAAAGTACTTATCCACACAGGTTTGTTTAAAAAATAATTTTCTAAGGCTTTTGCAAACAAAACGGAAAATATAAATGTGTTACCTCATCATTTTGAAGTCATACAACAAATACTCTGTCATGTTTCATTATTTCTTTAACCCCCTAAAGAATTATTTTCTCTTGTGAGGTCTCTCTAGCTGAAAAATAAACAGCAACTACTCTTGTTACCATAAAAAAGCGTTAAGCTCCTTTTTGGCATCTGAAGCCACAATGTGCAGAAAATCTGCAAATACATATCTATAAATAAACGCCAACAAAAAACGTTGGGTAGTTGGTCATGGTTGGGTTTTGTCGTTGTGTTGTGATGATGTCTAGGAAGAAACACATAACAAAATTGTTTAGCACCCACATACAGCATTGATTTTAGCTGATCCATAACCCTCCCTCCGCATGTGTTTGTTTGTATGTTTGTGTAGAGAATCAAGCGCATTTTTCTTTCTTAGAAAAATGCTTCATTGGAAAGTGTACAATGCACACCACAGCTTAGAATTTATGGCCAAATGTGATGATGATTTTCAAAAAGCACACCAACGTACAAACTGGAACTATAGAAAATAAAAAGTTTTTTTTTTCAAAAGTGATTGCCAATTCTTTCATTCTGTTATATAAAATTCACTACAAGTGTTTGGAGCGAATTCAGGATGACGTTGGTAATATTTGCAAATGCTCAGGAATGTTTAATGATTTGTTTCTCATTTAATGTTGAAAATAATCCAGCTGCATTAGGCTGCAAAAGAAGCTGTTACATACTCTACTTACATTCCATTTCTTATTAAGAACTGTGGCCAGTTCATCTGAGGTTCGATTGGTTGTATCTGCAGATAAGCCAAAAGATTTTGCAGTTTGTCTTTGTTTAAAACTGAAATTAGTGCAGGGTACACAATGATCGCTGTAACCGATTGTTTCTCTCCTTTTAAATTTGTCTACCTTTTCATGTTCTCTATTTCTTCGCCTTCATCCAATAATCCCAATCCAAGTGTAAACTTGTTAAAGTTTTTTTTTTTTTTTGTTATGATTTTTCTTTCATTTCATGCAATTTTCATTTAAGGTGGTCTTTTCTGAAGTGTTCATTTTTTTCTTTTTCTGATTTTATGATTATTGTTGTTTTCTTGGTGGTTTTGAAGTTTATATATGTCTAAGTTTGCCCGGCTATTTCGTTTATGCCCAAATGCACAAACAATAGTTTCTGTTTAACTTCTTCATATCAGGAATCTGAATATATATATGTTGTTGTCTAATTTCATTCATTGTTGCTTTAACAATTTTACTTTAAGACCTTTTTCCCCTCATCCTATTATTGTCTCTAGTTTAATAATTGTCTGTCCCTCTTATGTCGTTTACAACGTTGTGGCAACATTTACCTCTTTGGACTCTTTCTCCATGTTATGCATGTTACCTGTGTCTATCTATCTGAATATCTATCTGTTTCTTTGGTTATTTTCAAAGTTAAATATGCTGTCACCTCTTTGTAATATACGATATTAGCTAAAGGATAAACATTTTTAAGACTTTGGCTTGGCATTTCTAGGTTAAATGAACTAACAATGGGATTTTGTTAAAGATTTCCTGCAGAATTTTATGGACACATGTTTTATTGATGTTTTAGTAGATTTTGCAGAAAGTTTATCGCAAGGTTTATGCATGAGTGTGTGTGTTTGAACGTTAAATGGTCTACGAAATTGAAAATCGATTGGGAAAGTGTTGGTTTGTTTTTCTTCTTATTTTTGCTCATAAGATATTAATGCGTTTTTACTTTTTGTCCAAGGAAGATTATTTTTGTTTGTTATTCAATGGAAAGCAAGGAGTAATTGGTGAACATGAGCATGTCCAAATAAATCTAAAAGTGCAGTTAAAATTGATTAACGCTGTTAGTAAGAATCCTTGATCAACTCGCCGACACGTGAAGTACACGAACAGGCAAAATTCTCATGTAGAATTTGATTTACTACAAGAGATATCGTTGCGTCTTGTCGATCACTTTAGCAACCTAGAAGTTGGACAGTAAAGGTACGGTCACACTTGACAATTTTTTGTCAAAAAAGACGTAGCCACTAAATAAAATATATTTGAATTCGTTTAATTATTTAAAAAAAACTTCGTTTATTTAGAACAAGACACAACAACTATAAAGTTCTATTTCATTGGATAATGTTTGATCTTGCAAAACATTTGTAAGAGCAAACAACGACAAACAAATTTGTGCTAAAACAAGTGGTTACGCTTTTTTGAGTTAATATTTGCTAAGTGTGATCAAACCACTGTCTAGAAGAAGTTTGATATAATTTTTATTTAAAAATCGGCGACAATTAGGTTCCCTGAATCCCTAGCCATTATTTAGAAGATGGTTGGTCCAATTATGACTCCAAAATTGGCACTTTATAGGTTCGCTAAACCCTAAATGCAGCATTTTTGACGATTAACAAAGCCATTCATTATTACAAACTCTTAAAAGTCAAATTATTAATTTTTGATGGGCAACGCTTTCATTTGAACAACCATAAAGCAAAGCTTTGAGAAGCCAGTCATAAATCAATGGATTTATATTCTACGATGATATATGCCAGCTTGTCCAAATAGTGAATCCTATTTCTTTCTTACTACTTCTATTTTTTTTATGCCGAAAACTTAATCATTTCTTATTAAACAAATTTTGTATATAAAGTTTAAAAGGTGCAAATATTTTTTTATAATAAAACCACGTCTTGACATGTCATCATTTTGTGCGCATAAAAATAAAACGTCGGCAGAATTGACCATACATATTTGTTCATGTGCTTCTGTGTGGGGAAAACGTGTTAATGTCCATGTTCATAGTTTTTTTTTGTAATATTGTTGTGCAAACATATGTATGTTCTGACAGCGATGTTCTAACAAGAACATAACATCGACAAAAGTTGTCCACACGAGACATATAAATGTACGTATGTAAATAATTGTTCGCTGAGTAAACCAATTGATGGCTAGTCACGACTAGGGGTAATAGACAACAGCATGAACTACTAAAAAATATTATAATAATATTAGAAATATAAGATACATTTTATTTTTTGTAACTTATTAAAGAATCTATGCGTCTGTTATATTACAAATTTTTATTTGTAATTCAAAAATGGAAAATATTTGTGGGATTTTAATAGACAACATCAGAAGTTATTAAGGAAATAATTATTATACAGTGGGAAGCAAAACTGCCCGGAGGTTTTGCATTAAGAATGGTGCTTAGTATTCTCTTCCATCAGACTGTTATCGGTTGACTTTCGTTTCGTTGCTGCAAATAACACGTTTCCAGTCATCTACTGTCCAATTTTAGTGGGTTTTACAGAAATGAAGGCGTTTTTCATTTCACATTTCTATCGGAAAGTGCTATTTAATGTTCATTTAACCGTCCAGCAGCATCCTTACCAATATTTTTTGCAGCCTTTTTCGAGGTCTTGATGTCCTCTGCCGGGCATCACCTTGAGAAAGCAGTCTTAGTCGACCCCCTTGGTTATTATTGCAAGCTACATTACGCCGTTTATTTATATCATTTACCGTGGATTTACTTAAATTTGAATTTTCTGCAATTTTACGGCATGAATAATTATTTTTATTTTTTCATTACTTTAATTCCTTAATGCAAAACATCCGGACCGGTTTGCTCCCACTGTATAATTTTTAAATAATGCCTTCATTTTTGCAACTTTACAATTGAATTTCATACAATTTAAGTTCAAAATTCTATGAGCTATGAACTAACTGCCCTACTTTTTATGGCTTTAGTTATCTATTTAATATTTTATGCGGTAATAGTAATTTCCCCTTATTGCCTTGTTTTCTTTTCTAGAGAAAATCAATTTTCTATTGCTGTCTTATCTCTACTGCGTTGCAGTCAATTAATATAAAACCGTAATTTCTCCCAAGTTTCCAATCTGATTTGTAATAATTGAATTTTTATAACAATTTTACGAAATAACTTTTGCGTATGTACATAAAAGTAAATATGTTTGTTTGTGTAGAGGTAAAACTTACCTACCGCACACATAAAGATTAGAATCATGGTTACTTACCTTTTTAAATAAAACCAAAACTTAACAATAAAAGAAATAATAATCATCATTATTTATGTACGAGTACATGTTGTTAGATAAAGAGAGAAGAAACCAATTGTAGTTCATTATCATTATCTTAAGAGCAGCAACAAAAACTTCACAAAAATAACTTACTGAAAAGAAGGAGTAAAGTAGAGTTGTCTAGAGCAAGAGCCAAAATTATACCATGAATTTTTATGTTTGATTAGAGTATGAGGTTTTTGTTTCGTGGAGATGAAACTTTAAGAAACTAATTTACAGGCCAGGGATGACAAAGTTATTATTTCTTTTTATATCTAATTTTCTTTAGAGAAAACACTGTTGTATGCAATATTTAATCCAAAAAATTCAACGATACTGTTTTAACTTTTCCAAGTCCGAAATAGACAGACTTTTTGATAAATATAATAAATCTTAGTTTGTACGTGAAAACAACTATAAAATAAAACTTAAGGTGCTATCAGACGGGATGTATTTTACATATGTATGTACTGTCACTTTTCTTACCCATATGTAATTCCGTAAGTATGTCAAAATTTTCATTTTATATACGATTCATCTAACTGCAATAAATATAATAAACTTACTTACTTTTCCATGTTCATTATCCATTTTCTTTAATTTTTCTTTACAATATATTTTTTCAAACAATTTTGTTTCAAAACAAACCAGCTGTTTTGTTGATGTTTGTCTAATCGAAAAAATTACATATGTATTTCCACATGTATTTTACACATGCAAAGTTTCCTATGTATCACACGATGTATACAACTTTTACAGATTTAATATTTGACAGTACATATGTAAAATACATTCCGGCTGATAGCACCTTCACATCAGTTTAAAAGTAACACATGACCAATATATCAGAACATTAAGAGCTACGATTTGGTGGATAGGAATCGACAAACAAGAACATATGTACGTGAACGGTTCGGAAACTTCTTAGCCTAGCACAGAAATAGAATAGTTAGTTTTTCAAAAACATTTTTATTTTTCAATATAATCTCCTGACACTTCAATACACTTAGTCCAACGCTTATCTAGCAATTCTATGTCTTGATTAAAATAGTTTTCCTCAAGGCCTACAAAATAGTGGTTTACAAATGTAATTGCATATTCATTTGAGGTGAAACGCTTGCCAGCTGGGACGTTTTTGTCGAATTTTTAAATTTAATTTATCCAAAAGGTTGCAATAGTACTCTAAATTTATTGTGTTACCCTTTTGCAAAAAGTCAATGAATAAAATACCTTTAAAGTCCCAAAAACCCGTTCATAACTTTACCAGCCGTTTGAATTGTTTTACCTACTTTGGGGCACTTCCTGCAAATTCAGTCCATTGCTTGGATTGTTCTTTTGTCTCTAGAGTATAGTGGTAGATACATGTCTAATCAACAGTTATGCAACGACGCTTAAAATCCATTTTATTTTTCATAAAACGATCTAAACAAGCTTGAGATTTTCATTCTTGTGCGTTTTTTTGGTCGACTGTTAACAAATGCGGCAGCCATCTTGCAGAAAGCTTTTTCGTCTGTAGTTCTTCATGCAAAATTAAATGGACTCGATCATTTGAGATACCCATTATAGTAGCGATTTCAGGCACTTTTATACGTCGATCATTTAATACCATATCATGCACTTTGGCTACAATTTCTGTATTCCTGGACTTTGACTAATTACTTTCAAGCAGTGGGGCCAAATTACCGCATTCGTGATCGAATGAGCTATCGTATCGAAAAATGATTTCGATAACGAAATTATGATGAAATGTACTAAATTTCTTGCTAAATATCGAATGCCATAATCTCAAATAAGAAAATTACGGTAAATTTTATTCGATATCGAATGCGGTAATTTGGGCCCTGCTTTGATATTGAAATTGGACGACAAGTGTAGTTGGTTGCCCCACTTTAACCATTGAGTTACTCTCTGCACAGTTAAATAGCTTGAATCAATATTCAGTATATATTTTATATATTTTTTTGAATTTAGCCCGCAAAACATTCACTACTTTTTAAATATTTTGCTTTCAATAATGAAGTTTTATTCCATGTTTGCTGGGTTACTTTGCTACTTAAGATAAATTGCTTATAAGAAATCCAATATTGAATAGTACATGCTGTTGTTTTTGTTCGTGTAGCTGCTGTGTTTTCCTGGCATTTTCCTTGTTCTGCAATAGATTCTTATGTGTTCTTGTGCGTTCCTGCTTAAGAACTTAATTATACCAGGAGGATGCATTAAACGAGTAAAGCTAAACATAAAGATGAAATTGCAACAGAACAAACTACAACAAAACAGCAGAAATAAAACTTGAAAGAAATTTGAAATTTTATGGATAGAAATTGTTGAATTATATGAAATTAGGAGAGAAGAGTAAAGAGGAAAACCTATAAAAATCTATAGAGATTGGAACAAACAAGCAAACAAACAAATACTCCAGACACCGATGATATTAAAATGAAACTAAAGACTTTACTTAATATATAATAAAGAAACTAATCTAACAAACACATAAATATATGCAAATTATCATACACTCAAAGAACAATTTTATAAAAAAACAATATTGAGAATTATAAATATGGCATTCGGTATCAAAATAGCTTATTTAAGAGACGTTTATTATTCCTAAAAGTGTATCTCGAACATAATCAACAGTGTAACAAAAAGTTTTGAAAACAAATAACTGAAAGAGAGTAATGCTTATAAAGAATATGTGCTAAAAGACAAAATGTGAGACGGGGTTCCTCAAGTACTTGAAGTTGGCAACAGGAAATATAAGGAAATTACTCTTGGAAAACAAACTTAAAGATGAGTATTTTATACTAGCAGAAATATTCAAGTCATGCTCATTTTTTCCCCATCTTCACTTCCCATGCTAGGGCTTTTTCCTTTAGATTGTAACCCCTAATATTTGTTAGCAACAGCTGAACAAGATTTGTGTGTGTGTGTGTGTGTGTGTGAGATTTACAGATCCAAACGAAATATGTACTCAAGAAACAATAGCAAACATGATGAGCTGATGAGTCTCTGGTGAGGTAAGAGTCGAATACAAAACACTAAAAGAAAATACAAAGAATAAAAGTGAAGGCAAAAAATTCAAACCGGAAAACTTAATGATAAGCTCTTGTAAATGGAAACTAAGCCAAATGTGTTTAGAGACAACTAAACTGTGGAAGTTGTCGAGTAAAATGAATGAAATGAAAATTCAATTCAAAGCCAAACGAACTCTGAAAAAAGTGACTGAGGAAAACTTGTGCTAAATTGGTGGAATTCAATCTACGCACAATTTAAATTATTGCTTTAACAAGTATTTTTTCAAGTTTTGCATTTGACCTCTTTTCCATTTGCAAATCGTTTAAGAATAAAAGGGAATCTAACTCGATTGCATTTCAATGTTTTTTACTCGATAATTTGTGTGTATCAAATGAAAGTAAAGTACCTTCAACTGTTCTCCTCAGATCCTCCAGAGAAACTTTAAATCAGGATGAAATTCATATAAATAATAAATAAACAAAGTCATAGACAAAATCAGTAACAAAGTTAGATACAAAGTCATAATAATATACATACTGTGGCTCACAGCTTATTTTATGCAGTAAATTTTTTGTTTGTTTTCAAAGTTCAATAAAAAGAAAACTAACAGGAACTTAAACAAGCAATTGGTATAATTGCAAAAAAAAAATATTATAGTCTCAAGTTACGTTCACACTTGGCAAATATTTACTCAAAAAATCGTAACCACTTGTTTTATCACAAATTTGTTTGACGTTACAAGAGCTTTGCAAGATCAAACAACATCAAATAAAATATAATTAAATATTTTTTGTGTCTTGTCATTAAAAAACAAAGTTTTTTTTAAATAAATAAACGAGTTCAAATATATTTTATTTAGTGGTTACATCTTTTTCGGCAAATATTTGCCAAGTGTGCCGGTATATTAACAAACAAAAAAACATTTATTGCAAAAACGTACATTTTAATATATTAAAACTAAAAGAAAACAAAAGAATGCTCGTTTTTTTACGTCACAGCTTATTTTATGCAGACAATTTCTTCTGTACCAATAGCTAAATGTATCTTTATTGGTTTTACGTTTTTTCTATTTTTTTACTTCTATCAATATTTTCTGTTAAATTGTGCGTCCGATTTTGTAACGTCAAATGTCAATTTAAAATAGTTTAATGAGTCAGCGTACAACAATAGAACAACGAGAATTGGTTTTCAAAATGACCACTTGCAGCGATAAATAGCAGAAATGATTAACATCCATAAAAATCATAACAAAGGCAGAAAAGCACTAATCAATTAAGCTACAGCACCCTCTAACTACCCACATTTGATGACAACACCACCGGATTCTAATGTCATCCAACATTAATGGTCCATTTTAGAAATCAGCATAAGGAAACACAAAATTTCCAACAAAATCGCTACTGACGGAGTGGTCGAGTATTTCCCAAAAACTATTCGCATATATGCCAATTCATCTTAAATCTGTGGAATATAATAAATGCTATCACACCAAATATTAAATCGTGTAATTGCTAGTATTAATTTCAAGTTTTCGAAATCGTGCATAAAATAAGCTGTTAAATGAAAAAACGAGCATTTGTTTCTTTTTTTTAGTTTTTATATATTAAAATGTACATTTCTACAATAAATGTTTTTGGTTTGTTAGACTTTAACATTTTTTATTTCAAATGACATCAATTTATTTCTTAATTCCCTGTTAGTTTTCTTTTTATGAAGCTTTGAAAACAAATATATGCACAGCACAAAAAAACTGTGAGCCACTGTATGCTAGTCTGTGACATCGTTATAGACAAAGTCAGAGACAAATTCATAGATCAAGTCTTAGACCAGCAATTTAAGCAATAGCTAATCTAGACTATATCCTAGTCATAGTCTATGAACTGCAACTGGTTACATTTCCCATAATTGAGAACGTTTTTTTGTGGTAATTATGCAGTTTTTTTGTTCCTTATTTAATCTTAACTTATTACAACAAACGTTGCTGTTATAGAGTGCACACGCAAAAAAAAAACACAAACGAAACAGAGAAATAAATATAATTGAACATTATCCTCGAACGATGCACAATTTGCAAAAATTCTTGTTTTTTTGTTTTTGCTCGTTTCCGTTTTTGGCGTTTCATTCATTCATTTTTTTTATGTGGCACTTTCAACGTGCTACTTACTTAATAATCATATGACCTCTGACCACACTGTGTCGAATGTCATGTTGGTCTGTTGGCTGTCTGTTGACTGCCTTCCTGTGCTACAGTACTGGGGCATAAGTAGTTATTTAATAATGCTGTTATTGCAGTTAGCATTGCTACAAATGCTTGTTAATACTGTTGTTGCATGATGATTTGTGCTGTTGCTGCTGCTAGTTCTAGTTACATATGTTGCTGTGTTGTTGCAGTTGTGTGTATATGTATGTATGAGACAAACACTTTTCATAGTCGTGTATAATTAATGAATTGCCACTTCAGCTAAATTACTTTTGAGTAACAGCCACTTAACTTTATAAGAGGGCTTATAAAAATGTTGCAATATTCCTATTGCCTCCTGACACACTGCTCTTCTCATAGCAGTATGGGTAAGACTTGTATATTTATATACATGGGTGTGCGACTGTGTGAATGAGTTTAAATTTCTGAGCATCCGTTGGCAACATGTAAAGCTGTAATAATAAATAAAACATGAAATAGTGACCAACCAACCATCTAAGCAACTTGGGTACGAAAGGACAAGTGGACAGACATTTGGAAAATATACCATGTGTCATAATAAATAATAAATCTTTTTCTTTTGTTTGTTCTTGCTGTGCCACATAAATACAACTGCAAAATGCAAACAGTTGCAGTAACAATTTGCGCTTTTTATATTTCCAAGTTGCTAATGTTATTCTGCATGCTGCAACAAGCAACCAACAACCAGCTTTGACAATACCACCACCACCAGTTGTGTCATGAATATGGAAAAAAGCCCTTTTATGTAACGATGATGATGATGACGATGATGCATTTGGTGCAGATACATTTGTTATTTTAATTGTTGAGTATCCAAAAGTATGGATGTATTTTATGGCTTATGATTCTTTTTGTATGCCTTACAAATTTATCTACTATGCATGTTGCTCTCGGTATATTGCTAACATTTAGTGTGTGCTTATTTTCATTATTACTCGGTTGCTGTGGTGTTTGTTATGACTCTGTCTAATGTTTGAACTGTATATATATTTTTTTATTTCTTGTGCTTGGCCTAACACCAGGAGTTTGGAGTATGAGTTTGTTGCAAATAGTCGTAATATGGCACAAGTACATTTAGTGTATTTTGCATCTACAGGGGGTGTAAATTATGATGAGGTCTATTGTTAAATTCATTTGGATGTGTGTATACACGGATGTTTGCTTTTATTTTATGGGTGTTCTATATGAAAATTTGTTTATGAGTTTAAAAGTATAAATATGGGAAGAGTTTTAAGTTAAGAGTCTGACTGACAAGTGCATCTATCGCTTGTAGTCATAGTCATAGTAAACATAAAAGTCTTAATCTAATTCATAGTCAAAGTTATTGTTAAAATCATATTTAAAGTCATAGACATATACATAGTCATTTTTTTTTTCGTTGGACGTAGTGATAGCGCGCTATTGACTATTGGGCCCAACTAGTTACCCACCCCAGTTGTCATAGACGTAGTCATAGACATAGACACAGTCATATACATAGTCATAGACGTAGCCACAGACGTAGTAATGGACATAGTCATAGACGTAGCCACAGACGTAGTAATGGACATAGTCATAGAAGATTCATAGTTAGAACCATAATGAAATACATAATTAAATTCATAGTCTTAGTCAAAGTCATTGACATTGTCATAGACGTAGTAATATATATAGACACAGTCATATAAATAGTCATAGACGTATCCACAGACTTAGCCACAGACATAGTCATGGAAGATTCATAGTTTAAGTCATAATCAAATTCATAGTCTTAGTCAAAGCCATAGTAACAGTCATTGTCATTCATAACCTAATATAAAGTCATAGACATTGTCAAAATCATAGACAAATTAATAGCCACAGACAAATTCATAGTAAAATTCATACTCGCAGTCATAGACAGACTCATATTCATAAATAGAATCATAGTCATAACCAAAGTCATAACGTCAATAATGTGCCTAACATCATTTCAGTTTAAGTTTATTTGTGTTTCGACGCATCCATTGTGTTTTCTGCAAAAGCACCACAACATCTGTGTCTGTCCGTCTGATTTGTTTTAAACTTTTTCGTTTCAAGTTAGAAAAAATAGCATGATAAATGAAAATATTACCCGTGGCTTAATTTCAACGAAAATAAAGACAAAAAAGCTGAAAAAAGTATTAACTAAAATAAAATAAATAAAGAAATGCGCTTTAAACGTCCTAAACTAATACATTTCTAGAATTTTGCATAATTTATTATAACCTAAGGCTAAAGGCAAAGAAAAATAAAATACATACATTTTACATACATTTAAATAAAATAAAACTCATTTGAATTGGAATTGACAAATTGGAAAACATAATAACGAATGGAATTATAGTTACTGCAAAATATTTTTATGCATTAAGTTTAAATACTCACGAATTAAGTTCAGATCTTTCAGTTTTATTATGTGAAACATTAACATACCTGCAAAAACATATAAAAAAAAAATAATTAGAACTTATCGATGAAATTTTAAGTATAACAATTATTTTTCTATTTAAATAAGAAAAGTATTAGGACAATTAAAATTATACTAAAAAATACATACATATATCATTTAACCTATAACTTGATACACTAGATGTAAAGTAGAGCTGTTAATTTGCATTACCCTACTATTCCAAAATTATCTGCAAGTAATTCTACTAAAATCTTTTAAATACAAATATAAGCTTTACTTGTTTGTAACTGAATTTCCTCTTAATCAGGATTAGTTATTTCTGTTTGCCTGTTTTACTATAAAATCATTTTACAAACTCATCAAGCCACTAGCTCACAGCAAGAGTTGAAGAAGTGTTTTTTTTTTATAAAATGAAATAAATATAGTAAAAACTGCTTATTTATATAAATACTTCATTCTGGTTTTCATTTCATTATAAGCAACCCCAGGATTTAGTTGTTTATTTTCGGTTTATACACAACTCTTAGAATTGTGCTAGTATTGTGGCCATAGATGAAGAGTTAGAAAATCCAAATGAAATTTTATACAAATATAATCTCAACACGTATAATAAACAATTATATTAAAAATATACAATCTCTAGAATAATCAGCCACTAATGTTTTAGTTGTATTTTTGTTTTTTTTTTTTTTTTGCTTTCCAAGAGGTTACAATTTACAGTTCAGCCAGTACAAAATTGTTCTAGTGTGTTGAGAGACATCTAAGCGCCATATCTTTTGCTAGACGTGTTAATTTACAAGATTGTTTCTTAAGGTACTTTATAACACAAACAAATGATGATGATGGATAACAGATAATAAATGAATATCAAATAGTAAAAACTCAATTGTTTGCAATTATTTGCTATGACTATAGCTGTTTCTATTACTATGACTTTGCCTATGACTACGACTTTTGTTATGAGTTTGACTTGAAGCGAAATATGACATTAACATTGACTATAACTATGCCTTTGACTATGATATTGACTATGAGTATGAATATGACTGCGACTATGACACTGACAACGAGTACGAGTATGACTATGACATTGAGGATGACTATAACGATGGCCTTTTAAACATGAAACTTCAAGAAGGCGCCAAACTAATTGGATATGTAGACGATATTGCGTTAGTTGTATCACAGCCCACAGCTGAACTAATAGAAATCGCTACAAAGGACAGTTTAAGTAGATGGCTAAAAAAGGCTGGACTAGAGTTAGCAGCGGCCAAGATAGAAGCTATACTCGAAACATCCAGAAGGGATTTTGCCACACCGAGAATTAGGCTACAGGGAAACGATATAACAAACGTAATCTTTGTTAACTTTATGGCAAGTAAGGATTTCCACAGCATATCTGCAATACTAGAAACAAAGCACTAAAAACAGCAGTATCGCCAATCGTGGAGGCCCAAAGCCGTATATAAAAAAAAAAACTTACAAACAATCTTGTCCATTCACAAATGGTTTATGCAGCACAAACATTTGCCACAGCAATGTACAAAAAATATAGAGTTAGGAAATTTTAAAAACCTTAAAAAAAGCAATAGCAGCGTTAGTGCTTGCTGGACTACCACCTATAGACCTGCAAAAAATAGAGGTGGAAGAAGCATACAAGGAGTTTAAAATAATTTGCGAAAGTGGAATGAATTCAATAGAATCCAAAAAAAAGAACCACTAGATCATGTATGATGAACAAGTAGCAGGACAGATGGGCACATGAGACAAACGGTAGATGCACCTATCAACTTATCCCAAACATTAGAGAATGGATCGAAAGATAACATGGAAATACTTTTATCAAACCATGGATGTTTCAACCAGTATTTACACAGGTTTAATTTGAGAAACACTGCCAACTGTAAGACATGCGGAGCAAGATTGGAAATAGCAAATCATATAATTGTGGGAAAATGCAAAGAGAGCATTAAACACCAACCTAGTTATGACAATAACGGCCGAAAAATATAGTTAAGCTAAAGTCAAAAGAAGAATGAAACCACCGTGAGATCTACAATATCACAGTTATTAATGAAAAATATTCGATAGTTCCGAACCTCCCACGACAGGTGGACGTAGGAACGAAATCAAAATAAACCACCCATCCTGATGAAACGTCGACGCAGCCCCATGGTGGATTAGAGAAGTCGTGGAGCCACTAGTTGATAGCGCGCTATCACTACGTCCACTAAAAAAATTGACTATGACGTTGACTGTGGCATCGACTATGAAATTGACTACAACATTAACCATTGTCCATTAAGTCAAGGTTTTGACTACAACAAAAAGTTGGGCAACATTTCCGTTAAATGTTATAATAATAATATTCTCTTACAATTTCCGACGTTGTAATATTTTCGCCATTAATTTTTAATTTTCGTAGACTAGTGTATTTGAGTAGCACTTTTTTCTATCCATTTGGGTTTATTTTCAATTTATTGTTATTTATATAAATACATATACATATTTATGTATTTATTTATTTTTCAATTTTTCTCCAAGTGGCCGAGAGGTGGTGGCGCTTGCAATTGTCATGGCTACAAGAGGCTGTTGCTACTGTTGGTTTCTTAAATAAACTTTAACAAACACTTAGTCAAATACATCCAACAACATTTATACCTACCAATGCTGCAAGTATGCATTATAAGCAAAAAAAAAATTATAGAAACTCTAGAGTATTTTTATAATTCTTTATACGTGCCCCAAGTAGTGGTAAAATGAATTTGATGTCTAGTGTAAATTTTTCTATATTTTATTATTATTTCGACTTAAAGGCGTAAATATAAATATAATTCACTAGTTTTTTTTTGCTCTCTTTTGCAACATCTACAATTTCCGCCTTGTTGTGCTTAAAAAATAAAAAAAAAAAATACTTGATATTTTATACTTTTTGTTTTAGTGTGTTGGTGGTGTTGTTGGAAGCAGCAACGTGTTGCATTATTTTGTGCAAACTTTTTCCCTGCAGTTGAGATGCTGCTTTTTGTTACTTTTTTCTCCTGCTTCTTAAGATGTGTTGATGTAATTGAAAATTATGCTTTTCCCTTTTTTCTATTTTTTTTGTATTAAAGCTCTTGTGTTTGGATGTTGCTAGTTTCCTGTTTTCATTTTAGCTTTTCTGTTTTTTTTTTTGCAATTTTTCTTTATTTTTTTTAATTTTGATATCATAACTAGTGCTACAATTGTATCTTGTTACAAATTCATTATAGTTAACATTATGTTATTTGTTTTTATTATTTCGCTGCTGGTTTTTTGTAGTTACAATTCGTTTACTTTAGTTACTTTATTTAAGTTTATATTTGCTATTTACTTCGTACTTATTTATGCTGTAGTTTAGGTTTTTCTTATTCATTTCAATTTCAAATTATTTGGTTGTTTTGCTTCTTTTCATTTAATTGCAAGTTGCTAGCCTCCCTTTTTACGTTGCCTTTATTACATTTCATTTTATTATTTAAGTATATTTTCATTTCTGTGCGTTTTTTGCTCTTTTCCATAAAAAGTTTGATTTGTGCGAAAAGTTGTAAAGCTTTTAAATTGATTGGATTTCTTTTGAAAATGCGCAATTTTGGGGTTTATTTTAATTTTATTAATAAATAGTGTTTGTATTTTAAGTGCTAAAGGGTAAGGGGTTATTGAAAGTAAACTTTTAATTTTAAAATACAAACAAAAAAACAAGTAAGAAAGTATAGTCGGTAAAGCCCGACCATATAATACCCTACACCCAGTAGAAAACAGTTTTTCAGAAATGGGCGTTATATGGGAGATATAACCTATTGTGGACCGATCATCCAAAAATTTAGTGTCATGATGTCTGTAAATATAAGTATCATGTATGTTAAACTTTATCTCGATATAAATACTTTTAAAAGATTTTGGAGGTTAAAGTGGATTACGAAGAGGGTATTATATGGGAGTTTCGACTAATTATGGACCGACCATTATAAAATTAGGTGTCATTGTTTCTGTATAAAAGAAACTTATTTGTGTCAAATTTGAATACCAACATTTTTAAGAAATTTATAATATCGAAAGTAGGCCTTATATGGGAGCTACGAATAATTATGGACCGAACACATGAAAATTTTACCGCATTATTTTTATACATATGAAATATATTTGTGTTAAATATTATTTGGATACCAACATTTTAGAGTGAGTTATGCTCGTTAAATTGATTTTCGGAAGTGGGCCTTATATGAAAGCTACGAGAAATTATGAAGCGATCTGCACAAAATTTGTAGATGTGATTTGGCTTCATTTACCACGCATTTGTGATGAAATTTGTTTGGATACTTGCATAATTCAAACATTTATGATCGGTAAACCCCAATTTCGTGAGGACATTTGTATGGGGGCCAGATGAAATAATGGACTGATTTCCACCAGTTTCAATCCCATCCGTTCTTCGGCCGAAAAAATATCACGTACTAAATTTTATCCAAATATCTTCAAAATTGCGACCTGTTCTCTGCGCACAAGCTTTACATGGGCAGCCAGCCAGACGGACGGACATCGTTAAATCGACTCAGAAAGTGTATGGTGGTGTAGGGTATAAAAAATAATAAAAAACATATTACGACCTAACAGTCTTATTCAGAAAATATTAAAGTAGACTTCAAATGTACTTCCAGAAAATTTTGTATGAAAATTTTGTCTTAAAGTACACTTCAAACCTACTTTATTTTTTATGAATACGGCAGTAAATATATAAAACTGCGAACTTGATACATGTCAAAATCATTCACAATGAATAAGATTGTAACAAACTCCTTACTGATTTAGTAGCTTTTATTATTTCAGTAAGGAGTGATGATGCATATGCCCCAGTGGCGTATGTACCCTTTTTTTCCAAAGTTGTACTAATATTTATACTTCTACATTCATCTAATGTATGTTGGACTAAGTGTATTGAAGTTTCAGAAGATTATATTGAAAAATAAAAATGTTTTTAAAAATCTTACTATTCTCTTCTTGTGCTAGGCTAAGAAATTTCCGAACCGCCCTCGTCATTCTATTGTCTCTATAAAATAGTTTATAATCTGGCTTTTTTTCGTCTGCAGTCTTTTGAATTACAAACAATTAGTCGACGATGTCTCCCAATTTACTTGAGACTTTATTTGCTTTTTTCCAAACTCACAAACAAACAAGAAAAGTTACTAAATAAATATTTCTTTTGTTAAGCAAACAAATTAATTTTTTTTGGCTTAAATAAATTTAATTTATAAAAAATGTTTATCTTTTAAAGTAATTGATACAGTTGCCACCACATATTTAGAGTAAATAGAACAAGTAAATGGGTGTCTGCTGCTAAGACCCTTCAGTTTTAAAGGCAGACATTGATACTAATTTCCACTAAAACATAATTGTAATAATTTGTTGAGTAAAGTGTTGATCGCCAATAAAAAAATAGTTTGACAGCTGACAGTTTACTCCTTGTCTTGCCGTATGGCTGGCCGGAACAATACGTCAGCAGAATTACAAATATAATTTTGTGTGGGGAAAGTGTTTCCATATTCATGTTCATAATTAGCTTTGTAATTGTTTGAAATCACTTTGATGGCAGACACAAATGTTCTGACAAAGTTGTTCGCACAAGAACATAAAATCGAGAAGAATTATCCACACGAAACTAATTCATCCTCTACAGGGAGTGGAAGTGATGTCATACGCGGACGATTGCACATTAATGGCGACGTCGAAACACAACATTGATGGCCTATGCGGTCTAGTAAATAGTTATCTTAGCAAAATGCACGCTTTCTTCACTGTCAGGAATCTGCAACAATCACCACCGAAGTCAGCAACGCTCTTCACACCTGGACGAAGGAGGTAAAAATTAATCTTGGCTTTGTAGTCGATGGCACACAAATTCCGACAGTGAACCACCCAAAAATCTTGGGAATCATATTTGATAGCCTGTTTACCTCCGCAACTCACGCCAGTGCAATCTCGCACAAATTGCGGTTTTTAAAGCGCTAGCCGATAGCACTTGGGGTATGGACAAAAAAACCTTGTTGGCTACCTATTAGACGATTGGTCAGTCAGTGGTGAACTATGCTGCCCCACAGGCTGCATGCAAATAACCTCCTAACATCATCTGCACGAGGAAACGAAGGTTGTATCTGTACATAACGGAACATAATGTTATGTTGATAAAACAGTTCCGCCTGGGATGTAATCGGAGGAGTCACCCAAGCTTTAACATTACACAGCTGGAGTCTGCCCCAAGACATGTCAGAGAAAGACATACGAAGGTACATACACAATCCTCTAGATCCAAACTCGTATGTAGCAGCTTTGAACAACATTCACAGAGACGTCATCAATACCGCTGTCGCAGGACACCGCATGAATGTCGTACTTGAAGGTCGCCCACCGTCCATTGCAGATACCAAAAAGCACTGCTGCGTAAAACAAGAGTAGTTCTAGCACAACTGAGATCGGGATGGAGCAAGAGGCTTAATGGCTTTTGGTCCCGCATAGACCGTGCCGTCCCAAACTTATGCCCAGTATGTGGCCAGGATCCTCATGACAACACACTGGAACATCAATTCATAAAGTTTCAATATCTTACAAACTTCACAGTTAAAAGTTTTCATTAAATACAAATTCGAGAAAATTAATTTTTAAAGATGAAGCACATGTTCATTTTAAAAACTTTGTTAATCGCCAAAATTGCTGGATTTGGAATTCAGAGACCCACATGTAATTGTCATTCTTCGACAATGAGGCTACAGTGATTGTTACTCCTGCACGATATAGCGACATGAGTTGTTTTATTATTATCCATAACATTTGTTGCTTTTTTTCATACAAAACAATAAAGTTGATGTCTTTCGCCGATAAAATCGCTAGTAAGGTATTCAATTGAAATGATTAACTTTGACTACTAAAATTTATATTAGAATTTGGTGCGGTTGCCTTGAACTAGCTTGAACTTGAAAAAAATAAGAAAACTGAAGTCATCACAACAGATTCCTTCCTTCATATATTCACAAATTAAGCAAACTCTCTCATACTGTAATAGTAACATGCACTGCAGGGTAAAAACGTATGCGGCCTTTAACTGTTTGTGTGGGTTTAATAAATCTATTGAATTCTGTCTTAAATAGTTTTTTTTGTTATTGCTAAAGAGTCTTTTTCATTATTTTTTTTTTTTGTCTCTTAAGTACTATTTCTTAAGTAAAGTCAAGAGTTTTTTATCGGTAAATTGTTTGTTTTTTAATTATTTATTTTTTGTAGGAAAAAGTGAAATTTTACATTTGTCATTTGCTTTTTGACATTTTATTTGTGTCTGAATCACATGATCAGACAAGATTTAAAGCTAAACAGATTGTGATTTTATTTTTATTAATATTTAAACAAAACAGTAATTGAAAATGAAAAAAAAATATTGGAATGTAATGAAGAGGCAATGAGAATTCTTGATGCGAACAAGAAAATATTATTTCAAATGACGAGACACATCCATAATATATATACATAATTATAACACAAGTTTTGTGTTTATTTGTTTAATTTTGAAAAGAGAATTCTTTCACTTGGAGGGTGTTTTAAGAGTTTCAAATGTAAAGAATTTCTTTTTAGAATCATTATGGGCTTCTCCCTGATAGTCAAGGTATAAGAATCCTTATAAAAATAGGTTTTTCAAAGTGTTAAGATAATCCGCATGTGTAATCATATACAGTGGTGGGCATATAATTAGAAACGATGCTTTGATATAATAAGATCACTGTGTAGCTTCTTTAAATACCAACACTGTAAATTGTTTTTTACCGTTATTCATCGAGTAAACAATCAACATTGTTGTTGACGCACAACACGTTGAGTTCCAAGTTAAATTCAAAAAAAATATATAAACATATTATTTTCATAATTGTTTTGTTTTACTGGCCACGTAATTAGAAACATGCATTTTTTTCTTCAACGTTTAAACATGAAAAAATCAGTATAATTTCAGTATAGACTAACTTGTAATAATTTTGATACGGTTTAGTTTTGAAAATGAACAAAAATAAGTCAGATACTCCCAAAACGAGACAGTTAATTGTGTTACCAAAATGAGAAACCTTTAATGTTGGCTATTGCACAAAGGTTTTCTTGCTCATGGTATTTGGTGTAATTCACGTGTAAAAAAAAATACAAAAGAGCAGCATCAATATAAAAACATTTTGGAAAATGTAATGGCACCGTATTGCTTAGAGAATATGCCCGTCCAATACATTTTCCAACATTATAATGACCCAAAACACACTTCGCGGTTAGTGAAGTGTTGGCTTTTAGATCAAAAGTCCTGATATTAAGCCAATTGAAAACTTATGGGCAATTGTAAAAGGAGACCTATAGAAAAAATAACCCACGAAATAATGATGAATTGTTTCAGTTGGTGCTACAAAGCTGGAAAAACATATCTCTACAAACGTGCCAGCGTTTAATTACGAGTTTACCAAAAATACTGACGAATGTTGTGAAAAACAAGGGTTGTCCAACAAAATATTAAAGGATAAGTCAGTTTTTTTTAAACATCACTAAGGTTTTTTGCATATATTTTTTTAGTTTCTAATTATGTGGCCATACTGATATTGCGTTTTTTGGTGATTAAATTTATTTTCCTTAAAATATAATTGATGCTGTGAATTTTTTTTTTATTTTAAACTTAATAGTAATTTGTTACTTTACTATTTCTAGTTATTAGTTTTAATATGTTGAATTAAATTTTTAAAATATATGAACAACCATACATATATGCTGAGAAGTCGTTTCTAATTATAAGGCCACCACTATATAAAATAATTCTTTAATATATTATTAGTAATACAAAAAGTGGTGAATTAAGGTGAATTCTGGATGTCATTAAAATTAAGAATATAAGTGAAGTTTTTGTGGGCTATATTTGTTGCTTAATTTTTAAAACATTATTAGAATTATCTTAAAATTTGTATTCTTTGTATTATCTAGGTTTTATTAATATTACCAACATAAATGTTGTACAACTTGAAACTATATTTATTTATTATTATTCATATTTTTTTATTGTTATGAAACTTTTGCAAGTATTATAATATTAAAATAATGTAAAATATCTGCATAAAACCCTTAAGTTATCACGTTCAAGAGTTGTAAAAATTAACGACCTCATATATTTACCATGGCCCTTTCTTTCTTTTTACATATATGTTCTTTCTTGTACTTAAACATAAAGCAGCATTTGTGCAAAATTAGTTCAACAAATTTATAATATTTTTGCATAAAATTTAATAAAACTGGAACGCAGACAGAAATACAATAAAATATAAAATAGTAGTGGAAATATATATAAATATTTAATAGTTTAATAAAAACAACAAATATTTATATGTATAAAGAATATAACAAGATATCATTTGGTGGCAGACAGAAAAGCATGATATCTAGGAAAATTTAAGTTTACGTAAGGGAGTTTTATTAAATGAAACAAGTAAGAAAGCATAATCGGTCAAGTTCGAACATATAATACCCTACGCACAGTATATGTGAACAAATTGGGCGTTATATGGATGCTATGACCTATTATGGACCGGTCATCCAAACATTTTCTGTGCATATAAATATTTTTGTGTTAAATTTTATCTCCATGCTGTGAATTTTTTTATTTTAAACTTAATAATAATTTGTTACTTTACTATTTCTAGTTATTAGTTTTTATATAAATATTTTAAATTTTTAAAACATATGAACTAATATGTATATATGCTGAAAAGTCGTTTCTAATTATATGGCCACCAGAGTACAGATGTATCAGAAATAGTCATGAGAATTTTAATATTGAATCAGTAATGCTATTAATATACATATTAAACATATTTCCTTTAGTTTCCTATTAAAGCAAATATTTAGTTATGTTTCAACCTTAAAATATCAATTTCTATAGGTCTCGTACCAATTTGCTTTTGCTTTTTAAACAAATATTCCATACATACATAAATAAACGTTTTAATCTATGATTTCTTGTTATACTTAATACCTGTGTACACAAAAAATTAATACAAATATCAAATACAATGTTAACCTGGTCTAAAAAAGTCAAATACTTGACCAAACAAATTTTAGTTTAACATTTTTGTTTGCTCTCATTTTTTTCGATATAATTGTGTTCATTGAATGTTTAAACAAAATTGCACATACATATATATTGAAAAACACCACAACAAAAAATCATTGAAATATTACAAAAACATTTTGCAAACCAAAAAAAGATATAAATATAAATATGTACTCGTATGTACCTCGAAAAAAGGAAACAAATTTGTAAAAAAATAACATCAATACAAAAAACAGATAAAATCAACAAATTATATACAACATGTGCAAGAAAAAAAATTAACAATAAAATTAAATAAAAAAGCATTGAAATGTGAAAAGGAGACTTCAAACATTAACGGAAATTTACACTAGAAAAAAAGTACATAAAAACTTCTCAAACAAAAGGCCATTTTAAAGATGGATAAAATGACCTTTCATATGCTTTAAAATGGGTTTAACAAACCTAAGTATGTAATGTAATAATGTGCCATGAATTAGTAAAAATTGCCTAAACTTGAGGTCCTTTGTAAGGGAATCACATTGTCATGACTTCCAGATTAGAATAAAGTAAGCTGGTCGAAACAACACTCGAAATCTAGCACCAGTAGCTGATATGACCACATTATGGTTGTAGGTTAATAAGACTATGGTTGAATGCAATCATGTTATAATAGCAGCTGAATAAATATATGATTATTTTGATTTTACCATATTGTTACAAAATTGTATTTCAATTTAAATTAAATGGCAGTTATCAACATACAGCATGTTTATCAATATCCGCACTAGAAGAAATTTCTATTTACAAACAATGTTGATAAAACGCAGTATGGAAACATTAATGTCCATTATCTGTCGAAAATGGTCCGCCAGAAAGAGCGTCATTGCAATTTTAAATGCAAAAAATTAAAAGTTAAAATTTTTTAATTGTTTTTACCTAAATAAACTAAATTAGAAATGGAAAAAATTAAATAAATTGTATTTACAGTAAAAAAAATAAAATAGAATTCATTTAAATAAAATATATAAAAATGGAAAAAAAATTAATTTTTTAATCAAAATTTTCTTTCGCTGCGAAAATGCTTTTTAGTTGGACTCTTTTCTGACTCCTTTGTCGGAGCGCTCCGAAAATGCTCTTTAGTTGGACTCTTTTCTCCTATAATGGTATGCTGGGTCAAAACTTTCTCAAACTGTAATTTAAGTGTGTGTTGAAGTAAAGTGTAAAAGAGTATTAAAAGATAGGATGTTTACTTAAATTAGTGTGTACATTTGAATAAGTAAAGACTCGTTATATTTTCTTTAAACTCCTTGACGCTTTTATTTTGCAATTGCAAGAAATCCGGTTTATTTAAAGTTAATAAACGTAACAATATTATGGTTGTATACCCGTGACGATCATGATTATAAATATAATAATATTTAAAACAAACAACCCATCGTTCAAAATTAATCATATTTCCAACCATACAGACACCATAATTTAAATGCTATAAAAAACTAATTATTATTGAAATAATAAAGATTTTTTGCGACAAGCATTTATGATTATGTAGAACATATCATAGTTGTTGCAACCATGTCTTTTCGCTGTGTGTATTCTTACTACTCACCAATGAAATTATTATTTTCAAACAATTTTCAGGGCCTCTTCACAGATCAAAAATGAGAAACAATAGTCTGTTCATATTTAACTCTTTTAAAGCTTTACTGACTTATGTAACGTTTCAAAGCCTTATATATTATTGCCAGTTTTTGATTAATCATAAACCAATTTAAAAAAAAAGAAAAAACATAGTAACAACTGCATCCCTGTACGTATCATTCTTTAAAGTAAGTTCGTGAATAGACCTCACTACTCATCACGTGTAAAAAGCTGATGAATGGCAGAGAAAACAAACAAAACTCAAAAGCAAATGAATTGATAAAAAAAAGGTACAGACGGTCAGTCAGAAACTTTTTCCTTACAACGGGCAATGAATTGCTACAAATAACAAAACTGTGAACAGGAAAACAATTTCCATACAATATTGTAAATAAATCCACAGAACCAAATATACCAAACAAAACAAGAAATAAGCTTTGAACATGAATGGTGACGTCTATGACGACGATGATGATGTTGGCGGTGGTGCTGGTGATACTACTCATCATGTTTTGTGGAGAAGACTACAACCACGACGACGATGATGATAATGATGATGAAGCTATTGCTGATTGTTAAAAGCCGGATGATGCTGCTGAAAGCTTTAGACGACGCAATGGTTTTTTGGTTTTCAATCATTTGCATCCATTAATCAATTCAATTTAATTCAAGAGTATGTTTTTCAATTCGCGTAGATTAACAACAAACACACAACAATCACTAGACAAAAACGCCACAGAAAATTCTAACAACAACAACAACAACAAAAGACCTAAATCTAGCATAGAATTAATTTCAAAGTGGGGTGTTTTAGAAAAAAAAATCGGTATACGCCCACTTTTGTGTCTTTGTGTCTGGAGTTTTTTTTATTCTATTCTCTCTAATTTGCTAAGGTTTTTATTTGGAGTTTATTTGTTTAGTTTAAAAAAAAAAACTGCAACTAAGCAGTCTAAATACTTTAAAATTTAGCTTTTTTTTCTTAGCGACAGTGCTAACTAGAACAATTAGTACTACTTGCGAGACAGCGCATTTTAAAACAAAATCGAGTTAAATTAAATTTTGATTTTTTTCGCCCTTTCTTTTGATAAAATAAAAAGTTTTTTCGAGCTCGAGGCATGATTTTTATACAAATATTTAAATTTTACGTAGTTTTTTTCAATGAAACCTTAATGTTCAAGTTTTTATGTAAATTCTAAAATACTCAATAAAATTTGTTCACAAAAATTCAATTTTTTACACAAAAACACAGCGTGTAATCAAAAACTATGCTTTTACTCAAACACCGTATTTCTCTATAAAAAAACGAATTTTTTACACAAAAACGTTGTTTTTACACTAAAAAGTCACTATTACACAAAAATGTCAAACAACATGAAAATACTTATGCCCTTATTCATAAAAAATTAAAGTAGACTTCAAATGTACTTTAAGAAAATTTTGTCTAAAAGCACACTTCAAACCTACTTTTTTTATGAATACGGCAGTTAAGGTACGGTCACATTTGACAAATCTTTACTCAAAAAAGCGTAACCACTTGTTTTAGCACAAATTTGTTTGACGTCGTTTACTCTTACAAGAGTTTTGCAAGATCAAACAAACATCATCAAATCAAATAAAACTTAATATTTGTTTAATTAATATTAATATTTGTTTGGCCTAAATAACCGAAGTTTTTTTTAAATAAATAAACGAGTTCAAATAACTATATGTTAATTAGTGGTTACGTCTTTTTCGACAAATATTTGTCAAGTGTGGCCGTACCTTTAGTGTTGTGAACGGTAATCGGTACCGTAGTTTCACAAAATTCACAAAATGTATTTTTTTACACAAAAACGTTGTTTTTACACAAAAATGTAGTTTTTAGCACAAAGCATAGTTTTTAGCACAAAGCGTGGTTTTTAGCACAAAGCGTAGTTTTTAGCACAAAGCGTAGTTTTTACAACAAACGTTGTTCTTACACAAAAACGTTGTTTTATACAAACACTCTGTTTTTACACAAAAACGTTGTTTTTACAGAAAAACGTGGTTTTTACACAAAAATTTTGTTTTTACACAAAAACGTAGTTTTACACAAAAACGTAGGTTTACACAAAAATGTTGTTTTATATGAAAACGTTGATTTTATACAAAAGTGTAGTTTTACACAAAAACGTTGTTTTTACACAAAAATGTTGTTTTTTTTGTTATGAAAACGTTGCTTTTACACAAAAGTGTAGTTTTTACACAAAAACGTTGTTTTTACACAAAAATGTTGGTGTTATATGAAAACGTAGTTTTTAAACAAAAACGTTGTTTTTACACAAAAACGTTTTCTTTTTAAAAACGTTTTCTTATTATACAAAAACGTTGTTTTTACACAAAAACGTTGTTTTACACAAACACTTTGTTTTACACAAAAACGCATTATTAGATACAAATTCCGTTTTTACACAAATATTAGATTTTTATATACAAACTATATAAAATGTATATTCTTAATTTTTACATTTTACATAAAAACGTAAATTTCACATAAATATGGATGTTTCGTTAATTTTTTTTACGTAAACTGACTTTTTCACAACTACTCATTAAATATTTATAATGCAAAAAATGTTCCTAATATTCGACTCGGCCTAATATTTGTACCCTTACTTGTAATTCAATTCACCATTCACTTCATTGTAGTTTTTAGTAGCATCATAAAAACAAAACACATTCTAACGCCTCCACATTTTTTGTGCAGCATTTTATTCCTGCTAACTTGGCCAACCGGCCATATTTCTGCTAAACATTCTTGTGATTTGAATTTTACAGTTGTTCGTGCTGCCGTTGTTTATTTAAAGTTTTTGTGTGCGTTAAAAACGTATAGAAGAACGAAAACCTTTTCAATGGCTACTAGACCAACAACATTAAATAAATTCAATTTATTTCATTGTTTAGCTCTTGAAACATGACGGCGACCCTTTTGTTGTTTTGCGCCTTTTTGGGTTTCTATGACCCACCCGCCCATGCAATAAAGGCTCTCTGACTGAAAAGATGTATTGCATTATTACACTGCGGCAAATTTGTGTAAAGAATGAAGAGAAAAACTTTTATGGCAAGTTGCTGCAAACTTGTAAAAATCAGAGCATACAACAATGTTTAAAATTACTCTGTTTCCATAAAGTGTTTCAAATTGACCTTAATCAGTAAATGTTGTTGTATTTTAAGTTAAAAAGTAGTTATAGAACAAAAAGTTTCGGTTTGTATACATACATACTCGTACATTCTTGTTGTTTATTTTTATTGGTTTTTTACTATAGATTTTTATATGGCTGAAATTAAGAAATTTTACAACTCTTTCTAATCAATTTGTTTAAGTGAATAACAATTTTGAAAAGTATCCTTTTTCTGGTTTATAGCAAATTTCTTTCTTTACAACAAAAACAATAAAATAAGTAAAATAGTTTCAGTTTTCTTTATACTATACATACATAAAGAACATGTTGTTATTGGTAAAACTAATCATTATCATCATCAGTAACTTCAGTATGGTCGTCAAGTAAATTTAGATTTTTTTTGTGATTGAAAGTCGTAAATATAACTTTGCAGAGAATAATAATAATCTTTACATTTCAATATTAGTGTTGTACTTGTATATGGAAATTATGAATGCCTTTCCTAATGGCCTCTTATTCTTAATTAGTGTGCCCAACTCTGCTTTAGACTGTTTTCTTTTCAAATGGCATCATAATCATACACGGCAACATCATTCTCTCGTTATTTAATATTATTTTTATGAAATGAAAAGAGTCTAATAAAAATATTCAACTCACTGACTGCTGTTTCTGATGCTAACGATGATAATGATGATGGCAATAGATTTTGAAATGAAATTCCTTTGCTGAAAATGGTAATTAAACTTTTGAACTTTTTTCCTCATTCTCATTTATTCATTTATTTTACTTTTTTTTATCCATTCTATCAGCAATAGTTTAATAATGAGCAGGAATGAAAGACTGCTGTTGCGAGGGGAGGGGAAATTAAGTGTGAGGCAAAGAAATAAAACACTTTAAGAGCTTACAAACAAAACAGAGTAAAACACTTTTGAATTTTATTAAACAATAAAATTTTATAGATTCAAGTTATTTAAAATATATTATATGCCAAGCATTGAAAGGTTGTTGAGTTTTCTGTACTAAATAATGTTAGAGCACCAACAGGTGAGTGAGGGTCATAATTAAATTTGTTCATAATTTACTAAGTCAATTTAATAGAATTACAAAATCATTTTGATAATAATGTTGTAGTAGACAATGTAACCGAATTTTGTGCTAAATGAGTGAGCAATAGCTTAAAATTTAATTGAAAATATTTAGAGAGTTAATTAAATATTTGGAAATTTTTTGTTGTAAATTTTTAAAACATTTCTTAAAGTATTGTTCACATTTAATCCAGTAATACTATAAACTTTTTTTTTAGTCTGTCAGTACCGTGAAATGGAAAATTTATATAAAAATAAAATTGTTGGCTTCAATATTTGCAAAAAATCTAATAATTACATAAAGTAATATTAAGCACAGATCGTAAACAAAAAAAAAAAATAGCAATAAAGAGATTAAAAAAGAAACCGGGAACTTACAAACAAAATATTACGCTAAATAAAGCAGAATCCCAATTCTGTTTTAACACAAAAAACTCTGTTTTTACGCAAAAACGTAGTTTCTAACAAAAACGTAATTTTGCTTTTACATAAAATGTATTTTTTTTACCTAAAAACATAGTTTTTACACAAAAGCGATGTTTTACATAAAAACGTATTTTTTACGTAAAAACACTATTTTTACACAAAAGCTCTGTTTTTACACAAAAAGAATGTTTTCACCAAAAATCGCTGTTTTTTCACAAAAGTCGCTGTTTTTCACAAAAACGATGCTTTTACACAAAAACGCTATTTTTATACAAAGACGTAGTTTTTTACATAAAATGTATTTTTTACCCAAAAACGCAGTTTTTACACCAAAACGTTGCTTTTACACAAAATGTATTTTTTTTTTTACCTAAAAACATAGTTTCTACACAAAAACGGTGTTTTACACAAAATCGCTGTTGTCACACAACAAGAATGTTTTCACACTAAAAGAATGTTTTCACCAAAAATCGCTGTTTTTTTTTCAAAAAAATCGCTGTTTTTTACAAAAAAAAAACGCTGTGTTTTACAAAAAAAAACGCTATTTTTATACTAAGACGTAGTTTTTTACATAAAATGTATTTTTTACCCAAAAACGCAGTTTTTACACCAAAACGTTGCTTTTGCACAAAATGTATTTTTTTTACCTAAAAACATAGTTTCTACACAAAAACGGTGTTTTACACAAAATCGCTGTTGTCACACAACAAAAATGTTTTCACACTAAAAGAATGTTTTCACCAAAAATCGCTGTTTTTTTTTTAAAAAAAATCGCTATTTTTTACAAAAAAAACGCTATTTTTACACAAAGACGTAGTTTGTTACACAAAATTTATTTTTTTTACCCAGCGTTTTTGGTTTTTCAAAATACGCTATTTTTACAAAAAACGCTGTTTTCCCCAAAAAGAATGTTTTCACCAAAAATCTTTGTTTTTCACAAAAACGCTGTTTTTACCTAAAAACGCTATTTATTTTTACGCAGACGGATTTTTTTACGCAAAATTTATTTTTTTTTACTCAAAAACTGTTTTTACGCAAAAACGTAGTTTCAAACACAAAACGTAATTTTTACACAAAAACGTTGCTTTACACAAAATGTATTTTTTTTCACTATAAACATAGTTTTTACACATAAACGCTGTTTTCACACAAAAAGAATGTTTTCACCAAAAATCGCTGTTTTTTGCACAAAAATCGCTGTTTTTCACAAAAACGCTGTTTTTACAAAAAAAAAAACGATAATTTTACACTAAGACGTAGTTTTTTATGCAAAATATATTTTTTTTACCCAAAAACACAGTTTTTACAAAAACACAGTTTTTACACAAAAAAACACTTTTTTTTTGCACAAAAAACGATGTTTTTATACAAAAACACTGGTTTTACACAAAAAGGATTGTTTTTTTTTACACAAAAACGCTGTTTCTACATATAACCACGGTTTTTTGCACAAAAACACATTTGCACAACGTCCGTTTATTACACTAATATTAGATTTTTCATAAGAGATATATAAAAACACAAATTCTTAGTTTAAAACTATTTAACTTTTTACGTAAACTCGCTTTTTCAGAAAGTGTACTCGACTGGACTGAATATTGATTCCCTTACTTGTTGCAATTGAATTCACTTCATTGAAGTTTTTAGTAGCATCGTAGAAATAAAACACTCTAACGCTGCCACATTTTCTGTAGAACTTTATTTCTGACAACTTGTCCAACCGGCGATTAAGCCACTGTCTTTAGTATATAGCCACTGTTTTTTGTATGACGCCTCTGACCTTAGAATAAAGCCTTACTGACCTTATACTCATTGCAAAGAAGCTGAAACCATGGGTGTGTTGCAGAGACTTACTAATGAGATTTTGTGGTTGGAATTCAAGAAACGCCAAAATATTTATAATTGCCTGTAGGTATAATAACTTTTGCATAGAACATGTTCTGCATAACAGTTTTTTCCATTGAAGAATTTGTATATAAATTTTTTTTATTGACAAGTTTGTGTATAACAACACATTCCCACTGTGCTGCTGAATTAGTCAAATGTTACAAATAGGAAATGTTTAAAAGTTATCTTTTGTGTGTTTCTTGAATCAATAAATGTAACACTAATGTATAGGTGTATGTTTCACAATCATAAAAAATTGCTACTAAAATGGCAAAAAAAAAATACAGTTTTTTTTATTTGTTTTCGGGAATATTGTGTTATGTGCCTTTTTTAATTCATTACATTTATTGTTCTACATTTCCAATCAATTGAACACGCGTAACACAGCAAATTTTTCAATTCGTTTAAAATTTTATTTTTATTCGAACTCGTTGTGCGTTCATGGCTTTTTTGCTAAATTTAAAGTGAAAAAACAACATGCTTTTTTGTATCCAATGAGCCGCAATTATCGTGTGTATACACAGTGTCGGTGTAATGTTTGTTTATTTTAATGTCTGCTCTCTTTCTAAAAAAAAAGAAATACAAACAAACTGACAGAAAAAACAAGCTTCTCATTCAACACTTTTTCCCACTCAAACATTCGATATCCAATGCTGCGTATGCTGAAACAAAATATATACACCCGCTTATCGATGGAAGGATGGACGGACGGACTATTATACCAAAGGACGTATGTTTGTATGGTTGGACGTTGATGATGTTGAAGAAAAAAAAACAGTGGCAGTATTTGATGAATTACTGCGCTACTATTTACATTGGCTTCCCTGGTTTTGTGGTTTAAAAATTTCGTTCGTTTTTTTGTTTTAGTATTTATTTGATGGCATTTATTTGTTTTTCTTGCTTCAATGTTGAAGTTTTTTTTTTTTTATTTATATTTTTTATACTTTTACTACTTTACTGATGATGTTTTATGTTACGTTTTATTGTTGTTTTTATGTCATACACTTCGTGGCACTTAAATAATGTAGAGTGGGGGTGGGGTAGTAAAACTGTGTAGACCTACAGAGAGAGGAATTTTGAAAATATTTGTCTTGTTAACTAGTACAACACTAAAGAAAAAAAATAATACAAATATATTACGACTGTTTAAACTCTTGAACAGAATAAATGTAGTTAGGCTTGAAAAAAATTCTATAGTGTGGCCGGCTTTATCTCTGCTGACAGTTGACATCTTATGAAAATGAACAATCTGGCTGATAATATTTTCAAATCATCTGTGTTAATTGGTCCTTCGAACCTTGGAATCTCACAAACTCAGTGTAATTTTTTTCGTATTGATTATTATAATTAATCTTAACTGGGAAATAGAATGATTTTTTTTTTTTTGGAATATTGTCAATACAATCTTCAAATATATAATATTGTCAATATTTGAAGTCTGTGTTTTGCTAAGAGTTGACGAAAGGCATAAATGACAAACAAATAAAAAAACAAGGTTAGGTAAGGTTCCAATGGCAGCCTTGGGTCCATCATGCTGATCCCATTGTGTTACCCCGTTGATAGACAATCTGTCGATCACTCGGCATTTCAAATCATCCAGATTCCTTGGCAAAGGTATAGACGCATTCATCCTTAATAGTTCAACCAAGCATGAAAGATAGATGCCCCAATTCTACGTTCCCTTTTCTTTGATAGGGCCGGACATTGGCAGAGGAAATGGGTGATTGTTTCATCTCTCTCCTCGTTATGACGGCTTCTGTAGTAATCGTTATACTGTAGACCTAGTCTTCTGGCATGTGCTCCAAAAGTACAGTGACCCGTAAATAAAGAGCCAATAATCCTTATTAGGTTGCGACGAAAATTCGTCGCAGTGAATTCGTTCTTCCCACATCAAATACAGGTCAGGTGGACCTCGTAGTACCTGAGCAAGTCTAAACATTTTGTTTTGAACAAGTATTTTCATATTCTAAATGGTGATGCCAATGAAGGGATCAGTCGCCTCATCAGTCAACATTGTACCTTTCCTGGCTAGATCATTAGCAATATAGTTGGCCTGTAATGAGCTATGTCCAGGGATCCATATTAGCGTTATCGTAGAATGTTTCGCTATCTCGTCCAGAGATAGCCGGCATTCTGTAGTTAACCTAGACGTCAAGTAGACACCTGCTATACTTTATACGGCGGCTTTGCTGTCCGTAAATATACAAATATCTGCAGATATTCGATAATACTTCAAACAGTTTGCAGCCCGCTTTATGGCAGAGATCTCTGTTTGAAGAACAGGATTTAATCCCAAATTCTTCAATGAAGAATCCACCAAAAAAGCAAAGAAAATGAGGAATTCCCAGTGTGTCAGCAATAGAGATTGTAAGAGAATCAATAAACTTTAAAATAGAGTTTCTGTTTAAAGAAAAACAGGTCAATCTGATTGGTCCTTCGAACCTTGGAATCCCACAAATTCATTGAAAACTAAGTTCTCTCAGTGCACTTTTTTGTTGCATTGACCATCATACTTCATCTTAACTTCAATGAAGATTGATTTTTTTTCCAACTGCGGTATGGCATTAATGATTTTTCCGTTTTTTTTTTTTTTTTTTGTTCTGTTCTGCCTGATGTTCGATATGCCTTTGAAGTATTTAGCTTTGCATCTCTCGCTGACCATAAGCACACGTATTTCACAATACAAATGAACACACAGATACAAATGTATATTCATGTGTATAATTATAAATGTGTGCGTGTTCACTCTTAAGTAAATGGTTGAAGAAGCTCAATACGTGCGTGCAATTATGGACAAATTGTTTCGGAGATGAATTGCATTGCATACATGCATTTTAAGTAGGTTTTTATAATTGCATTGTAGTAGTTTTGCAACAGTATGGCTGTGTTGTTTGTTTTTGTTGCAGCTGATTATGTTTTTTGTGTGTTGCATGCTTTGCTCTCTCACACACACAGTGACTGGTTGTTTTTTACACCCACGCATTTTAATTACTTTGCATTTCGTTTAAAGTTTTTTAATTTTTTGTCGCTGGATAAAAAAATGGCATTTTTTATTGATTTTTACATTACCAGAGTTCAATTGATTACAGTAATTTATTTTCAAGAGCCATGCAATTAACAAAAATAACAAACAAAGAACAATGTATTTTTAAAGTCAGCAAATGAGGTTTGTTATATTTTTTTTTTGTTATTTTTCTGTTGATGTCGCTGTTGCTGCAAATTTTTATTGTATTTTTCTTTGGCTAAACCGCAGTATTTTTTGTTATATTTTCTGTTTTACTGTTTTTTTTTTGTGTTAAATGATGGTAGAATTTAAATACAAAAATATGGCTTAATGTGAATTGAAAGGTACCCAAAAGGAAATTCGATTATTTTCAATAATTAATTTTTAATGAAATATAATAAATATATATTTAGTTTTGCAATTATTTCCTTAAAATTTCTTCTATTTTTACACAGCACAAATTTATTGCTTAAACCACTCGTATTTTTATTTGAGTGAGAATAGACACACATTTGTATATATGTTACTCTCTCATTCATATGTAACAATCATAGCTGCCAGATTTGACATTTTGACGATTTTTTTCATTGAAAGTGACGATTTTTTTTTTTTTTTCGAAAAGAGAAGTGACACTCAGGCAATTAATATGTCTATATATTAATTAATTGATTGTGTTACTTTCATTGAAAAGGGATAGGTAAAAGAAGAATAGGTGGTGAAAGTAGAGAAAAGCTTTTCATATGACAACACTGTAATTGCGCGTTATGTTTATTAATAGTACAGTATTGCAGCGCCTCTGGTGGTGAGTAGGCGCATTGATCAAAGCTTGATTTATAGCCATTATTTTAATTATTTTACTGCGGTGGCGTTTTCAAATGCTATACCACCGAAGTAGGGCGCTATGATAAATATTAGTTATGATAGGATAGAAAAACTAATAATTATCAGAAACTGTTGTTGTTTTTTGACACAAAAACTATTTTTCTCGTTTAATATCCTAAATATTTAGAAGAACATGACATATTTCAAGAACAAAACTAAGTAATAGTAGTATTTTCCCTATTATTGACAATTGTTAAGTTTAAGTATAATAATTCCAAATAATATTGCGCCAGGCTAGTAGAAATTACTTATTTATCTGTAAACATAAAAAGAAATTTTAAATATTGAATTCCATGAACTAAAATTTTTAGAGGAAACAATTTCTGAGTTCAAATGTGGAAATTCTACAAAAACTTTTCTTATTTTAGCAAAACGTCGAAAGAATATTCAGCCAAATAAATTTAAATAAAACAAAAATACGGAATTCTTTGAAAACAAGTAACTGTGTATGTTGGATGAATTGGATTCTTTACTGAAAATGTTATTTAAAACTTCATTTAATAAATTGTTTTCACATTGTAAATTAACCTGAATTAATAAAGTATTCTAAATTTAAATATTTATTTATAAAATACTTTAAGTCTTGTTTCACACTCTTCTGTTTTAGCTGACCAGTTTTTGTTCACTTCTCTTTTGAACTTGCCAATTCATTTACACACCTCAATTCAATGTCCGAAATTTTTAATGCAAATCAACATGCATGAAAGAAAACAACAAAAGGAAATAAGAAAATTGACTAGTAACGTCAAGTTTGTAACTCTTTTGTTCTCTTTACTCTTCTCAAACAAAAATACTTGCCTTGACGAGTCAGAATTGATGAGAGTGACATTATATTTTTTGTGATTTCTTATTCAAAAAGTTTAAATTTATGTATTTTGATATATGTATATTGTGCAAGAGACTATATAAACTTGAATTTTTATGTTTTCGTTTAAATAAAAAATTAAAAATGCCATTAGAAATAGTGACTTTATTTTCCCGATTATTTTTCCAATTTTTAAAATTCGAAATGACGATTTTTCCGAAATTCATCCGGCAGCCCTGGTAACAAGTACAATATTTGCACAATCGAGTGTACTCGTCTTATCTTCCCCTCACACCGATGTCTAAAAGGTAATCAATTTTGCTGAAAGAAAAAGTCTTTTTAATATTGGTCCTTCGAAAAACTCATTTTGCGAATTGTTGATCATTTATTGTTAATATTTATGGCGTTTTCTTTTCTGTCAAAAATGTTACACGTTTTTCCCATTTCACACCTTTTTTAATTTTTTTGTGTTCTTTTTTAAAAAAAAATGTCAACACTGCTAAAGTGTAGTGTGTTCTTTTCTATAAATGTCACACTATAAATTTAAAAAATGTTACACCTTTCACACTCTGTATTTTTAGAGGGGGAGAGTCGCACGATAAAAGAGCTGACATTTGTTTTGTTTTTGAACGTGTATTTGTGTTAAGAAACAAAAAAATATACAAAATGGAAAATATTGCTACTTTTTTATGTGCTGAAAAAATTGTGGATGACTTGTTGGATTCATCTTCATCATCTGATGATGATGAAATATTTGATATTGGTGGAAAGAAATTCACAATCGCGAGTGAAAGGCTTTGTAGAGAACGTAATTAATGAATACTCTGAAGTTGATATATGTCAAATTTCATAGTAGGGTATCATCTTATATATGTAATGTATGTTTATATATATAATTTTTATAGTTTAAGAAGAATTTGCGTATTAGTCGGGAAGATGCCATTGGTCTTTTTGAGAGATATTCATTGTCTTATTTCAAGCGATCTTACCACGGAGCACAAAGTATACAGAGGGGACAACTTTGACGTTTCAAAATCGCTACAATCAGCTACAATAAGGCAGTTCTCTTAAAAAGAGAAAGAAAATATTTTGTGGTAGTATTTGATAATGTGAAAAAGCAAAGGATTATATACAACAAGAATTTTGTGGACAAATCAAACAACACAATTTGAGTTAGAATATTTGAATTGAAATTTTGTTTATATGTTTGTGATTTCAATAACTTACTAAATTGTATTTTAATAGTTTTTATACTTTGTGGTATCCATAGTGGAGTTTGTCCATTCGTTAGATGATATAAATGCATTTTTTTTATGATTGTATCAAACAATGCAAAAATACTCTGTGACCAAAATTGAGTTTTGTTGCGCCAGAAAAATAAAGAAAAATAGTAACATAAAGAAAACAAAAAGGCAGTTCTCAAAGAAAGAGACAAGTATAAAACTAAATTTTTTTCCCCTTCTGTTTTTTCCCTATCTGCTTCTTCTTTTTTAACAAAAAAAAAACAAAAACAGCTGTACATGAAAACAAGTGTTACACTGTTGTGATTTTATGTTCTATTCTGACCATTAAAAATGCGACATCATTAAAATGCGGGGTAAACATTATAAAAATGTACATAATAAAGGTGTAACATTTTATTTCTGAAAAGAAAACACCATTAGTTTTGTTTGGAGTTTTAAATTAATAATTATTACCAAGCCCCAAGATTTATATTTCGAAGTTTTACAAACGGCCTTTCGAACCACACTAGCTAGCTTTTCACTATATTTTGCATCAGCCTTACTAAATTTAAAGTCTTTCATTTCATTTTCGTGCTATTTTATAATTTGAATTGACTTTTATAACGTTCAAAAATATATTTGTTTTTTTTTGTCCGCAATATGAAATTCATAGTTGCCTACTTTAAAAATTAATTTTGTTAAATGGTTTTCCTGCTTTATTTATTATAGAATTTTTGTTTACTTCTTAGATTTTTTTAATACAAGTTGTCACAAAATTGTACTTCAACTTAACCTTCTTTTGTTAGCATTAAGCCTTTATTTTTGTACCCCAATTACTCTAGCAGTTTCAAATCCCCATGCGGTAGTATTTTACAACTCATATATTCAAGCAGTGTAATGTTGTGGCAAATACCAGATTTCATCATTAAATTGTATGTTCAATATTTGTTTGAGTTTTTTCCTATTACTGCGTTATTTTTATTCTCTCATATAATATTTTAAATTACTACAGGTTTGTTTTTCAGTCATATTAAACAAATAAAATATTCATAACTTTTGGTATTTTATATTACACTACATGATAAATAACATATATATATATTAAACATAGTCAGCAGTTTAACCCAGCAGCATGATAAATAGGGGATTTGTCAGCTATTAATAGCAATACATGCTTACTTCTATAAAGTTGTCGCCATGAGGTTCCTTTTAGAACTACGGAAATATCGACAATATAACTTAAGTTAGCTGCCGTTTAACTTATTCAGTTAAGTTGGCTGCAGTTCAGGCGGTGCTGCGGCTTCTATTGCGAACACTACACTTTAATGCTGCCAGTAAAACTTTGGAAATTAGGGAATTTAAGGGAATCTGTGAGTTAAAAAAGAATATAGCTTAGTAGCAATTTACACGAAGCAATTTTCATTGAAAAGGTTGATAAAATTTTTTCCTTGAAATTTCTTCGGTGTTCACACAGCACAATTCTTATTGCTTAAATCGCTTTTATTTTTATTTTAGAATATACACACATTTGTATACATATATGGACTGTTGCGTAAAATCGTCAAAACTAGATAAAAAATCTGCAAAATGGCAATATATTTTTAAAATCATCAAAAAATTGGAAAAACGAAAATACATAATTTTTGATAAAAAATTTAATTTCAATTTAAGAAATGTAATCCAATATATAAGATGTTGTATGTTGTACACTATATGATACAACTGTTTGATTTTGAACACAATTTTGGGTAAAGTCGTATGTTTGTCTTGTCATGCCTTCAATATGCCAAATGTAGACATATAAAGTGAATAAGACAAGCGAAAAAAACTAAATAATTTTGGTATGGTTTGAATAATCTCTCTTCTTCATCACCTATTTGATAAAGATGATTAAAATTCAGAAACATTTTCTAATAAGTGCGCTTTACTTGTTGTTAAACCGAAAAAATTTTCATCAAGAATTACCAAAATTTGCGAAATATTATAAAAATGTTTTTAACAATTTAAATGATCATCGGTCAAATGGTAAGATTGTATCTATTAGAATGCATCCATACCGTGTACATGAAAGATTAGGAAGCTTTTTGAAATAATTGAAAATAGTATCTTTCCGCATCAGGCGATGGTATATAAGTTAATTTTGGTATAATATACAGATATGAAATTTTGAGCAAAACTTTAACTTTCATAAAACTTTTGAAAAACATATGTAAAATGTAGATGTTGTACAAATAATTTACATATGGGCATGAAATTTGCACCACGATTAGTAGTATCCGTAAGCCAGGCACAAATTTTCAGCTCTATCAGTCAAGAAGTTCCGGAGTTAGAAGGGGTCAAAGTTGGACATTTTGGTCATACAGGGTTTTTTTAAAATTAGTGTAACTTTTCAACTATTGGTCCTAGCAAACATTTCTAAAGGACTTTAGATAGCTATTTCTTCAATTATTATTAATTAAATAAAAATTAAAAATTTTTTTAAATTTTTTTTTAGCTTGTGGTCACTTAGTAACAAAAAAAAATTTAAAATTGTTTTAAGACTTAATTGTAGCCTGGCTGTCCGTATATATACGAATATCCCTGGCCGATATCTTGTTATTAATGATCCAGTTGGCTGCCCTTTTTATAGCCGATATCTCGGACTGTAGAGTACTACATTCATTTGGAATTCTGAACATCATTCTTATTCCGAATTCTTGAATGTAGGCGTTTCATTCGTTTTGCAATCAACCTTTTGAATTCATTTCTAATAACAAACATTTCTATTTCATTATCAAATTCTTTTCAATTTGGGTTTTTTTTCCAAAAATTTAAAAGCGTTGAGTAAATTAGCCTTCTTTTTTGGTTTATTTTAAGGAGAGATCTCACCAGAACACTTTTTGATGTCTCTTTAAGCATAAATTCACAACACTGGGCCAAAGAGCTTTGACTGTTAATTTAAGCGGATTTCAAATGACAACTATTTATTTAAATAAAACATATTCTTCATTTCCTGATATGTGATTCTTTGCATAATGGTGAAAATTTATTAAATTATTAAATTAATTTTAATTCTTTCACCTTTCTTGCTTCGAGAAACGTTTTAAAACTTATATTTTTGTTGATGACTTTGTAAAAAAAATGCTAGTTTTCAGGATTTTCACCAGATTTTCGGGATTGGCATCCCTACTTTGTGGGCAAAATCATCAAATTGCACTTTGTCATTTTTTTTAATCAAAAATCTGCAAAATGCCGATAAATCGTATATATTCACCTCACCATGATGTCTAAAAGGAATAAAAAATTGCTTCGTGTAAATTGGGACTTAGAAAGCAAAACGCTTTCTTTAAAAGAAAAGCTTGCTTTAATATAACTAGCTACTGCTTTAAAGCTTCCAGAAAGCTTTACTTCGTAAAAATCAGTTGCATAATTGTATAAGTGAAATATAAGTGAAATTTTCTAATAGTTTTATCTTTATACTCTAAAAGAGTTTTTAAACCAACAACATTTTTTGCTGGGCTTTACACAATTATTAACATTTAAATTTAAAAAAAATATATAAAATACTCAAGTTTTCATACAAATCCATATAAAAGTATAAATCTTTTTAGAGTTTTATTTAATATTTGTATTTATATATATTTTTTTCATACAAATGTACTAGTTACATTTACTATGTATATGCAAAAATATACAGTTTAATCACTATTTTTTTTTTTTCATATACATTTTTATATTTCTGATCATTTTACTGCATTTGAATGGCAGTTTTTTATGAGTTTTTTTCTCCTTATATTTATTTACACTGATGTCTGACTTTAAGGGTCGTTTTGTTGCTGTGTAGCAACCTTACCAGCAATGAATGTTTCGTTAAATATTTGTATGGTAGCATAATATTTCAGCTCAATATAATATTAAATATGTGCAGGTTTTTGTGCCTGTTATATGTTGCATATGCATATGCAACATATGAATATCAACAATTGTTGTGTTTAACAATTGTTCTTTATTTTTTTTATTATTATTTGCCGGGGTAATATTCATTTATTTGTGTATAAATGAATACATACATAGTTTCATAAAAATATTTGTAACAAAAGAAGAATTGTTTAAAGTTATTTTTTCCCCCAAATTATTAGTTGCCATAATATTTAAGGCGAAATTTAATATGAAAGAAATTTGGCAAATAGAGTAGAATATTGTATTGACAATGAAATATTATAAATTTTAAAGGTTTTCTTTAATAACTAAATATTTAATTGCAAGCAAAATGAATAAATTGTTTCGAAGGACCATAGCAAATAAAAAGTTAAAATTTAGCGAAAAGATTACGAGTCCTATACGCTTTTTTAGTGTGCTATAAGTTAGCCAATCAATTAAAAAAAACCAAATTCATTCAAAAGGATCATTCGAAATATAACATTTAAACAAAATATACATAAATCGTCATACCGAATACGTATGCAAAAACTATTCTATTGAATTTTGTAAAGTTAATCAATAATTGGCCATAGCTACCATATAAGATTCTGTTCCGAGAATAATTGCAATACCTAAAAAACTCTTGTACATATTATTATTGAGACGAAATTCATCCATAACAAGCGTCAAATACATAGAAATTATAAGGCTCTCATTAGCTAATTATGTAGCTTTCATGCGAGGGACCCGAAAAATAAAATAACTCGTATAAATGTTGTAATCGATACACAGACTAGTTTCAAGTATGAATAAATCACTCTACTGGTAAATTGGTGTTGGGTATACATATAAGATTGGGCGCAGCCGAATATAAACTCTTACTTGTTATTATTTCAATCATTGGGTTAATTAGCTGATTAATGCCTGAATTTTTTTTTGTGTACGCACGCAACTCTATATTTGTTAATTCAAAACCAATTTTATAGTTCTATAATCTTTTTATATATGTACAGGCAAATCCCAGTATAACGCATCTCTCTTTAACAAAAATCCAATAGCGCAATTTGCAATCCTGTGCAAATGCAATGATGCAATACCTTTTGCTCAGGATTGTGGATTGCGCTAATAACGTACAGCAAAGTTTATAACATTTACTACCTTATACATATAACGAAGTTTGATTCGTTGAGAAAATGAAAATAAAATCGAACGAATAATCAAATTTTTAATATCGACAACTTATATAAATAATGGTTCAGACACTCGTTCATCTCTAAAAAAAAAAAAAAAAAAAATGGAGGGTATCCCTTGTTGAGAAAGGAATTTAATCAGAGCAAAAATCCATTTGAGTTAATTGATTCATTCATTAACATACTCGTAAAGCCTGGATATTTTTTATGGTAAAATAAGTTTTAGAACCGAAATCCTACCAATCAAATCATCATAATGCTTCAAGTCACAATTAGTAAAAACAACAAAAGGTGGAAAAATTTTGACGATAACTAGTTCTCCTAATGTCACCATTTAATATAACAAATTTTTAAATTTAACAAATATGTCTGACATCATTTCGTTCTTAATACTTCTTGTCTCTATACTTTGTTTAAATTATTGAAATATTTTTGATTTTTTCAAGGGCTTTATCAGCAATGTTTATTGTCCAAGATTTACTTGTAAACATTATCTATTTAACTCACTATTATTGAGAAATAAATATATGTAAATTTCATTCTAACTCATAACATGTCAAAGAAATATGATTAATTCGCAAAATCTACCTTAATAAACTAGGAAAAATATATAGTACTAAACTGAAGGACCATAAGCTGCAAAGTAATGTTAATAGCTTTAATCCATAATTTACATAAAATTTGTAGAACTTTCCCAAACACAATTTACCTTATAATTTACTTATAAGTTTAAAAAAATAATAAATAATGATATTTGATTCGAAGGACCATTTCATTGCGACAATCAATAATTCAGACTTCATAACCGAATTTTACAGTTGTGACTGCAAAATTATGGATATTCCTTCTAAAGTAGACGATATGAACAAGAGAAAACTAGTCCAAGAAAAACTTAATTTGCGAAGTTAGTGCTCGATATTTACCAAGAATTAAAACCTTAAAGGCTGGGGTCTGCTATTAGATCCTGTTGAATCTGGCCAAATATAATGTTACAATAATAACATCCCAACGGATGGTATGACTTTTCTACTGGCAATGCTTAAGCGTTTGCAGTATTTGATAACCGTTTGTAAAATTGTTTGAAAATACTGCAAAAATAATAAGCAGCATCCGTCTCTTCTATAGGTAGTCTGATACCTTATAATCCGTTTGAAAGGGAAATACCTTTCTACCTAAATAAGGAATACTTGAAGCAAATCCAGGACAATTTATTTGATTGATTGATGAGCGCAGAATTTAAATTTATTTTTTAATTTAATTTTTTTTATTTATTTATTATAAATCCTTTCAGACTATTGAATTAAACAAATACATTAAATACAATACATTTAAGAATTTAAATACAAAATAATTTTTTTTCACAATATCATTACTTTCGGATATATATATACGGCGAAAAGGATCGTTGTTAGCATAAACGGATACTACATATCATTATTCTCAAAAATCGAAAGTTACGTGTTGGTCTAATTGATACATTAAAATTAATTTTACCAAGTAGAAACTCGGAATTAACATCACCACGAATTAACCCAAGCAGAAATGAAATAACCAACATTACACGACGACTTCTTAGGGTAGGTAACTTAATCAGATTGAGTCTACTCTCATATGACGGTAGCACGAGTGAGTTCCATCCAAGGCCACGTAAACAAAAAATTAAAAATTGCTTTTGTACAGATTCAGTACTATTAATATAATATAAATATTATAGAAAGGATCCCAGATAATTGATCCATATTCAAGAATAGGTTGAACCAATGTTGTATGTAGTTGTTTTGTAATATATGGGTAGGAAAATTTCTTCGACCAACGTTTCAGAAATCCAAGAATAGAAAACTTGAAAGGAAAATTGTGAGAACAATTGCCTGTTTTTTATATTTATTATTAAAGATACTGATAGAAAATCCTTGTCACATTTCTATTATATTATTACTAACCTGCACGCGGGAACTTGCGAATTCTATCTAGTTCGAAGGACCATTTCTATTTAAGTAATTAAAATTGTTACTTTAAATAAAAGTATTAACTATAATTGCTTTTATTGTGTATATTAAATCTTGTAAAAAAAACTTCCATTTAATTAAATTAAAGAACATCAAGCAAAGCTACATGAATCTATTTACTGCTCATTAAGCTTAAATGATTTTAAAATCCTATCAAAAAAATCCTTACTCTTAACAACCAAACAAATAGCATTAAGAAAATGTTATAAAATTAAATACAACATAATTATTTTTCTTTGCAACTGCAATAAAAGTGTTTCAAGGAAACAGCCAGAGTAGCCAGTAGAAAATGTCAATTACAATGCTTCTAATGACTTTACATTTTTCTCTATTCTATTCTTTTCTTTTTCTAAACATATTGGCTGTAAATATTTAATGTCAATTTTGAAAAAAAGGAAAAACTTAGCAAAAGAAAACGTATTTAAGAAAATGAAAATGTACTAAAACATTTTATTAAGAATTTACCTAATGCTTTTACAAATATTTAACTTTAGTTTACAAGCAAGAAAAACTTTTCGCTACCAAGACAATTTAGTGACCTAAAACAAAAAAAGTGTACTCTAACGCGCTCACTCTCTCTTTCTCTCTCATCCTGACGCCCTCAAACCAAAACCAAGAACAAACACTGAAGCATTAGAGACAAATTTAACAACCATTTGAAGATATTTTGCCAAAACTAATAACTAAAATAAATATTAAACTAAGTGTAACCGGCTTACAAAACAATACTGACTGTTTTTTTATTGTACTCGTATATATATGTAGATATAATACAATAAAAGTGAAAAAAGCTAACATAAAAAAGTAAGAAATGTGTTGCCAAAACGGAAGTAAAACGCGATAGCAATTTTCAAATGCAAATTGTTTAAAAGAAAATTGTAAATTAAGTTAGAACTAAACAAAACGATAACAAATGTTACACAAAACGGAAATTCTGCTTGAAAATTTCCACTAAACAACTAAAATGTGTAAAAAAGTTCGAAAAAAAAAACAAGTGAAAAAGTATAGTCAGTCAAGCCCGACAATATAATACGCTACACCTAGTATATGTATAAAACAGTATATGTATAAATGGACGTTATATGGGAGATATAACATATTATGGACCTATCATCCAAAAATTTAGTGTCATAATGTCTGTGAACATAAAATTACATGTATTAAACTTTATCGCGATATAAATACTTTTAAAAGATTCATGGAGCTTAAATTGAATTACGGAGAGGGTCTCATATGGGAGTTTCGACTAATTATGGAATTTTATTTGGATACCAAAATTTTTAAGAAATTTATGGTCGTTAAAGTTATTTTCGAAAGTGGGTCTTATATGGGAGCTATGACTAATGGACCGATAATAATAAAATTGTACCGTATTATTTGTATACGTATGAAATATATTTGCGTACATTATTATATAGATGCCAACATTTTTGAGGGAGTTATGCTCTTTAAAGTGATTTTCCGGAGTGGGCCTTATATGGGAGCTATGACTAATTATGGACCGATCATCATAAAATTCTACCATATTGTATGTATGTATACGAAACATATTTATGTTCAATATTATTTGGATACCAACAGTTTTAAAAGAGTTATGCTCTTTAAAGTTATTTTCGGAAGTGGGCCTTCTATGGGAGCTACGAGTAGTTATGGACCGATCTGCACAAAATTCGTAGATGTCATTTGGCTTCATATATTACTGTGGTGAAATTTCAAAAATTTATGATCGGTAAACCCCAATTTCGGGATTACATTTGTATGGGGGCCAGGTGAAATAATGGACCGATTTCCACTAGTTTCAATCTTATTCGTCCTTGGGCCAAACAAATTTCAAGCACTAAATTTAATCAAAATATCTTCAAAATTGCGACCTATACTCTGCGCACAAGATTTACATGGACGGACCGACGGACAGACATCGTTAAATCGACTCAGGAAGGGATTCTGAGTCGATCGGTATACTTTATGGTGGGTGTTGGACCAATATTTCTGGGCTTTACAAACATCAGCACAAACTCCCCACTATGGTGTTGTAGGGTATAAACAGAGACAAATGAAAAGTTCACACACTATACATAGGAGACTCTTAAATAAAATTTGTTTTACTATTGTCTTTGCAGTAAAATACATATATACACTTACATACAAATTTCTCTGTTACATTACAAACAATACAAAGTATGTATTGATTTTTGTGTAAAAAAAGAGATTGTAAATGTGATAAACAACTACAAAGCAAAACTTTAAAGAGGACATCAAATAAAAATAAGCAAGTTGCAGGCAATTCCTTTTAGGTATAAAGAAAATAATAATAAAACACACAACTACAAAATACGTCTAAACGAGGAGAGAGAAGAGCTGCCAGCTACATATGTATGTTATAACAAAGTTGCTGTAAAGCGGGCAACTTGTTATAAAATTCTCAAAAGTTGCCAGCATTTTGTTAAACAAAATACCCAGGTTTCTCTAATACTGAGAAGTTTTTATTTAAAGGTGTTATTAGTTGATGTTGCATTTTAAGATTCCATGTTTTAAATTTAATATTATATTCAGTATCAATATTGACAGAAGTCCTTAAGCTCGTTAAAGTTAAACTTAAATCCTTGAAGTTTTGAGATCCAGGAAGCTTTAAATTAAAGTTGCTGGCAATCACTTATTACTATCAGCAACAATTTGCAAAACTATTTCCATAATTATCGTATTTAAACTAGAGTTTGATATTAGAAACAGCAAATGTACTGCTTGAAAACACAACTTAAATTGTTGTCACAATGTTTCTAAAACTCCAGCAACTTTTATTACTGTGATTTTACTTGTGTTGCTTTTTATATTGCTTTGAATTAAAATACTGAACTGAAAGATATTTTTCAAGTCATAGTATTGATTAAAGGTCTTAACTTTAACAGCAACTTTTATTGTTAGAATTTGAAATGTTTTCTAAATTAAAATAAAACGTTTGAAGGAACAATATTACTTCAATTCTGGGCAAATTTTGTTGAACTTCATGGAAATGTTAATATTATTAGCAACATTTTCTGGAACTGTTTTAAAATCTTATAAGCTTTAGAAACAGCAAATGTACTGCTTGAAAAATCAACTTAAATTTTTGTCATAATGTTTCTAAAACTCCAGCAACTTTTATTGCTGGGAGTTTTAAATTTTCAGCAACTTGTCCTGCTTTTATTTTAAATTTAGATATTTAACCCGTCATAATTATAATTTTAAGTTAGAATTATTTAAATTCTAATATGTACCGTCAAAATCAAAACTCTTTTCTAAGTCATCGTATTGATTTAAGTTCTTAACTTTAACAGCAACTTTTCAAAACTTTTTAATAAAAAACTTAATAAACTTTTTAAGAATGCTATTACTTCCAACTAAAAACTTAAGAATTATATTACTTCAAATTTGGCTAAATGTTATTCCAACTTCACGGAAATCTTATGACAACTTTAGCAACTTTTATTGCGTTGATTTTTAAACTTAATAATCTTATTTTTTTTCTAATTTCTTAAACAGCAACTTTAATTGCCTTAAAAAATAAGCAAATTACCCTTTCTGAAAAAGTTACAAAAACTTTAATTTACAAGCCCCAGCAACTCGTATTGCTGGCAGTGTATAATTAAAACATTTTCAAAAACTCCAGCAATTTTAGTTGCTATGATTAGTTTTTTCATGTCAAAACAATACTCTCTCTTTCTCCTTCAGTTTCACTATTAAATGTCATGTAAATAAGGCCTTCCTAAAACCATAAATCAGCAGACCTACTTTATTTACAAGTATGGTAAATAAAGTTTACATAGTTATTTTGCAGTTACTGGCATGTTTTAAAATTGTGCTGCTTTTTAGCTTTTTTGCAATGTTGTTGTTTTTCACAAGATCTGCAACAATTTTTTTTATTTCTACTTTACTTTTTTTCGGTAGCAATATTTTACAACAAATTGTATGAATTTTACAAAGTAACACTTTTTTTAATTAATTGCCAAAATGTTGTAAAAGTCATCCAACAAGAACAACAGCAAGTACATCCCAGCATACCATCTAGGAGCGCTCCGAATAAGGAGTCAGAAAAGAGTCCAACAAAAGAACATTTTCGGAGCGCTCCGAAAAAGGAGCCAGTAAAGAGTCCCACAAAAGACCATTTTCGGAGCTAAAGAAAAATTTGCTTGTTACTGTCCTGAGTCGACACGCGGTATGACTCAGAAATTCCACTTAATTATGTGTGTACCAAAGCGTAGTTGTCCTGTTATTTGTGCTTTGAACAAAATAAACATAGCTGTACCACAAAGAATGATAAAAACAAGATTACACAGAGGCCAAAAAAACTCTCATAAAAGACTCTTTTCTGACATTATCTAAGAGCTCTTTCTGATGGACCATTTTCGAACAAATTGACCCTCTTTTCTGAAGGTTTTTGGAGCAATTATGACTGTTTTTTTGGGCTCAGAAAGAGCGTTAACGCTCCGAAAAGGGTGTCAGAAAAGACTCTTTTCAGACTCATATGGCTTGCTGGGATATACTATACAAGCAACTCACGACTGACTATTCAGAATGGTACAAGAGTACTTGTATTATACTGTTATGGTGTTGTATGTATGTTGTCTACAATATTGGTTGGCTGGTTTTTGGTTGCTGCTGCTTCTTGAAGTGTTTTCAAGACCAGTAGTGTTAGTGTTTTTTAACAATTTACACTAGCTTGGTTGAAATAACCAATTTTTTATATTTTTTACTTTTGAGGAGCTGAAACCATAGCTTGATGCAGCAGCAGCCATAAAAAAAACTACAAGAAAAAGATAAATTTTAACATGATGTTCGGTTTGTAGCGTTATTTTTGTTTTGTTTTGTTCTTTTTGTTTCACATTTTTTGTTATTTTTTTTTTCTGGTCCTTGTGAATGTTTTTTCTTCCCAATTCATAGCGTATAGTACTATCTTTGCAAATTGTCGAAATTGTTGACATTGTGTTAAAAGAGTTGTGTTTAAGGGTCAACATAAAGTTGTATTGCTACAGCAACAAAATTGCCGAAAACAGCATATAAAAGGTTTCTATTAATTTAAACGTGTTTTTTTTTTTGTTAAATAAAAACTATAAAACTCTAGATATGTATATAGAACAGCAGTCCTGTTTTAAGAGGGGAAAAATCCTTATAATTAATAAATCTTTTTGGAAAAGCATATACAGTGAGCGTCAAAATATAGTCACCAGCACATAGATATTATTAAGAAAGCTTAATTATATTAATATAATTAATATTATATTAGAAAATTATATTGCTTTATTATATAGTTAGTTATTTAATTCACAAAGGAAAAAGAAACAAAAAGGAAAGCGTATACAAATTTAATTGATTTATTGTTAAAAATAACTAATATTTACCCTTTGCAATAAAATAAACAGTGGTAACATCCTTATGCAAAGAAATCCCTGTCATTTCAAAAGTAGTGCCGTTCAAAATAATTGCAAGTTTTATAAATAAATTTCATTAAAAGAGATTAAATTGTTACATTAAGTAGTGAACAATTTTCAATGGAAAGACAAACATGTATAGAGACTCGTTAAATTATTATAGACTTACATTGAAAAGTTCCTGTTAAATAGTTAAATTGTTGGAAGGCATCACTATACAATAAAAAGATTATAGATAACTCAATACTGTAGAAAATTTTCCTGGTGGGAAAACGACCAAAGCGTCTTACAAAAACTGAAGTAAAACAAATTTTACGAAAACTGGACGATCTTTGCATCAAAATTATCTACATATTAGATTGCCACGTAAGAAACTCTTTAAATCAAAGAACAACCCAACCAAACGCTTAAATTTCGGAAAAAAATAAACGAACCTCAAATTTTTTAGAATAATATTCTTTTCAGAAGTTAAAGTAATGCTTGGTTTTCACTATGTCATTTTTGTTGTCAAATTGTTGGCAATTGTATGAAAACGTGTTGTCATATCATGATTTTAAAGATGGCAATCATGACTGAAAACATAGATGACGTCATATGACAACCCGTTTTCATACAATTCCCAACAATTTGGACAATTTGACAACAAAAATGACATAGTGAAAACACGGCCTAAGTTTGAGATATTTGGAGTCAAAAATCCCCAAAAAAATATGGCAAAATAAGAATGAAGCCTTTAGTAAAAAATATGTAAACAATGGTCTGGGATTGTATGGCTGCATCAAAGGTCGGTACTCTCACTTTTATAGAATTTGCAATGAAAAAGGAAGATTATAGCGACAGAAAAAAATAACAATGTAGCCACAATACAGTGTAGAGAAATTAGAACTAACGCATAACTGGATTTTACAAGAGGACAATGAAATGAAATGTCTGGAAGATTGTCAACTATTGTAAAGGCAAAATAAATATTAAATACAATATTTCACACAGTTTTAGTATACCTGTTTACTTTATTTCGAATCGAAAAATCTAGTACTTTTCCATTAAAACTGAATTATTTTTTATGTTCCTTATTTCTCTAGTTTTTGTTAATGAGTTATATTTTGCTTAAGTTTCTTATGAATTATGCAATATATTTCAATTTAAACATTTTTTTTAAACAATAATAGGTGTTTAATTTATATTGACGCTCACAGTACCTACATAGACATAGGTAACTACGGCTTAAGTGGGCTTTAGTGACATTTTTCTAATCACTTCCAAAATTTGATCACTAGCTGAGTAAAAACTTGAAAACTGCATTTCTATCTTGGACGATATAAAGCGTGACCATTCCCTACTTTTTTAAAGAAGAAACACACAGAAAATTCAAATTTAATGGGGAATGTTTGTTATTATTTGAAAGAACATTCTTTGGCATTTATTTTTTGATGATTATGTCTATCAAATGTTGGCCGTTACTATCTCGCAGATGGTCTATCCATTGAGTCCAATTTTCGATGATGCGTTCGAATTGAAGCGGGTTTGCCCGCATAAGCTTTAGACTTTACATAGCCCCACAGGAAAAAGTCTAACGGTGTAATATCACACGATCTTGCTGGCTAATCGACCGGCCCAAAACGTGAAATTATGTGCTCACCGAAGTGTTCTCTCAATAAATCCATCGATGTATGTGATGTGTGAGAAGTGGCGACGTCTTGCTGAAACCAAATGTCGCCGAGATCACGCGCTTCAATTTCAGGCATCAAATAGACGGTTATCATGGCACGATAACGGTCACCATTGACGGTTATGGTCTTCGTGTATACTTCAGCTACGGCCGCTATATTCTCTTCACAGCGTACTGGACGTGGTCTATTCGATTGAATATTATCCAATAATGAATACTGGGTCACAAAATGGGTGATGGTATTGCGAATAGCACATTCAATAGGCCGATTATGTTGACGATAAGTTGAGCGAAGTGCACGAAACACTTTCCTCACAGAACGTGAATTTTCGTAATAAAGTTGAACGATTTGTAAACGTTATTCAGGCGTAAGTCTTTTTATTATGAAATGCCAAACAATACTGTCAAAAAAAGGCTATTGAAAAAAGTATATCTATTTGAATAATAATAATCTAAAATGTTTAGATATTAAAAAGAATCTGGTCAAAACATATATATCTCGGACTTAATTCATAGTCAGTCCATATTTTATAATCATGATATTATCGTTAGAAATATCATTAGTTTGATGTTTTATAAATTATCAGACAGCCAGAGATATCGGTTCATATAGTTTCAACTTCAATTTCATTAGTTATTTTTAAAAACTTTGACACACTGTTCATTAATTTACAAAATAAACATTATTCAACATTTTCTCCTGTATATTATTTTAGTAATCAATGACTGATACTGACATTTAAATGAAAACAGAAAATTGTGTGAGTACGTTTTTTATCACAATGATTGATGAAGGTTAATTAAGGGTTTTTTTTTCTGTTCAAACACAGATACTTGAAGGATGCTGCCCTAGCACACACAAATACAGTTTGCCCTGCAGGATAAAATATAATAAATTTTATTTTCTCTTTTGAATATATTTACATTATAAATTCTAAGTACCTGATACTCATTAAAAATACTTTGTACTTGTAAGCCATTACTTTGTACTTGTCCCTCACTAAGGTATTTTTGTATTTATTTTCTTCCTTAGTTTTTTTTTTTTTTTTTGTCATTAAAGTAATAATTTCTCAGGGGGTTTTTTTTTGGTTTTAGTTTTACTTTAAAAATTAAGGAAAAAAGCAGCAGCTTAGAATTTCTCTTTGGCTGACACCTTAAAAGTCAATTAGCTGGTTTTTGGTACGCTTGACTAGTTTGGTAGTTTTTGTCTAAAGACGATTATTTGCATCTAATTGAATTTTTTGCCCTGCTATTTTTATGTTCGTTTATAAAATGAATTAAAAGTATATAGATTTTGTTGGCTGTATTGTTACTCAAAACACGTATAAGGTTTTTTTATACATTTTTTTTTAAATTTCCAATTGGAAACAAATAAAAAAACCTCACCACCCTCATTATTTTTCTTCAACACCATTTAATTTTACTATTTTAAAATCAACTTTTTTATATTACTTGTTTGTGAAGGCATCCACAAAAAAAACCAAAAAAAAAACTTAATGAATTTCAACTTAATAAATTTGTAATCAACACTGTACTACAATACAAGAACACCAAAATGATATTAGAAAATAAAAAGAGAGACTCAAAGACAAAACTTAAACAAATATTTTTAACCTTATGGGGTCAAAATTATTTGTTCTGTATACTAAGGTCTTATTTCTACAACACTACACTTTATTTATTTGTTTATTTGTAAAACATTATTATTTTATATTTGTTGTTGCTGTTATTGTCGCTTATTTTGTGTATATGTTTGTTTTTAATCTCTAGGGTCCTCTTTAACCTCAACCATCTATTCATACATTCAGTTATTCTTATGCTTCCCCACATCTAGCCATCCATCCATCCACATCCACTGGCAATAATTTAACATTAACAAATGTTTAACAGGCGATATTTTTAGTTGTTGTTGTTGTTGCTGTTGTGTCGGGTTCTTTTTTTTCCAAAATTTTTTATTTTTTTCCCCAGAAGGTGTGTCAGTCACATTAAAAGTTGATCCGATTATGTTGTCGTGATGTTATTTGATTTTTTTCTCTTTTTTCGGTTTGGTACTTTATTTATTTTTTGTTTTGTTGTTTATTTAGTGTTTTTTTATGTATTTGACCTTCTCCTCTTGCATTTAAGGAATTAAAAATAAAAAAAACACAAAATCATTTTGTACCCTTTTCAAATTATTATTGTTATACATACAGAAATTATTATTATTCGGATAAAAGCAAATTGTAATACGAGGATTTAAAATCAAATGAAAACTCAACTCAATATTGCTTTATGGCTTAGGGTTTAAGGGTTTTGTAACACACAACAGTGCTGTAGATAATTATAGGTTTAGGAAAAAATTTATATTGTTTTACAATATAAATTTTTTAATACACGACTTTACAAATTACTTTGATCAGAAAACTCCTTTTAACCTTTTAATATATAAATGTATAGAATTCCAAAAATCTTCTGCCATTTTTGAAGTAGAATCATAAACTTTAAAGCGACTACTCATGTCAGTTCACTTTATACTGGCTTTATCTCTAAAATCTACCATAAGCAATAACTAATATATTACTAACATTTATCTAAAACACATTACGAGATGTGTTAGGTGAAAGTGCTCCTTCATATGCAACAGTAAAAAATTGGGTTGCTGAATTTAAACGTGGTCGTACAAGCAGTGAGGCTCAACCATATTGTGGACGTCCAAAAACAGCAACAACAACAGAAATTGTAGCCAAAGTTCATGATATGGTATTAAATGATCAGATACCCAATATCATGGGCATCTCAAATGATCGAGTCCATTTAATTTTGCATGAAGAACTACAGACGAAAAAGCTTTCTGCAAGATGGCTGCCGCATTTGTTAACAGTCGACCAAAAACGCATAAGAATGAAAATTTCTCAAGCTTGTTTGGATCGTTTTAAGAAAAATAGAAAGGATTTTAAGCGTCGTTTCATAACTGTTGATGAGACTTGGATCCACCACTATACTCCAGAGACAAAAGAACAATCCAAGCAATGGACTGAAAGCTGGAGGAAGTGCTCCAAACAAGTCAATCGGCTGGTAACGTTATGACAACGGTTTTTGAGACTTTAAAGGTATTTTATTCTTCTGTTGACTGACTATCTGCAAAGGGTAAAACAATAAATTCAGAGTACTATTGCAACATTTTGGACCAATTAAATGTAAAAATTCGAGAAAAATCTCCTGGCTTACAACACGAAAAAAAAAGAAATTTTTTCATCAAGACAACGCACCAGCGCACAAGAGTGTTTTAACAATGGTTAAAATCAACGAATTAAAGTACGAGTTGCTTGTCTATTCTCCTGATCTAGCACCCAGTGACTTTTAACTGTTCCCAAATCCTAAAAAAAATTCGTAGCTGGCAAGAATTTTACCTCAAATGAAGGTGCATTTACAGTTGTAGACCACTATTTTGAAGGCCTTGAGAAAAACTATTTTAATCAAGGGATATAATTGCTAGATACGCGTTGGACTAAGTGTATTGCAGTTTCAGGAGATTATTTTGAAAAATAAAAATGTTTTTAAAAAACTAACTTTTCTCTTTCTGTGCTAGGCTAAGAAGTTTCCGATCCGCCCTCGTAAAGTACAATTTATTTGCATTGTCAAATATACCCCTGCCAGAACTATGACAAAATGTAAAATTTTATACGTCTGTTTGTGTAAATCACGCTCAAATCTTTAATAGCTAACCAAAATCTATGAAATTTTCCTAAAATATTTATCAATGCGCTAAGTAGTTTGGTATTGAAAATCAGAAATATCGTTTTTAAGGAAAACATTAAATATGTATATTAATGCTTAGTTTATTATTTGTAATTTGTATATGTATGTTTTTTATGTTTATCAGCCATTATGTTGTTGTAAACATTTTTACATTAATCAGTATAAGCAGCATTAACAGAAACTAAATACTAAAGGTACGGTTACACTTGGCAAATATTTGCCGAAAAAGACGTAACCACTGCATAAAATATATTTGGAAATATATTTAGAACTGGACACAACAACAAATATTTAGTTTTATTTTATTTGAAGCTGTTTGATCTTGTAAAACTTTTGTAAGAGTAAACAACGGCAAACAAATTTGTGCTGAAACTAGTGGTTACGCTTTTTTGGAGTAAATATTTGCCAAGTGTGACCGTATCTTAAGTATAAGCTCGTGTGTTGTAACGTTTGTAATTCGTTTTCAGCGCAGGGTTTTCATTAAGAATAGAAAACTTCTTGAGCTGCTAAAAGCAGAAACAAATAATCGCCAGCCCAACAAAATTAAAACTTTTTTGGTGCCTTAGATTTCTTAGTGAGTTTGCATGCATCTAGTATTGGGCTTCAATGCCTATAAATCACTTATTTTGTATCAGCTCTAGTTTTCGAAATAATACTATTTTAAGAAAACTACGTAGTTATGCGATTTATAGTAACGTAACCAATAAACGGTTCATTCTATTTAGTAAAAATAAAAGATCGAAATTAGGCTGCAATATTATCGCACTATAGCACTAACTTTATTTATTTATTATTTTATGTAATAGTTTCGGAGATATCGATCAATTTGGGATGCAAATTTTTTTTTATACATTTTTCCATTTTTCAAAAATTCATAAAATATAGAAGACAACAAATTTTCCATTATTTTCCTTTAGTCATATAGAAAAATTTGTTACGCATATAGCAAGCTATATCTCGGTTAAATCGAAATAAAGTAACATGGAGTTACTTTATTATTATTTCACTAAATTAATAATAAAATCAGAACTCCATATTAACAAGAAATATTGCATTTTATGCAGGACATATTGGAACTTTTATTATTATCTCTATTTTTTTATAAATTTTTAAGAAACAAAAAATATTGTTTCAATAATATATTTCGTTATATATTCGGCTATATCTACAAAACTACTGAAGGAAGTAAATATTATTTTAGGGCAGCATGAAGGTAATATTTTGGTTTGTTCTTTTCACTAAATAGGTTAAACTGTTCTTCAGTTATGTTACTTAAAATCGTGTAACTACGTAATTAAAAAAAAAAAAAAAACTTATATCTCGAAAACTAAAACTGATTCAATAAAAGTGAGTTAGAGGAATTGGAGCCCTATAGAAGATGTATACAAATTGACTAAACAATTTAAGACAACATTTTTCGAGTTGGGCTGTATAATCGTTTAAAGTCTTTTTGATAATGAAAATTTCTCGGCCAGTGTGCGTAAATCACACCCAGTACTAAAATCCAAAAGCAAAATCAATGAAATTCACCCAGAATACTTATTATTATCCTAGCAATTTCTGTATTGAAAATCAATAAAATCAGAAAGAAAAAAATAAAATGCAACAACTTCCAAAAAAAAATTAAATTTTCAGGAAATCAATCATTATTATTCCGAAAGTAATAATTTTTCTGTGTGTGTCTTTAAATATGTTTTTGTTGTGTTTTAAGATTGTTTTCAAAGGTATCTGAAAAAAATCATGTGTATTTGAATGGTTAACATTGTTGAGACGAGTGTAATTTGTTGTTTAATGAACGTTATTTGAAATTCTAACCCATTACATTCCTACGCTGATGGTTATAAGTACCCACCTCTGATCCGTAGTTATTAATTTGTTTTGTTTTTCCTTTACAATTTACTTTTGGAATTTTTTTTTAATAAATTTTATACAAAAATAATGAAAACTAATTATCAATCAAGTAGTTTCAATTATTTTCTTTAGAATTCTACAGAGACATGAATGTTATGAAGTTTATTGAACTTATTGTCTGAGTACAGACTTGAGTTGATTATTATTATTAACAGATCGATAATTTCTTTAACAGAAATAAAGTTGAATCGAAAGAAAACACCAAACAGTCATTATTAATATTAATTCTTTTTTTATTAACATTCATTTTTGTCTAATGTGTCATAAATTTATTGTATGATTTATAAAGTTTATTTAACAATATAAACCATATATGTACATACATACATATTTCTGCTTGCTATATACACAGATCTTTAAGATTTTTTTTGAATTGTTTTTTTGGGTCTATATACTGCTGGCAATTTCATACTACATATATACAAACGTACATTTATATGTTTGTATGATGCTTTGTTTTGTTCTTGCTCAACAGCCATAATTTATTACTTTTATAGGCCTTTACAGAGAGGAACAACAGCTACACTATTGTTATACGTTTGCTAATAGATTTATAGGTCAATAAAATTGATTTCTTATTGTTGTTTGTATATAAAAAAGAAAACCTATAGTACAGTTGTTGTCTCTGGTTTACAAACAAATAAGAGGTTTTTCAAATATTTCACAAATTCTTGATGTATTTTATGAAGACAACTTGTAAGTGATTATTACAACACTGAGACTTTTTAGTAAAAAGGGCTTTTAACATTCAATTGTTTGAAACCTTGTTAAATAATAACAAATGCTTTTATGAACAAATTTAATATACATACAAAGGTTTTATTTATTTTTCAATGTTTTTCCTCATAATTACAACACAGAAATATTCGACTCCTTTTTAATGACTTGAAATGAACAAGTAAGTACTTGTGTTTATTATAAAGTATGTATAAGCATTTATATAAATGTATATTATGAAGGGCATACTCGTATACACTCAAAGATTTTCTTTTCATATACTATGTATAGGAATTGTAAAAAATTTGTAAATCTGAAGGAAAACTTAATTCCCTTGTTAACGAAGTAAATGAAGAAATGATGTAAATGAAGGTTTTGAATATAACCCTGCAAATACTGAATTGCATACTTTTCAACGCTACTTACTACCTTCCATTTACATTACTAAGCAGCAGTCTAATAATGACTTATTTATTATACACTTACATAAGCATTTAAGTGCACAAGCAACTAATTATAACGTAACACATCATAAATCTATAATCAGTTTTCCTTCATCTTAAACTTTACCAAAGTATAAAACCAGCCTTCACCTAAACCGTTAATGTATCGCATTGTATTCTTTAAATACAGTCAGTCTTCTTCAATAATAATCATTATTACAACTTATTTAACTTTATTATTGTAATACATATAAAATTATATATATCCATATATTTAGAGGTTTAGTTAGTCAGTCGTCTTTCTAGTCTCTAATATATACTGATGGTTCAAAGATAAAGTGAGGCGTTGGTTGCGGCGTCTTCTGCGATGAACTTAGTTTAAAACTCTCTATACGCCTCCCAGACAAATCTAGTGTATTTCAGGCTGAGATCCTTCGATTAGGAAATCATGCAGGATTTTATGTGAAAAAAAAATATTCGCGGTAGCACAGCCACTTTTGTCAACAGTCAGGCGTCACTCATGTCACACAAATCCCATACTACAGCATCTATTCTAGTCTGGCAATGCAAATAAGAGCTGTCAAGACTAGGTCGTCTAACTGACATTGCTCTAGTTTAGGTCCCTGCGCATAGGGACTACTACGGTAATGAGATGGCGGAGGAACTGGCCAAAGAAATATCCGCTTATATGTCTCAACTGGCGTATTAGTCGCAATACCATTTGGGACTAGTAAAAGTGAAATCTTTAGACACTGCTTTCAAAAAGCTGGAATTAAGTTGTGCAAACTGGACACCTGCAGGACCACTTGAGTGCCCCGATAGACTAGGCGATAGAGTGCCGGACTATCAGTCAAATGGTTGCGGGTTCGATTCCCGCCAAAGACTCTGGGTGTTTTCTGCAGATAAGCCAAAAGCTTCGCGGTTTGTGTTTGTTAATTATTAAAAAAAAAAAAAAACTAGAAATATGTGGCCAGCATATAATGAAAAGCGCAGTTTTCAGCTCCTGAATATGAAACGAAAAGACATCTCGAGAATCATAGCGGTGCTAACCTAACCGCTCACTGGACGATTGGTAAGCATGCAAGAATTTTTCAATAATCATATACTAAAGAACTTAGCGTAGACGTCAAGTATTCGATGGTGCGATTTCATCGGATACCTGAACGCAACAGGCTGGATATAGATTATATACTGTCATGTGTGCGACGAGTGTGGTTGTTTTCAAACCAGAATCAAAAGATTCCACTTAAACGCTTGCAGGCAGCAGGCAACCACGTAAACCTTTCTAGTCTTAGTTAGTTTATGTCAGTGTTCGGCATAAAGAGAACATGGTCTGCTGTAACGCAACTAGCTATTGGTTTTAATTTTTGTTTCATATTTGATAATTTTTGTGAGCCTCTTTAATATTCGTTTTGTTTACATTCAGCCATCCATGTTTAACCAACCATAGTGGCTATGACAGCCGACCACTGCATTAATAATATTGTAATTTATAGACTTCACTAGAATATTTATACAAATTTGGCGTTTTTGTTTTTATTGGTTTTTTAAAATTGGTAAGAACAAGTAACAATGAATGTTATCTTTTCAACTTTGATGTCGTTTTATACGCACACTTGTTGAGATGGCTGCTTTTTCTTAAACGGTGTAAGAAATACAACAACCATTAAAACTACTACAAAAAATCTTTACAACAACAAAATTTTTAGGAATTTTAGTTTTCATTAAAAACATCAACATTTTCGAGGTGGTCTCACATTTTGTTAGATAACTTTCTCGCTACGACAACAATAGTGCTGGTTTTCAATATCAAACTTTTTAAGATAATGAAAAACATTCTGAGTAAATTTCATTAGTTTCGGTTTGGGATTGTGTGGTGTACGAGTGTGATTTACACACGCATATAAACATAATTTCGTTTCAACTTGTCCTTTCACACTAAACATTTTTAAACAGTGTCACAATTACAAAAGCAATTATAACTACAACAACATGATGGCTTATACAAAATAATAACAAACATACACACAGTACAACAAAATCATAAGCAGCTGTATTAAAAATGATTATTTTCGTTTATTACATTAGCATTTGCAAGGTTGTCTCACATATTGGTTAATAACTTTTTTTTTATAAAAAGGAATTTGCTGATTTTCAATACCACACTCCCTAAGACAATAATAAACAATTTAGGTAAATTTCATTTTATTCGGTTTAGGATTTTACCTGTTAGTGTGATTTACACAGACATATGAACAGCATATCAATAACATTAAGAACCGATATGATTATTTCTTCGCTTTAGCTAAATAATCAGCTTTTTTTCAAGTGTACTAGTAACAAATCAGCAACCACATGCAATAAACTTTAAATGTTGAATAAGCTCAGCACACAGAAAAAGTCAGTCAATGTGAGTGTTAAACAAAATCAATAAAAATCCTCTTAAATAAAACAGCATAACAATTACAAAGACTACTGTTGCAATATTTATATGAAAAACTCCCTATCCGTCTAACCACAAAACAAAACCTCTTCCTTAACAAGCAAGTGATGAAAATGATTAAAATGAAATGAAATACATAAAAAATAAAAGTAAGTTTTTATTGGTTGTTTCATTTTATGTTTGAAACACTTAAACAAGACTTAAAAGATGAATGAATGATATGATACGAATTTTCTATTGTGTCAATGCGGTTAAATGTCTTTTTGACCAACGCCCACCTAAATAAAACCAAAAAAAAAAAAATAAAATAAAAATAAAAAATAAAGTATTTAATGCAAAATAAATGAAAAGAACAAATCACATTGCAAAATAAACAAAATACCTCTTATTATTGTCACTAAAACATTTCGAAATAACAAGCTTTTGTGGTTAGAGTGGAGCTGCTTTTGGAGTTTTAAAATTGCGGGTGCAATTTTTAAGGTATGTGGGTACTATTGAATTTTTTAAAACATTTAGCTTTGATACATATTTACATTGTCTGCAAAATTAACTAATAATAAATTGAAAAGACTCTGAAAACATTTACAATTCGAGGAATTTCTAATAACTTTTAATATAAAATTTCATGACTATTCATAAATTGGTTTTGTTAGTGAAATTTATTTTTTTAAAATACATAATATTCCTGTGAAAACAATTAACAACATAAACGAGAATATTTTGAATTAAGAATGCAAAAAGTAGAGACTAAAGGAATGGTCACATTTGGCAAACATTTACTCAAAAAAGCGTAACCACTTGTTTTAGCACAAATTTGTTTGACGTTGTTTTCTCTTACAGGAGTTTTGCAAGATCAAACAGCGTCAATTAAATTAGAAATAAATATTTGTTGTACTTTGGCCTAAATAAGAAAAGTTTTGTTAAATAAATAAACGAGTTCAAATATATGTTATTTATATTGTGGTTATTTGCCAAGTGTGACCGTACCTTAACAATCACGAAATATCATATTTTTTTAATGATTACCAAATACCGTATTCTAATTCTTAGAAGTAGTCTAATTAAGCCTTCCGAAACCATGAGCAACACCCCGCTAAGATGGGATCATATCACTAGAACTTGCATACTTTTTTGTTGTTCTAAGAAAATAAGCCAGAATTGTTAAACTCAAAGTTAAATTGATGATGTTTACAAAAGATTTTTTACAACAGAAGTACCTTACCTTAAAGGTACTTTTCCAAAGGTACATTTCCAGAGTATGTTTACAGAGCTCATTTTTGATTCACTATTCGCTTTTCTGTTTACTTTTCCTAATTTTTCGTTATTAATTTTTTTATAAATTGATCTTTAAATTATCTAAAATGTTAATACAAATAGAAAGTTTTTTATGCATTTTTATTGCTATTTTTCTTGATTTGATACTTTTTTAGTTACTTTTTCAAAATTTGCAAACAAAAGTTTATATATTAATTTCTAGACAATTTGCACTTCATTTTTTTGTTTCAGTTAGCATATTTTCCTTAAAAATATAACGTTCTTAAAAAGTACCTTTTTGGAACTTTTTTCAAAATTTGTTTAAAAGTTTTATTTTTAAGTTCTATTCTTTTGTTATTTTCTCTTCCTTTCGATTTTGATGGCTTGTTAAAGATTTTGTTCCTTAAAATTTTAACTTTTTCAAAAAGTACTTTTTTTGGTATTTTTTTTTCAAAATTTGTAAATAAAGTTCAACTTTTATGTTCTAGTCAATTTTTTTTTTAAATATAACTAGTGCAAAAAGATCCTTTTTGAAGTTTGTTTAAAAGGTTTATAAAGAGTTCTATTCGAATGTCATTTTCTCTTATATCGCTTTTGATAGGTTTTTCTTTTTCACTTATTTTGCCTTAATTTGATACTTAAAAAAGTACTTTTTTAATAATTTGTTTAAAATTATGTAAATAAAGCTCTAGTCAATTATGATTTAATTTTCTGTTCATTTAGCTTGTTAAAGAAAGGCTTTGTTTTCCTTAAAATCTTAACTTTTTCAAAAAGTACTTTTATGGTACTTTTTCAAAATTTCATAAAATTTTTAATTTTTACGTTGTATTAGGATTTTCAAAGGATCTTTTTTTGCTTCTGAAGTTTTTTTTACATATTTGTTCTTTATTTCATACGTTTTACAAGAAGTACTTTTTTGGTACTGTTTCAAAATTTCATTACATAGTAATTAAGCAAAGACTCAACTTTGAAGAAATGGTGCGAATGCTGAATTTTTACGTTTGAATAAATGTTTTTTAAGTTTTTTTACATATCACAAAAAATACTTTTTTGATACTTTTTTCAGATATATTAAAAGTTTAATTTTTAAATTTTCTTCTATTGCGATAAAATTGTAGGTTCTTTCGCTTTTAATCGGCTTAGTTTTCCTTAAAAAGTTACTTTTTCAAAAAGTACTTTTTGGGGTTGTATTCTTTTAAAAAATTTATTAAATCTGTAGTTCTTAAGTTCTATTTGTTTAAATCATGTGCCTAAACATGTTTATAAGGAACTGCTCCACAATTAAATAATACCTAATAAAATTAAAATTTTTATGTTAATTTACTTACTGCTTTTTAGTTAATATCTTCGTATACTGTTTGAAAAAAACATACCTGCAAGAAATGAAAAATAGATTATTAAATAAAATATTACTTCATAAAGTTTTTTTTTAATAATATTTACACTTAAAACTAAATAACGAATTTGTTTCATTTGAAATAATGGTTTCAGCAATAGTCCTTCGAACCACTTTTAGCAGTAATAATATAAAATAATATAATTCTAACCATCCAAATACATACATACGAGTATGTACAAAATCTTTACATTTATTACTTCTATAAATTGTAGTTAATATAAAACTATTCACTACAGACCCTACGAAACTTAGTGTGGTCCTTCGCATTTAAACAAAACAGGTTTTAAATTACAAACCTTAATTCCTTTTGCCTTAAGAAGGTTACTTTCCCACTAAATATTTTTCTATTTAAGCAAATGTTAAACATTTATGCAAAATACAAAATGGAAACAAAAAAAACTGCAACATAATAAAAAAAAATACTATAATCAGCATTACAATGGTTTAATGAAACCAGAAAAACGCAAGAAAAGAAAACTGATGCAGTTGAATAGTAGGAGGCGAGGTAGGAAAAAATTCCAATAAAATCTTAAACATATTGCAATTGAAATTCTCTGCACCAAAGATCAAGAAAATGACAGTTTAACGTGCTGTAAATGTAACATTGATGCCACAAATACACAAACTTTTTGCATACAAAAATGGTTTGCAGAACTAAACGCACATAAAGAGGAAAAGAAATCTTATTTAAATAAATACAAAAGCAGGGCGTATTGGACACTTGAGCAGTTCTTTTTTGTTAGCCGAGCATAATGAAGAAAAACAAGTTTGGTTTAATATGCTTAAGATATTCTTGAAATTCTTAAAAATTTTATTCTTTACATTTTACAAAATAATTTAATTTATTTACAAATTTTAGTGTAAGAATAGTTGTTGTTTTAAATATGAGACTTTAAGAAAAAATCTATTACATATTTCCTAAAAACTTTATTTTAAATCTAAAGCTCAATTAGACTTGGCAAATATTTACTCAAAAAAAAACGTAACCACTTGTTTTAGCACAAACTTGTTTGACGTTGTTTACTCTTATCAGAGTTTTGCAAGATCAAACAGCATCAAATAAAATAAAAGTAAATATTTGTGTGTTGTGTAAGTAAATAAACGATTTCAAATATATTTTATTTAGAGGTTACGTCTTTTTCGGCAAATATTAGCCAAGTGTTACCGTACCTTAAGATTGCTATAAATACATTTTTTAAGACTCCAAAAACTAGTACATAGTAAAATAGTAGTATATTGAGTAAAATGATGTTAAAACAATAAAAAAATTTATTTTTCTTCATAAAAATAATTTAAATAAGAAATTAAACCATGAAAAGTAACATTTAAAAGGTTTAAAAAAAGTAGTAGTATTTTTTAATAAAAAAATTAATTAAAGCAACATTTTATATATTTTCTAAAACTATGAATTTGAACATAAAAATTTCATAAAAATAATTTTCTAAGGTTCCAAGAGATAGTAGTAAATAGCAGTACATTTTAGAAAATGTACAACAATAAAAAAAACTAATTTTCTTAATAATAATTACTTCAAAGTGAATTTACTATAAAAAATTAATTTTAAAAGCAATTTTAAAGCAAAAATATGTATGTATTATTTTTAACGTAATGCTTATAATTTAAACATAATAACTATGATTAGGGGCAAAAAAAAAACAACAATATTTTAAATTAGTTTTAAAAAGTACTAAAAATACTACCTTTTTAGTATTCTTTGAAAAAACTCAAAAGTTAATTTTTCCAAATTGAGAAATGTATTGTTTATATATTAAAACAAAAAACTAACTTTTTGTAAATAGTAGTTAAAAAGTACTTTTTTACTACTATTTTTAAAACTTTTAAAAATACTGTTTTTGTGTTTTTAAATGTTTATAACTAATTTCACTGTACTTTTGTGATAAATACAACTATTTTGGGTTAATTATTTTTCTACTACTATTTTTACAAGTCTCGAAAACTTATTATTTTAGCAAAATTTCGTAAATGGATAGTGGTATCATCAAGAATGACAAAATAAAGATTACGCCATGCGCATGATTTCCCGTTATGTGACGTTACCAAGAATGTTTCATGTGTTAGAATTAAAATTTCTTCCGAAAAAGGTATGTTTTATGTGATAGTTGGCAACCTTGCAATTGAAATCACTTTGAGAGTTCTAAAAAATATTATACCGGGTTTTGATAAAATAAATAAATTTAGCATTGCATTTAGTGATAAATTATATTTAATTAATTAAAAACATTCATTGTCGTGTAAAAGAGTGTAAATAAAAGCTGGTTAAAAAAGAAAAACGAACAAAAAAAAACAACAAAAAATATAAACATGCACACTGTGCAGTGAGCAAATGCAAGCAAAACAACAGTAAAAAAAACAAGTGAGAAAAAATTAGCCAATAGAAACACAAAACGTGTGACGTCACAGTTCCAACATGCGCAGAACATTTTAAAATTTTACGCGCGTTGGCGTAATCTTTATTTTCTCATTATTGGGTATAATTTAGAGTACATTTCCACTACTATTTACTTTTTTACTACTACTTATAATTATTTTCAAAGATATAAAAACGTTTGTTTATCAGGAATAAATGATGGAAATCGATCGGTTTTCCAATAAAATCAATAATTAAAAACGATCATTTTATTGTAAGATGTGTTCAAAATGGAACGGTTTTATTTTCCATTTTTGTTTCTTTTCAAATTGTTGCAAGTAAAAATAACAACTTTTGTTAAAAAATGAAAGTTGTTTTTAAAAGAAGAAAATTTATCAAGGTATTTTTTAATAATAAATAATTCGAATCACAACAAAAAACATTGACGGATGCTTCAGAGCCATTTAATATGCAGGAAACTTGGTTCAAAGAATGTATTCGTGTGTCGGTTTTATTTGGATTCTCCAAATGTTGAAAAGGTGGACAAAGCTTATTTAACTTCTGAGCGAAAGTTTGCCAAAGTCTTTGTACTTCAACTTTATCACCTTAAAAATCACCTATCAAATTAAAAAGAAATCGAATTAAAAACCAAACAAAAGATAATAAGTGTTGCCATCACACCTGTTTTCGGTTTCAGTTCGCTTTTGTAACGAAATCGATTTCCATCTCATACCTGTATACTTTAGAAATTATTATTATTATTATTAAGAAAAAGTACTATTTTTAGTTTTTAAAGAAATACTAAAATTTTTTATGAAAACTTGTTTCATTTAATAAATTAAATATTTCCTTCTCTTTTATGGAAACCTGTGATCATCCTTACGTATTGTTGTTTAACAAAAATTCCTATAATGCAATTTTTCGTTGTCATGCATATATTTGCTTCTTTTGTATCTTTGTCTACCTTAAAAATTCCTTTTGCCTGCCTTGAAGTGTACTTTTTTTTTGCTGTAGTTGCTGTTTTAGATCTTTATCCCATAAGATTATGCCTCCTCAACTGTGACTTGAGTCATTCAGTTTTTTTTACTCAGTTTTTGTTTGTTTGAGGTGCTGCTTAACTTAAAATAAAGTTCAAATGTTTATGGGTGGATTGTGTGGTCTGTTTGTTACTTGCAACAGGAAAAATATAATAAAAATGTTTTTTTTAATTTAACGCAAATTACTTGTTTGTAATTTGATCTCTTTTTTGTTCTTTATGTTGGTGTTTAGCATTTTATTTGTTGCCATTAAAATAATTTTAACACTTTAACATTTCAATAGAAATTTTTGTTTCAAATTTATGATAATTACAAAAACTTCTGGTAGATAAAGATCTGTTAAAACGGGGAAAAGGTGTCTGCTAAAAAAAGTTTAGGTAGTGATTGAATATGTGTGAATAATATGTAATGCAACTGTAGTCTGCCTAAATTATATTAATCATTTTATAATTAGTTTGATTTGTTGTAGTTAAATGTATGTATGTTATTTTTTAAATGACTTAAGGTACGGTCACATTTGGCAAATATTTACTCAAAAAAGCGTAACCACTTTTTTTATCACAAATTTGTTTGAAGTTGTTTACTCTTACAAGAGTTTTGCAAGATCAAACAGCATTAAATAAAATAAAACTAAATATTTGTTGTGCTTTGGCCTAATTAAGAAAAATAAATAAACGAGTTCAAATATATGTTATTTAGTGTTTATGTCTTTTTAGGCGAATATTTTCCAAGTGTGACCGTACCCTTAGGTTCGAAGGGCCTTTGTAATAATGGCCCTTCGTCTAGCCTAGTCATGCCTTTAATTTCGCTCTGAAGCTATATATTTTTACTGTGTAAGTTTATAAAAAAACAAGCTAGTTTTATATTTTCTTCCTGATTACAGAGCCTCAGGCATGCTTTCATTTAATTTTCACATCATATGTTACATTATTATTTCCCCCAACAATTTATTTGATACATTTATTTCATTTGCCATTAAATTTCTAATGCAATTTCCTTGTAAAAAAAGTAAAAAACAAAAACAAAATGAAAACATGTACGAAAGTATAGTCGGTCAAGCCCGACCATATAATACCCCACACCCAGTATATGTATAAAACAGTTTTTCAGAAGTGGACGTTATATGGGAGATATAACCTATTGTGGACCAGTCATCCAAAAATTTAGTGTCATGATGTCTGTGGATATTAGTATGATATGTGTTAAACTTTAACTCGATATAAAGACTTTTTGACGATTTATGGATCTTAAAGTGAATTACGGCGAGGGTCTTATATGGGAGTTTCGACTAATTATTGACCGATAATAATAAAATTGTACCGTATTATTTTTAGACATATGAAATATATTTTCGTTCAATATTATTTGGATACCAACATTTTTGAGAGAGTTATGCTCTTTAAAGTGATTTTCGGAAGTGGGCCTTCTATGGGAGCTACGAGTAGTTATGGACCGATCTGCACAAAATTCGTAGATGTGATGTGGCTTTATTTATCACTCATTTGTTTGGATACTTGCATAATTCAAACATTTATGATCGGTAAACCCCAATTTCGGAAGAACATTTGTATGGGGGCCAGGTGAAATAATGGACCGATTTCCACCAGTTTCAATCCCATCCATCCTTGGGCCGAAAAAATATCACGTACCAAATTTTATCGAATAATCTTCAAAATTGCGACCTGTACTCTGCGCACAAGCTTTACACGGACAGCCAGTAAGCCAGTCGGACGGAGGGACGGACTCGTTAAATCGACTCAGAAAGTGATTCTGAGTCGATCGGTATACTTTTGGTGTTGGACCAATATTTCTGGGCGTTACAAACATCAGCACAAATCCCACTATGGTGGTGTAGGGTATAAAAAGAGCAGAGCACCCTCTGTAACTATCGCCTACAGAGTTGGGAAAATATAAAGTAACACAAATACAATTTTTAGATATATTAAAGAAAAAAAAAACCAAAACTGTAAACAATTCGTGTAGGTTTTCTTGGGTTTGTAAAAATTTTCCAAGAAATCTAACTAAAATATATGGCTGTGATCTGGGTTAATAAGTATGTATGTATGAGAAAATATAAATGTGTTTTTAAAAGCAACAAAACACAGCCTCAGGTGTCGTCTCTGTTTAGATTTTTAAACAAATAATCCACCTTGTTGTATTTGAGAGCCTTAGAAAACCTGCTCTCACATACGGTTGAAATTGTTTTTTTAGGAATATATTTTGTTCGATGAAATTGTTTTTGTATTGAATTTATTTTAGCAATTCTAAGAAACAATTTCATTGTAATACAATGACTTGAAAATAAAAAAAAAACTAAGGGGCTCTAAATGTTTGCGAATGTAGAATAAAGAAAATGTATTTAAATTACACAGTGAGAAAAAGAAAGGGTATTTTATGTATTAATATACATAAATTCATGAATATAAAAGACAAATATTTAGTATTATAAACATCTTAGTGATTTGCAACATACTTTTAATAAAGGCGGTTTATAAGATTCAATGTGTGCTGTATTGTGTTGGATTTGTTTTAATTAATTTATACAATTTTTGTAATATAAAACTTTATTAATGGTCCTACGAAATTAAATGGTCCTTTACGAAAACCGGCCGTAAAATCTATAACATGTCTTAAATATCAAGATAAAGAAACATTTTACCATTTTCAATTAAATATTTAATTAATGGTCCTTCGCCAAACCTCTAAAAGATCATAAATTTCGACATTAAGAAGTTTTTTAAAGTCTGTTCTGCTCTAATAACTTCTGCTAGATTTATAGTCATGATTGTTTTTCAAGCAAGATATAAACTTGCCGCCAGAAAAAAGTTTGCCACTGACAAAAGTAAAAACGTTATCATTGCTGAATAATATTTGAAACGCAACAACCAAGAGTGATTGCACAATTCAGGGAAATCGGAAGACTCGAAAAAAAAAACAATTCGACTTTGAAACAAGAATTGCTAATATCAGCGTTGTCAACTATGAAATTTCAAAACGCACCAAAATTGAGAAAAAAAACGCGCCATTTAAAAAACAACGCACCAAGTTTAGAATTTCTTTTTAATTAAAAATGTTTATGGAATTAATTTTACATTTTTTAATTTCATAAAGTCTATATATGTAAAACTTTTTAAAAAGCGATCAACGCTTAATAGTAAAAGTAATAATAGTAAAAGCCTTTTTTTTAAATAAACGAGCTAATGAAAATAAAATAAGCATTTAACCATTCAATATTTAACTCACAATATGCAATTCGGAACTGAAATACTAATTAGTGAAAAAGGTCCAATTCAGTACATATTTTGTACTTTTTTCAATTATTTTTGTTTTCTATTTTAGGTATTTCTATTAGAATTTTTGGAATAAAATTTGTTAGGGCTACTCTGGGACTACTACCCTGGTTGTTCTTCTACAGTTCAGTAGACCAAACCATCAGGCTACACAAGAATTTTTATTTCCATGTTTAAAATGTTAATTTAGTATTCAAACAAAGTTTTTCACCCTATTCACATGTAGCAATAACCTTCATTTATCACACATTCGTATTTAAAATACATTTAATGGTGTCCTTTTTCATTTTATAGATTTCATGATAATGAATTATTAAAATACTGCAATTAAAAAAAATTACTAAAAAGAAAAATTTCATCACATATTTGGAAAAATAAAAAAAAAATCGCACCAAAATTTTTTAAAAAAAAAAGGAATTTTTCCACAAACAAATTTCAAAAAGCACCAAAAATGGTGCGAAACACACCAAATTGACAACGCTGACAAATATAATAAAGCTCTCTACAGAATACACTCTCTGGAGAAACAAGAACTGAAGCCAAATTACCTTGAAGAGCGAAGAGAGATGGTTGAATTGATAATAGACCAACAAGAGGACACTGATCATTCTAAGCAAAATCATCTAATTGATAAGAAGGTTCAGGGGTTCAACAAACCGTTTCTTAAAAACATGAATGCATCCACAAAGTGTCACGGTTTCTTGCTAATTTTAGGCTGGAGTCAGCAATAAAACGATACGAGGCTAGTTAAACAGAAATCATTACTGGTGCCCAATAATGCAACATGTTAACAAGAGTCTTTCTCGACCTTGATAACAGAGTTCCTTCTGCCTTAATTGTTTTTTCAAATAAAGTGCAATGCTTTTCAAAAAAATTGTTTTAACTATTGATTCTATTAATTAATTTTAGATTGATCCAAAATAAAGGTACAAGAGGTAGTAAACGAAAATCAGTCGTTGATTAGTTTTTCATCTGAAGTTCTGCAAATTGTTGAGACTAAAAGCACTTAGGAAGAAGCTACCTTATTGAGTAAACAGAATGTTTAAAATGTTGTATTGTGCTTCATATTGTAAAAAGACAAAACGAAGATGTGTTTAGTTCTGATGGCAAAACTTTCTTCACCTGGTGTCTGCCCAATTTGTTAGATAGATGGAAAACTATGCGCTACCCAATGCCAGAGTAGAAATGCAGCTTCTATGGTAATTAATGCAAGACAATGATTCCAAGTACCAAACTAGTTAAGTCTGGATTTAAGGAAAAGAAAGTCCTAATTATAGCTTGATCACAATCCCTTAAACCCCATTGAACAACATTGGGGAGTCCTAAAAGTAAAAAAAGCAGGATATAAACCTAAAAACAACATGTAAGAAAGTATAGTCGGTCAAGCCCAACACGCAGTATATGTATAAAACTGTTTTTCAAAAACGAGCGCTATGTGGGAGATATTACCTATTATGGACCGAAAATTCAAAAATTTTGTGTCATGATGTCTGTGAATATAAATATTATATGTGTTAAACTTTATCTCGATATAAATACTTTTAAAAGATTTATGGAGGTTAAAGTGAATTATAGACATATGGGAGTTTCGACTAATTATGGACCGACCATTATAAAATTAGGTGTCATCATTTCTGTATATATGAAATATATTTATGTTCAATATTATTTGCATACAAACAGTTTTTAAAGAGTTATGCTCTTTAAAATAATTTTCGGAAGTGGGCCTTATATGGAGGCTACGACTAATTATGGTTTGATCTTGAAAAAATTTGTAGATGTGATTTAGCTTCACTTATTACTCATTTGTGGTGAAATTTGTTTGCATACTTCAAAGATTAATGATCGGTAAACCCCAATTCGGGAGAACATTTGTATGAGGGCCAGGTAAAAGAATGAAATAATTCCACTAGTTTCAATCCCATCCATCCTTGGGCCGAAAAAGTATTATGTACCAAATTTTATCGAAATATATTCAAAACTGCGACCTGTACTCTGCGCACAAGCTTTACATAGACAGCCAGCCTGCCAGCCAGACGGACGGACATCGTTAAATCGACTCAGGAAGTGATTCTGAGTCGATCGGTATACTTTTAGGTGGGTGTTGAACCAATATTTCTGGGCGTTACAAACATGAGCACAAATTCAATATACCCTCCCCACTATGGTGGTGGAGGGTATAAAAACGATATGTGGAAAAAATTAAGAAGGAATCTTCCGAAATATGTTCAAAACATGCGGGATCTATGAATCATAGGTGCGAAAATCTGTTAAAAATGGAAGTATCATCCAGAATTGGATTGATTAGAATAGGATCCTAGAACGCGTAATTTAACACCATTAGAATTTTTTATGGGATTATTTATAAGTCAAAAGCAGGAAAATCTAGCTGTAATCGGGACATTTGGTAACACTAAATGCCAGATACCAAAAAACATGTTAGTTTCAAGCAGTTTATTCTTTCAATCGCTGTTTTCATCCAAATGGATTTCATGTAAAGACTGCTTTCCAAATCTCTTCCAAGCGTTTCTTTATATACAAATGGGCAGTTGAAGATATACAGATTTTTCCCATAATTTTCATAGAGCATTACAAAACTCAACTTAGCTATACACATTTATGCACAAAAGATATTCCGTATTCCCCCGTTTGGTAAATCTCTTCTACCATCAACTTGTTTTAATCAATGTCAACTTGTATGACCATATAAGAAGAAACATTGTGGCAGTCATTTACTTAATATTCTTGTTAAACTACAGATACATTTTCAAATCTATGTACATACATATGTACGAGTATATAACATCCATCCATCCAGCAACAAAATCAACTCCCTTAACAAATATCATGTTTAACAATAACAAATAACATTAATTTAGTTGTTGATACTAAAATTGTATCATTTATGTCAGTTTCGTTTTATTTTCATTTATTTTGTGTCATGTCTGTGTCTTTTTTGTTGTTGTGAGTGATATTGTCATGTGAAAATGCCTGTATGGCAAGTTTGTTTGGCTCTGTGTGTCTGTATTTTTGTGTAAGTAAGTTCCTCATCCTTCTTGGGTAAATGGTGTGAAATGGTCATTATTTCATTATCGTTAATGGTTGCCCTAGACTCTCTACATTATTTGTTACGTATACATACATGTATGTATGTACATACTCGTATGCACAAAAGACATACTCAAATGCCCCACAACGTACATGATTTTACAATATATGTTTCTACTAAGTACATACTTATATCGTACATACACTATACACGGAAATGTTATTAATACTAAATCTGTTATTGCCATCATAATCACTGTCACCACAGTCTACTGGGTCCCCAAGTTGTATATTAGTGTGACTGTTTTTAGAGAATTAATATGCAGTACCCAACATTTTGTTTTTAGCACTTTTTTTTCTAGTTTTTTTTTAATATTAATATTTAACATAATCAAATATTTCCTTTTTTAAAAACCTAAAAACTCATGAGAATTAAATGGATTTCCCTTAACAACAACAAATATGACCACAGATCAAATCAATGTGAGACTTGAAAGTACAGCAACATGGTGGAGCTGCAAAGGCTACAAAAATACAACATTGCAGTGTTGGAAAAAATAATAAGAACGGCTGATTCAGTTTCAAAGATGCGAAGAAGAAAAACTTCAAAACGAAAAGCTTTGTTATTTGACAAATTAATAAAAAATAAACAAATAAAGTAAAATAAATAAAAGAATAAAGTTTCGAAAACAAGGAAAAGTATTAGTTACATACACAGAAAAAATTAAAATTAATTTTCAATTATAATATTCGTATATTTAATTAAACATTTAATTGAAAGTGGACCGATGAATGAATTTGTAGTATCAATTAAAATATTTTGTAAAAATTTAATTAAAAGTAGTTTTAATTAAAAAAAATATTATATTATTTAATTGAAAATTGTTTTTCAATTAAAAATTTAATTGATATGATTAAAAGTTTAATTAAAAATCAATTAAGACTCAATTAAAAGTTTAATTAAAATTTGCCGGGCAATAATTTTTTCTGTATACCAATAGCTTTTAATGCCCTACACCAGCATAGTGGTACAACACCCATCTTAAAGTATACCAATCCAGGATCATTTTCTGAGTCGATTTAACGATGTCCATCCGTCAGGCTGGCTGGAGTACAGTTCGCAATTTCGGAGATATTTCGATTAAAATTTGGTATATGATATTTGTTTGTCCCAATTGAAGCCTGGGATTGAAATTGGTTGAAATCGATTTATTATTTCACCTAGCCACCATACAGATGTCCTCCCGAAATATGTGTAAATAGGTTATAAATGTTTGATTTATGCACGTATTCCAACAAATTTCGCCAGAAATAAGTTGTACATGAAGCATAATCTCATCAAGATTAGTCCATAATTGACCATAGCTCCCATATAAGGCCCACTTCCCAAAATCACTTTAACAACCATAAATCTTTTAATAATGTTAGTATGCAAATAACATTGAACACAAATATGTTTCATATACACAGAAATCATGACAACTAATTTTATAACGATCGGTCCATAATTTATTATAAACTCGTGTAAGAAATCTTTCGAAAATCAGTTTAACATCTATAAATCTTTTATTAGGGTTTATATCGAGAATTTAACACAAAGAATATTTATAGGCACAGTAGGCATGCCACTATATTTTTTATAATAGGTCATAGTTCCTATATATAGAGCCCTTTTCTAAAAATCTATTTGTACACATATACTGAGTGTAGGATATTATATGGTAAGGCTTGACCAAATACTTTCTTACTTGTTATGCATGTACATAATTTCATGCAATTCACAGGAAAGTAAAACCTGATAGAAAGCGAAAAATAATGCCACAGTGTTTAACACATAAAAGCAAAGGCAACCAATTTTGATCATTTAAGGATCTTAAAATTGAGTTATGCGCATCTATTATTAATCGCACAATTAGAAATAGGCCTCAGAAAGCTGAATTAAAAGTACATAGTCCTTGGAGGGCACTTGGAGCAAACAAATTAAAAAAAAAACAGATTGCGTTTTGCTAAAGGTACGGTCACACTTGGCAAATATTTACCCAAAAAATCGTAACATTGTTTACTCTTACAAGAGTTTTCCAAGATCAAACAGCATCAAATAAATTAAAACTAAATATTTGTTGTGCTTTGGACTAAATAAGAAAAGTTTTCTTATAAAAATAAATGAGTTCAAATATATGTTATTTAGTGGTTACGTCTTTTTCGGCAAATATTTGCCAAGTGTGACCGTACCTTAATTAACATATACTGCGAGAAAATTGCGGAAATGTGATGTGCTCAAATAAAACGAAAGTAGATTTGTTTCGTTCTTATGTTTAAAAAAATTATGCAGAAAATAAGTAAATGTTTTTTTTTCATCTGGCGCCGGTCCAATTTATTGGATACACGAAAAAATGTACGTAAAAATATTGCAAAAGTAGTCGAAATAACGTAGGACAATGATCCACGTCCATTTTAGTTTTGTTTTATTTGAAGGCCACAAAATAAATTGGAATGTTTAAATGTAAAGTCTATTGGATAGATGAAAAAATGTGCACTGTGGATTACGTAGAAATATTGCAAAATTAAATGCTATCCTATGTCAGAGAAAAAATTACATTCCTATGAGTACTCAGCCAGGAATATAATCCCAAGCACACATCTAAACTTGTTAAGTCTGGGGTTAAGCAAAACAAAGTCCATATTATGTAGTGGCCGTCACAATCCACGGACTTAAACCCTAACGAACACCTTTGGGGAGTCCCAAAAAGAAAATAGCCTGATATAAACCTAAAAACAAAGACGATATGTTGAAAAAAATCAAGAATAAATGGAATTCCCGAAATATTTTCAAACCTTATGGGATTTATGAATCGTAGGTGCGAATAAGTGTTAAGAATGGCTTGTGTTTGTACTAAATATTAATCCCTGCAAATAATATTGGTCTACGTGATCCATTTTAGATGAAATGGACTACTTACAACAGGGTCCAATGTAATGCAGTCATGGACCATGTCATAGTTAAACAAGAGTTTGGAGTTAAACGACATGGTTTTGTGTTAACACGATTGCATATTGAGTTGTTGTTGTTTAAAACTAAACCTCTTGAGTACTCCATGGAGTAGAAGCATGTAGTAGTTTTGGGACTACTCCGATGGGTTATATGGTCCAATCCTAGGACATCGCGATGTTAAATCGACCACCTTTTTTCATATATTTGGAGTAGTTTTGGAGTACTCCTACTCCTCTTTGGTCTAGTCTTTAAATACATGTATGGACTAGTTGCGTTATTTGCAGGGAATATTATGTAAGACAGCTTCTTATGACCAAAATAAATTTTTTTGCTAAAGAAGTGGTGATGTAAAGCGCTGACTGTGAATTGCTTTGATTTGACTTAAATTTTATATTATTGAAATATTAACAAAAATGGAAAACAAAACTGAAATGATTAGTATGTATATCGTTCTTATTATTTTTTTCAACACTGTACATGTAGTAGGTATGTTAAACTAACCACACATATAACTTCTCTAAAACTTGTATGCAACATACTCAAATGTAGATGTGTACCTAAATTCCCTCTATCAAAATAAAATAGGTGGCAACAACAATACAATATTTACATATGTATACAACAACAGCAACATTATTATTGTTAGTTTTCAGACTTTTACTTTAATTGTAACTGCTGAGCCCAGCCATTCCACTCATTCATTCATGCATTCGTCCACTTTAGTTTATCTTGTAGCCTAATCTATTCTATATACATACATACATACAATGATGCTTATGTCGCTATTTGTTATTTATTTATTTAATTTTTTTTTTTATTTCTAAAAAAAAGTTATTATTTTTCATGTCCCTTTTTGTTGTAGCTGTTCTTCTTTTTTTTGCTTGTGACGATTTGTATGACGTTGTGTGGCGGCGATTTACATGTGTTTACTATTTTTAATGACCATAAACTAAACAATGGGGGCTTAAGGTATAAAAGTTGCACTGAGAGAAACTAAGTAATAAATTTCAACATTTTTGTTTCTGTAGCATTCCTTAAAAGTCCGCTTTCACGCTCTTCAATTCTCACTCGTCAATGGCAAGTAGTTTTGTATGAGAAGGGAAAAGTGAAAAAAATGAGGTAAAACTTGATGGTACTAGTCAATTTTCTTATATTTTGATTTATATTAAAAAGTACGAAAATTGAATGAAATGGCAAGTTCAAAAGAGAATTGAACAACGACACGCGTAAGGTTTTTCGCCAAGGCTTGAACTTTAGACTTTACATATCCCTACAGGGAAAAGTCTAACGGTGTGATATCACACGATCTTTGTGGCCAATCGACCGGCCCAAAACGTGAAATTATGTGCTCACCGAAGTGCTCTCAATAAAACCATTGATTGATGCGATGTGTGGGAAGTGGCGCCGTCTTCCTGAAACCAAATGTCGCCGAGATCACGTGCTTCAATTTTAGGCGTCAAATAGTCGGTTATCATGCCACGATAACGGTCGCCATTGACGGTATCGACTCTACACGGTCTTCGTGTACACTCTCAGCTACGGCCGCTATATTTTCTTCACAGCGTTCTGGACGTGGTCTATTCGGTCGAATGTTATCCAATAATGAATGCTGGGTCTCATAATGGGTGATGGTATTCCGAATAGTACATTCAATAGGCCGATTATGTTGACCATAAGTTGAGCGAAGTGCACGAAATAGATTCCTCACAGAACGTAAATTTTCGTAATAAAGTTGAACGATTTATAAACGTTGTACTGGCGTAAGTCTTTCCATTATGAAATGCCAAACAATACTTAACAAAAATAACATGACAGCATGACACGATTCACACGTGATTTGTCAATAAAAGGCTATGGGAAAATCTATTTACCTGAGTACTTTTGAGCCTTCTGTGATTAAAGATCTATTAAAATTGTTACTTATAAATAGTTTAAGTTATATCAAAGTATAGCATTGTTTACATAAAAACTGTTTAAATTAAAAAAAAAAACGTGTTTTACTACGATTTGAACCCTTAATTACACGATTGATTTAAAAATCAGCGTTCACACGTATTCTTCTGGCGTTGACATTATCGATCAGATCTGCTTTATTTAAATTAGCATTTTTTTGTAAGTTGCTGGTTTCTTTTAATAACATCTTGCTGGTTGTTTGCTATCTGGCCTTCAGGTTTGCTTGTCAGATTTTATAGCATTATTTACAGTATTATTATTTGGAATCTGTAGTTGTTTTGTACACGATTACTTTTTGTATTGATTTTTCATTTTCATTCTGTTGGTTACTAAATTACTAAAAGAAGCGAAAGTATTGCAGGCTTTTTAAAAAATCTTCTGTCTTGTGACGAGATTTACTGTGAACAATACTGTTCCCTTGTATGCCCTTGAGATTAGAAAGTCTCAAATTTTGAACAGATTTCTTACATGACAAAACCTGATTTTAAATTGACCTCTAAGACATTGCAATTAAATTATAGAAAATTTATTATTACATTATTTCTAAAAGTGTATTAGTAAAATGTGTCTTTTTGTAAACTTATCTTAAGCTTTAGATGAGTGTGTTATAATTTAGTGTTAATATGCATATCAACCATCTAAAAAACCAACCAACCAACCATTCATCTAGCCAACTTGTTTCAATCCAATACATTTACACCTAAGTGCATCTAATTAAGGTCAGTAGTGTTTAATATTTAAATCGTTATGTTAAAAGTAATATTTATTAAATAAAACGCTAAAATTTAACACTTTTATTTTTTTTTTTATTTGTGATGTTTTTTATAATTTGTGATAAAAATTAATCGTACACTAAATTAAGGACAGTGATAAATTTATTAACATTTTCATATTCCGGTAATTTTTAAAAATTAGATTAATTAACTATGATTACACATAGGGTTTTCAGTATATGTAAAGCTCTTAATTCTACAAATCCTATGATGTCAGTACTCGTAGATTAGTGTATAAATGCATCAGTAAGGAAACACTTATCGGGAAATCTATCTTGAATGCTTCAAAAACAATGGTTTTTCAAGCGGTGAAATTTTTCAGAAGGCATTCGACCACAGAAAAAGTGGCCCTTTGAAAAGGAAGCCGTTATAAGACAGTTCGATAAGATGCACTGATAGCGCGTGTCGACAAGAAATCCGCATAAATCAGCTAATGAGATTCGGATTGCAGACTTTAGCCAAAACCGTCTGTCTGTAAATACAGTAAAAAGTCCATTGCGGTTTTCTTCACACCGGGTTGACGAACGGCCAACCAACACATTGCATGCCTTGCAAGGACATACAATATTGCATGTCCCGCAAGACACACAATTCACAACTTCTCATACAGCAATGGCACAGATCACTGTCTAAACACCTTGTTAGAGATCTCGGGCTATCTAATCCCTGACATCCATAGCTTAGTCAGCTAACTAGGCCAAGACAATTATTGGACTCCAATACGTTTACTGAGCCATAGCCAGCCGTCACCGCTATTAATAAATGGCTCTGTTGATTCGGCAACAGCACCTAAGGATAATTTGGTGTCACTAGCACAAATATCAGTCCAACTATCTTCTTCCTGCGATTTTAGGTTTAAACCACAGCCACCACGTGTACCTCGAAGTGACCTGCAACCCAATATCAGTTAAGGGAGGAAACCCCGGTCTTCTAACTGATCCCGTGGTGCTAGGTAAGTCTCTAGGCAGCTTCAAATTTCATGGGGTGATACAATCAACTCTTCCCAGTTTCGAGCTCCGTGCAGCTCATATCACCAGTTTCGCGATCTCTACCCCGGCATTGGAACTGTATATAAATGATGAGAATGGTAAACAGTATTATTTTCGGACGTTGAATGAATTTGCTCCAAAGTACACCCGCGCCACTTTAAATCATGGAGGAGTTTCTATAATATTTTATAGTGCTATGTCGTCACGTGGTGCTCGGTCGCTGCACAAAATTGAGGGAAATATGCATAAGTTTCAGTATGCAAGAATTCTAAGCGTATAAGGAGAACATGCCAGTAACATGGATATTTCAACAAGAAGCATACGGTTGATCACATCAAAGAATGGTTTTTTTTAACAATTTGGATTGTTCTTGAATGGCCTTCATGCAGTCCTGATCTCAACCCGATTGAGAACTTATGGCAAGTTGTTTGCGGAAACAAAAAGGAAGCTTGATAAGCCATTCCAAGTTGTGTATTTAAAAATTTGGGGTCCTCAATTCCTCGGAGATCGATAACAATGGATTTGCAACAAAATATTTTAATAAATACTGCTTTTGCAAAATTTGTGGTATTTATGTCCTTAATTATATGCACGGCTGATATGAATCTTATTTACAAATTCATAAATATTAAATTAATTAAATTTGACATAATATGCAGTTATTTTCTAGGAGTAAGAGACAAATTTGAACAATATCATAAAATATATTGTGGTACTAATTAGTTGCACGCAGCTGTACATAAGCAGTTTTTAAAAACTAAAACCGTATCATGAAATTCTATAGTGTTGTCGTTATTGTTCGAGCTGCAGACGCTAGACAGACGGACACAGACAAAGACTCGTGTATGTATGTAAATGTTTAATTCAGTTTAGTTTACACTGCTGCATGTTGTTGTTGCAGTTGTTTTTATTTTAACTGCATTGACACTTTAACACTCTAGAGATTTTTAGTTCCCATTGTATTGATTGTTGTTGTAGTTGTTCGTTTTATTTTTTATAAACGTTTTTACGCGCTGTGATCAGTTAATTGACACTGCGTTTTATTATTTTTTTTTCTGTTTTGTTTTGTTTTGTTTCCCTCCGATGTCAATAGTCTAGTATTTCTACTATACCTTGTTATGGTGGCACATTGTTGTAGTTCACAGACACAGATGCTGCAAGTGTTTGTGGAGCTGAGTGTTGCAGTCAATAACTGGAAAAGTGTGAAAGATATTTTGTTTGTGTGTTGTTGCCTATGATGATTCCTAAAAACTGTTCAATATTGACACAATAAAGTACTTTAAATGTCTTTTAATTTATTATCATTGACAAAAAAAAAGCAGCAGGTATTATGTACCTGTAAAGCGCTTTGAAAGGGATTTGTTTGTTCTAAACAGATTTTTGTTAGGGAATGAAAGCAACATTTTTTTCGTGTATAGTTATTGATAGTTTTAATACAGAGATTATAATAACTTAATTTAGAAATACGGACTAGAAATGTGTTGTATGATAGCAACACAGTGGGTTATACTCGTATTCTAATTGGAAAATCATAAGCTTACAGAATATTAAATTTGTAATTACTCGTATCTTGTTTGATGTCAAGATGAGTTACTTTTTATATCATACACAACGATATATTGCGGTTATTATGCCCTGGTGCTGAAGTTCGTAACGTTAAAAGTATTGCATCCAATTTCAAAAGCATTCAAAAAATAGTAGTAGAAAAGTAGTGCTACTTAATAATACATACCAGGTCTGATCAAAAAATAAAATTCAGTAGTATAATTGCCGTATAACCGATATTTGCCTGATTTCTGGATTACAATTTCTATTTATTTGACATTATTGAGGGTTAACTAGTTTTCGGAGGTGCTACGTATATGTGATCAATTATTATAATAGTGCTTTTCAGAAGAGCGCTTCATATGGTCAAATATGGACCGAAATTCACAAATTTATGTAGAATGATTCTTGTGTACGAGGTTTGATCAAACAATAAACGTTATTTTCAAATGTCGTGAGTTACGTATGTTCGATTTTCGCATTTTTTTCTGTTATTTTGGTACACATGTCTGTTATATATGTTGGTAAGATCAGCCATTTTGGATTGTCAGTTTGTTTTTGACAGCTAAAAAGGTTAGTCGTGTTTTTAAGTGTGCTCTTCGCTTTTTTACTATTCGAAAAAAATGGACCAAAGAAACTGTATTAAGTTTCGTGTAAAAAATTAAATTAAATGCGCAAGAACATTTTAAATGTTCATTGTAGCGTTTGGCGAGTCTACAATGAGCAGCACACAAGTTCAATTGTGGTATAACCGGTTTAAGGAAGGCCGAGAAGATGTCAATGACGATGCTCGTCCTGGTCGCCCGAGCACGTCAACAACCGATGAAATTGAAATTGAAGCAGTGAAGAAAACGATTTAGGATAATCGTCGAATCACTATCAGAGACGTAGGTTGCTGATGATGTTGGCATATCGTTCAGCTCATTCCAAGCAATTTCTACGGATGTTTGAGGCATGAAACGTGCGGCAGCAAAGATTGTTCCAAAATTGCTAAATTTTGAGCAAAACCAACGTCGCATGGACATCGCTCAGGAGCTGTTGAACATCGTCAACGACGATCCAGATTTGCTCAAAAAGGTTATAACTGGTGAAGAATCATGGGTGTATGGTTATGACATTGAAACCAAAGCCCAATCAGCCCAATGGAAACGTTCAGAAGAGCCAAGACCGAAAAAAGCACGTCAAGTGCGGTCAAATGTGAAGGTTTTGCTCACTGTTTTCTTCGACTGCAATGGTGTGGTGCATAATGCATTCTTGCCACAAGGTCGTACGGTCAATAAGGAATTTATGCGCCGTTTGCGCGAAGCAATTCGTCAGAAACGCACAGAATTGTGGAAAAACAATCATGGATTTCGCACCATGATAATGCACCAGCTCATACATTGATGCTTGTTCGTGAGTTTTTGGCCAAAAAAAAAAAACTCATTATCATGCCTCAACCACCGTAGTGACCGGACTTGGCCCCCGCTGACTTATTCCTCTTCCCAAAATTGCGGACATCGATGAAAGGAAGGCGTTTTGCTACGATTGAGGAGATAAAATAAAAATCGAAACAGGAGCTGTTGGCGAAACCGAAAAGCGCGTTTCAGAAGTGTTTCGAGGTTTGGAAAAAAAAGCTAGCATAAGTGATTACTTTGAAATGGACAAGACAGTTATTGATGAATAAATTAATACTTTTTGAAAAAATTGAAAATAATGGTTATGTTTTGTTTAGACCTCGTATATACATCATTTTAAGTAAAAATATTATTTTTTTAATCTAATATTATTATATAAACATGAAACTCCTATAAAAAATAATTTTCTTTTAACTCAAAAATAGTAGTATTTTTTGTAAATGGTAGTACATGCCAAGCAATTAAAAAAATTTTTTGCTAAAAAGTAGAAATTAATCCATGAAAAATAACTTTAATTTTTCAAAGCATTCGAAAATAGTAGTAGAAATGTATTATTTTTAATTAAACCTACATACGATGTCGATTCGGAAACTTCTTAGTCTAGTTCTTCAGATCAGAATACCATTGAGAACATTTAGGAAATTTATGCTTAAAACCAACAATAAGAAAGCATATATCATCTAAGAGAAGCTGTTGTAGATGCTGGCTGGCATATCTGCAGATATCAGAACAGTGAATGGTAAATAGTTAGTATACCTGATCGATTTTTTGAGTTGTTTTAACAAAAAAAAAGGAGTCCTAAAATATTATTAATAATTAAATGTTTGGTGAATATTGATATTTAAGTTATTTTGCTATTAGTGTATTTATACATAGTCATAAATTTTTAAGAGATCAAATAAGAAATATTGCTTTTGTTGTTTTTAAATTAAAATTGTTTTTTTGTTCGTTTCACATACATGTAATCAGAATTAATGAAGTAGTAAATCTACTACCTTTTAAGTACTTTTTGTAATGTCTCAAATATTTAGTTTTTAAGTTTAAATTTATATTGTTTATGTTTTAAACCAAAAACAAACTTTTTGTAAATAGTACTTGAAAAAGTACTTTTTTACTACTATTTTTAAAAAGTCCTAAAACTTTTGTTTTTGATTTTATAAATATTTATTCATATCATTTGGTTACTTTTGTGTAAAATAATACTATCTTGTTTAATATTATTACTTTACTTAGAATACTACTTTTCTACTACTATTTTTTGAATTCTCTAAAATTTAGTTTTTTTTCGCAAAATTTCATAGCTAGATTACTTAAAAAGAACAATTTTTATTTATTACTCTAAATAGTAGTTTTCTACTACTTTCTAACTGCCGTATTTATAAAAAATTAAAGTAGACTTCAAGTGTACTTTAAGAAAATTTTGTATGAAAATTTTGTCTTAAAGCAGACTTCAAGCCTACTTTATTTTTTATAAATACGGCAGTATAAATCTTTAAAATAATTTTTTTTCTTTTTAAAAATTTTTACTTCAAAAATTATTAGTTTTCAAAAAGTACTTTCTTGGGAATTTCTTCAAATACTACTAATATTTTTTAGTTCTCCAAACTTTTATAGTTAGTTACTATTATTCTTAAGTAGTAATATTTCCTACTATAAATTATACTTTTTTACTGTTTTTTTAAAGTCTTTAAAATCTTTTCAGCATAACTTTTTGGAGGCTTTAACCTTTTTGCAATCATTGAACCTCAAAATATCGAAGTATAAAGAAATGTTTGCATATTTTTCTTTATATTTTAATTAAGCATTGCTCAGCACTGGTACAAATATATTCTGACCGCTTAAACTGCTTGAGTAACAGTAGCTGTGTGTAAAAAACAAAGCTCTGAAAAAAAATGAAACAGCTTCCCTAGAGTGTCCGGATTTATTGTGAACAATACTTTAAATTTGTTTTTAAACTTAAATTTTATTAAAAACTGCCATCTTTAGCTAAAGTCAATCTCTCATTTCTAATCTTGTCTTTTTGTTCTTCTAACATGTTTGTTTTGCCTCTAATCATCGTCATCGTCATCATCATCATCATCTTATCATATAAAAAAGTCCTTAAGATTTAGATGTCTTTTTTCATTGTTTGTTGTAGGAAAAAATTATTTGCCATTTTATGTCATTTTCAGTTTGATTATCATCGCAATGTCATTTGCAAAAGTTTGAATAAAAAACAAACGAGAGAGAAACACGCCAACAAACAGTCAAAGAAAACAAAAAAAAAAAACTACACCAGACTGTCGTCAAGAGGCTTACATATGTATATCGTATGTTGTGATGCCAAGAGTGTCTGTATGTAACATGTTAACACCAAATCTACCAATCTTTAACAAAAATTCTTTTTTTTTCTTTCACTTTTGGCTTTGTTTGTGGCTGTATGTGTGTCTGTTTGTGTGTGTGTGTATTATATGAAGCAGTTTGTTTATATGGATTTGGTATCTGTGTGAAAGATGATGATTTATTGCTATAACAATGCTTTTATTTTATGATGCTATAGACTTTGTACCTTGTATTATTTTGTTTTTGCTTTGCAAACAAGTAACGCAGTTTTCGCCTCCTGAGAATTGAACAACAACAACAACAACAACAAAAAATAATCGAGGTGGTAAAAGGCCAACAACAATAGAATAGAATTATCAACAACCAGCACCACCAGGAGCAGATCTACACAAAGATAGACAAAATTGCACAATTTTTCATTCGGCTATAAAAACAATCAACAATATTCATCATCAGCATCAGCATCATGCCATAACGAGTCCATATACAAACCACTGTATTTTACTCATACGGGCATAGATTTATTACTACGCCTTCTTTTTTTATTTTCTACTTTATTTATTTTTTATTTTTTATTATTTGTTGTTTTTAAGGCATAAATATGAATTAAATGATGTTTTCTCCAGGATTTATTATACGAAATATATATTTTTTTTTTTGTAAATGAAATCTTTTTATATTTACACAACTCTAAAGCCATGGTAGTACCCCTTATCTTATACTCCTATTTACCCTTATCCATCATATATAAATGACTTGTTGTCTGTTAAAAATTGCTGGAATATCTATTGGAAAAAGTATATTCTTTTGCTTTTCTATCAAAGAAATTTTTTCCTTTTGCTAAAAGGAAATTTGTTTTAATTTTAATTTAATATTAAGTATTCAATAAAAAAAAAACTACACTCAGCTCTAAGTTACCGCTTTCAAATAGCCTGAAATAGGAAGTAGTGAAAATTAAGAAAATTTCTTAAAGCAAACAGTGTTGGTTTAAATATTCCCTGAAATAATCAAAGCATACAAAAAAAAATCATTATTTAGTCTAGCATATAACACAAAGTATTTTACCCTTGAAAAAAGCTAGTATTTATACGACTATAGCTTTGTATAGACGATTGTCAGAACTTACAACGTTGTCCGAAAAATGTTTAGAAAATGTCTAACAACCGTGTGAACTTAAAATTTTTGTCCTCCAATATTGTAAGAAAAAGCATTGCTTATTTACCTTTTGCTAACAATTTTTCAATGTCAGTACATTGCTAGATCTGACAACATTGTATGATCTGACAACCGTCTATACAAAGCTTAAGTAAACAACGAAATAAACTAAAGGCACATGGTAAATATTTACTCAAAAAAGCGTAACCACTTGTTTTAGCACAAATTTGTTTGACGTTGTTTACTCTAACAAGAGTTTTGCAAGAACAAACAGCCTGAAATAAAATAAGAGTAAAAATTTGTTGTGTCTTATCCTAAATAAACGTAGTTTTTTTAATAAATAAACGAGTTTAAAAATATTTCATTTATTGGTTACGACTTTTTCGTCCAATATTTTCCTTAACATGCAATTGTTGAAATAACAACGAATTAAGCATTTTTAATGTTAGTTATCCCCTGGGGGGTTCTCTCTATTGCGATGCGAAAGCAAATTCGATGCGTAAGAGTATCAATTTGTGCGCTTAGCGCATCGTAATAGAGAGTACACGACTCATTAAATTGTTAATCTAATATCAAGAAATATATTTTAAATATTGTTTTGTGAAAAATAGCTTGGCAGCGTGAAATCTATACATCTGTGTTTTGCTATCCATAGAAAGCTTAGAAGTGTGGAAGAGCAAGGCTAAGGAGATCTAGAAAGGCACCAAAAGTTTTACTGTGCATACTAGTATTTCAACTTTTGCAGCCGCGAATAAAATCCTGAAATCAACAAACATTTTCTGCAGAATGTCCAGCTGCCAAATGGACTCAAATGTTATAACGCTCCGGCATTTTCAAATAAGAATGCTAAAGTTTGCAGTAGACCTGATCACGTAAAGCAATTCACACAAGTCTTTAGCTTATTGTGAACTAAAAATTTGGTTAGAAACTCAAGTTTCCAATTTGCCCTCCTGAGAAAAATTCAAAACATTTCGTTAGAATTTATTTTTGTGTGAAAAATTCAAATCCAACTAGACAATATTAATGGAAATCTATGTAGCAGAATGTTTAAAGAATCTTTCTGTTTTCATTTGCAAGATCTTACAACACAAAACCTTTAAATTGGACTGACTCCTCCAGACCGCTTTATGATTGAATAATTGTCTAGAAATGCAACTATATTTGACTACGTTTTGCTAACAACAAATAAACTCAATTCTACGAGTAGTTGTAAAGAAACAGCTTTTTCCTTAAACCTTTTGATTAAAACAAATAAATGTATATCCTGGCATATTTCAATTTCATATTTATACACAATTTTTTATTATTACACCGGTTCTGACAACCTTCAACTGTTTATTTTGTTCTTTTAATTTTATTTAATACACATATACATACATACATACATCGTATATTATATATGTGTTTGTAAGTTTGTTTGTTTGTTTGTTTGTTCCGCAATCACGCCTAAACGGCTAAACCGATTTTAATGAAATTTATAACGTCGATAGCTCTATGCTTGGAAGCGTTTTCAAAACTTGGACCTGGAAGGGATAAAACGGAGGAAAACCGGTGAGACCAAACGGCTGAACCAATTTTATTGAAATTTGAAACGTTAATAGATCCATTCTTAAAAATGTGAACAGGCTATATAGTTTTCCCAAACTTGGACCACGCTGAAATAAAAAGAGGACATCCGGTAAAGCCAAATGGCTAAACTAATTTTATTGAAATGTAGAAGGCAGATAGATCAGATCTATTTGCAAGACTTAAATCAGGAAGTGATAAATTGCGTAAAAACCGGTAAAATTTAATATAACAATGATACCGGGAAGGGACAAAAAGTGGAAAATTTATCTTTAAAAAAATGATGGTCTCTTTTATGAAGAAACAGCGTTTTTATTTTACATTTCAGTTGCCACAAAGTTGTATATTACACTGCATTTACACATGCAAGTACTTGCATGCCAGTGATGTGCACGTATTATATACGAAAACTTATTCGAAAAACTCGAATCATTTGCAAGTAGCATTACTGTTTACACAGGACAGTGAGAGTTCATTTTCAAAATGTTGTCAAAGCATAAACATCTACCGGCAGCTCCATTTGATTTGCAATTGCTTCGAAGGCCTTGCTTTTCAAATCGTTCCTCCTATATGCTTTATCACTCATTACCCATAGAAGAAGATGGGAACGATATCAATTAACTAATTTTATTATATTTTATAAATTTAATTTTACTTCCATTTTTGTTTTGATTGAAAAATAGAGTTGCCGAATTGATCACATAAAAATTTTTCATGAGGGAAAATTTTCATTAACAATAATTATTATGATTTTAATGATATTTATTCTTTAAAATTAAAACATTTTGTTTATCAATATTATTTGAAAGAAACTTCTTTACAATCACTCATAAAACAAAACTAAAATTTCAATTATAAATGGCATTATTAGAGGAGTAGTTCTTTATAAGTCTATCTTCAAGGGAATAAAAACGAGTTAGAAGTGGAATTTTGTGCTTAATCTTAATAAGTGATCTACAGACTCGAACCTTTAAATATTGATATATTAAAAGAGAAACAACTTATTAAAAGCATACAAACTGCAAGGGTAAAAAAGGGTAAACATTTGTGTTTTTGTACTATTTTGGTACCATTTAAATCTATTGTTTTAAGACAACGAAATTTGTTTGAAGTTAATTTTTCATAATACGACACCTAAATAGTACGGTTAAAAATGAGAATTTTGAATTCCTTTGAAATGAATCACTAACAGACTTATGGCCGAATTCACAGTCTTTAGTTAGCTAATGGCAAAGGCTTAACTAATGATTCTTTATTCGCAATGCTTAGTTTGCCATAAGAATACCAAGTAATAGTTAAACAATAGTTAGTTTTTTAGTTTACCAATAGTTAACTAATGACTGAGAATTCGGCCATTACAGTTCTAAATATGGATTCTTACAATGAAATATAAGTTAAACCTAAAATTAGAGGACCAAAAAGTGAAAAATTGTATAGTTGGTACTTTTTGTATACCAACCAAATATACCAAACTTTGTCGCTCTCTGCAATTAGAAAAAAATTTATTAGCAAAGGTCTTTTTCGGTAGTCAACCTTTAAGGACTATTAAGTACATGAGCATTAAATAAATTTTTATTTAAGGGATCAAAAGTTTAATAGTCTACTAGCTTAATATTTTTTGATGTTACCCATATTTATTTAGTTATATAAACAGTAGTCTTACATACATAAAAATACTTCAAAAGGGGAATCGGGTCATCTGTTCCTTTAATGGTGAAAAAATTTATTAGCACACAATTTTCAATAGCAATTAAGATCTTATGCATTATAACCAAACAAAGGCTATTCAAATTTTAAATGTAAGTTTATTCATTTGCAACAAGTAAGAAAGTATAGTCGGTCAAACCTGACCATATAATACCCTACACCCAGTATATGTATAAAACAGTTTTTCAGAAATGGGCGTTATATGGGAGATATAACCTATTGTGACCGATCAAAATTTAGTGTCATGATGTCTATGAATATTAATATTATATATGTTAAACTTTATCTCAATATAAATACTTTTAAAAGATAATTGAATTACGGAGAGGGTCTCATATGGGGGTTTCGACTAATTATGGACCGACCATTATAAAATTAGGTGTCATTGTTTCTGTCTATAAGAAACTTATTTGTGTCAAAAATTATTTGAATACCAACATTTTTGAGAGAGTTATGCTCTTTACAGAGCTACGACTAATTATGGACCGATCATAATAAAATTGTACCGTTTTATTTGTATATATATGAAATATATTTGCGTTAAATATTATTTGGATACAAACATTTTTGAGAGAGTTATGCTCTTGAAGATGATTTTCGGAAGTGCGCCTTATATGGCAGCTGCGAGTAATTATGAACCGATCTGCACAAAATTCGTAGATGTGATTTGGCTTCATTTACCACTCATTTGGGGTGAAATATGTTTGGATACTTGTATAATTCAAATATTTATGATCGGTAAACCCCAATTTCCTCCAAATGTCCTCCATTTGTATGGGGGCCAGGTAAAATAATGGACCACTTTACACACGAAACATGCTTCGTTTGTGTGCTATTCTTAAAACAGATTACCAAAATGTTAAATGATCAGCGGCCAGGAATCAAAGCTTAATAATATCCCGGGCAGCGCCGGGTACAAAATGCTAGTAAAAAATATAAATATTTTATATGGTTGTTGTTTTGTTGTCTGAATTTATAACAGAATCTGTAGATTTTTTGCTTCACATTTTATAGTAGATAAATATACGTTTTATGAAAATGCTGCTGCTGTATGCTGTACCATGATATGGATGGAGTATGATGATGTATAATAATAAATGGCTTCATTCTTGGGTGACAAATAGTCCGGTTTGTTATTGTTTTATGTGTTGCTGTTGATTTTGCAAAAAATATATAAATTTATTTTTCTTATGTTTCAACTGTCTTAAGATTTGTTTTGTTGATTTTGTGTGCATGTATGTATGTGTTTATGACACAAAAGGAGGAGAGTTAATAACGCCTTTGTAGACTGGCAATGATCTATGGGAAGCTAAATGGAAGAGCTGCCTGTTACAACAAGTGGGCTTGAGAGGAACAGCCATTATTTGTAAATTTTGACACTTTACAGAGTGATCAAGGCGAGTAGGTGCTGCTAATAAATTGCTAGTGTGCTAGTGATAGGGATAATTTTTGTAAATTCTTTTATGGCTTAGCAGTTAATGAAGTAATGACATCCAAAAGTTAATACTTCTGTTCCCTTAACCGAATATTAATTGTTTTGTTTTTTATTTATTTTACCAAAAGTTGTTTAAAACCCAAGCCTTTATTAATGCTTGATGCAATGCATGAACTTAATATGATATTGATACCAAAACCTGTTAAACGTAATTAACATAAATCATAATAATACCATTTTGGTAATAAAAAAATAAAATATCAAATAACAATAATCTTTAATACATACAATAATTTACGATTATAAACTTAATACTAAATTCAATAAGCAGCCGTAAATAACAAAAAAAAAATTCAACCAACAGCAAGCCAAAGAGTTATAAAACATGATTTTTTATTCTTCACTGTTTGTGGTTTCTTTCTTGCTTTCCTTCTACAGTCATTATTAAATTAAATGATTTAAAGGCCAATTAATTAATGACACGGGCGCGCGCTGAAGCCAGAGAAAATTAAACCAGTGTAAAAATATTTAAATGGAAATTTATCACTTGTTAAATTTCGCCTGTTTCCCCCACTTCAACATCATGTTTAAACATTAAATAAAAATCATTCACACACACGCACTTGCTCTGCCAACAGTAGAAAGAACAAAAATTTATAAACTTTTGGAATAAAAAAGTAATGAATTGAATTGACACACCCATTGGCCACTCACTCACCAATAAAAGAGAAAACCAAAAAAATAATAATAATTGAAATAAAAATTTCCTGGCTGTTTTACTGTTCAACAATGTCTTCGTATTGGCCTCATTGTCCAGCAAGTCTTCAACTTCTCTTCTGCTGGCAAAAACAGAATTGTAAAACGCTTACCATATTTGTCTCAGACGGTCTGGTTTGGTCTGATGTGGTATTAAATTGAAAGCATTACAATTTGGTAACATAATCTGCATGTAATAAGCCAATGTCCAACAAAGAAAATAAATTTTTTTTTTTCCTTTTTCCTGGAACTCTTCTCTGCTGTGCTCTGCTCATGGCTTTATCATTCCCAAACCACACACTTACCACACATAACACTCCACAGTCTTTTATCTTAATTTTCTGTTACCAATTTCTTTCGATTCTCTTTTTTTTATTTTATTTTTATGTAAAACTCTTGATAAGTCTTTTATTTAACTTGTCTCCTTAACTCATCACCACTAGTTTTTTGCTGTTTTTTTTTCTTTCTTCATCTTCATTGGCCAACATCATCATCATCATCAACAAACATACTTGCAATGGCAGTTTTTATACCAGGATTCTCTAAAAAAATATTATTTTTTATTTCTTTCTTTGGTTTCATTTTATATACATACTCGTATATGAGTATTTTTTTACTATTTGGGTTTTGTTGTCAGCAATAACAAAGTATTTCTACTTACACATAGTCTGTTACAAACTAAAATCAATCTTATGACTATTTTTTTACATGATTTTTTAGGGTAGGAGCAGGTATAAGTAGTTTGTCACTACGATAAAAAAGTTCTTGATTACCAAGTTTCTAAGTTACTTTAAATTAATGTTTTTTCAAAAAAAACTCACAGGTTAGGGTTGTTTATGGAATAGCACATCCGGCAAATAGCATTCAAGGCTTTACTGACACGTACGCACTGTTTCGTTAAAGTTTTCTATGACAATTTTGCATAAATACCCCATCAAAAGCAATCCTTAGTTGTCAAATCACACGATCTATGGGACCAATTTTGTTCCGCCAAACGAGTACAAAGAGTACATGAACAGGAAATGCCTGCTGCATTTAAATTATAATTTTAATTACATTTAAATTATTTAAAAATACCTCTTTTGGATGTAAAAGAAACTGCTTCGCCAGCCCAATTTTCAAAGAAATATGGTCCAATGATGACTACGACCCAAATTCCGCACCAATTAGTGACGAATTGTGTATGCCGTTATTTTTCGACAGTCACATGGGGGTATTCTCAACCCCTAGAGGATTTTTGGAATCGATCTTTACAACCTAGAGTCGATTACTTCTTAAGTACTCTTTTACTCATTTACTCTTTGAATAAGCTGAATTTTGGTGATACAACATTGGATTTCATCTTTCAATATTTGACTAATTGTGGGCTTGTTATCATAAATTTTTGACTTTAAATAATCCCTTCAAAGACATTCACATGATCTAGAGGACCAATTTTGTTCAGCCAAACGAGCGAGTACCTGAACAAAAAATGCCTTGTGCTTCTCTTCATCAATAATATCTAGTTTAGACAAAAATAACTCTTTTATTTATAAAAGTAACTGCTTCACCAGTCTAATTTTCAACGAAATGTGGTCGAATTATACCTACGACTCTTATTCCGCACCAAACAGTTTTTATATACATACAATCACATGTTGGATTTTCGAAACCCAAACTCTGGAATTGTGAGGATTAGTCCCGCCTCTAGAGGATTTTTGGGATGGCTCTTCAAAACTTGAAAGTCCAATACGCCCATTTAAAACCAACAGTTTAGTTTTGCAACATTCGATTGTGCCCCAGTGTGCGCTGTATATTAAGTTTTTGTGTCAATTGAACTTTCTAAGCTGTAATATGCTTGAAATTTTGACTTTCCAATACAGACTTGATGTTCCTTTTGCAATGCAACTTTATTTTTCATCGCTAATTGATACAATCTCAGTTTTTTAAACATTATGTTTAAGGTTGATGAAGTCAGAATTAATACTCTGACCAGACTTTCATTATTTTTGAAATAATTTTCAGCAATGAAAACTCGTTATTTGTACTAGTCTCTTTGTCAGCTGACATTACACAGATTGTTTCAAATTCAAATCTTACTTCCATTTGCAGATACCCTCTATTAATACCACAAGTTGGTCCATATGTTAAACCTAATTTAAACAACACACATCTCAAACTAAAAAATATTTTTACAGAAACTATTGGCCAAACAAATTGTCTTGAAAATTAAGATGACGACCTTCTTCTTTAAGACAGATATTTTCAATAATGTCGTATTCCAATTCCTTGACCCCAATTTATATATTTTTGGATATTTTGACACGTATTAATTGGTTACTTTATACATCCCAGGTAATCTAGAGTGTAGACAATTGTAACTTTAGTACCTCTAAGTAATCTTGGGTATAGTTTCTTATAAAGAACTTTAAAATTAGTTATTTTACCCATTAGAAGATTTATATTGAAGAGAAAATTTTTGATTAACTGTCCTTTTTTTAGGCATTGTTAACCATGTCTAATCATTAACTCTTGCCTAGCACAGTTTTAAAACATAACTAAAGTCACTTTAGCGCTTTTTGACTACCCAAAAAGCGCATTTTTTTAATCTAGCGCGTTTTTTAAAAAAGCGCTAAATTGGCGCGTTTTCGTTTTTCATTTAGCGCTTTTAGCGCCTTTTTCATACAACTAATCACTTTGACAAAAAGGTACATTTTACATTTGTTATAGCTTTGAAAAGGCTTGCATTGATAACAACATTGAAGAATATGAAAAAGTATTTATTAAAGATAAATTAATTCACTTCACTAAATCTCTTATTTACGAGATACGGGCTAAATTGCCATCCAATTTCAAAATGTTGAAAAAAATATCGCTATTTAGCGTAAAAAATATTTTGTCCAATAACTCCGAAGAAGTTTTGAATTTTATACAAGAGTATGAAAAAGATAAAAAAGAAATCGAAGAATTTGAAATTCGTTTCAACAATTTAAAGCTTTGTAAATGACAAAATAGAGACCGAACTGATTTATTTTGGATTGAAGTACATAGTTTCAAAAACGCAGTCGATGAAAATCCCTTCTTTAAGTTGTCAAGTTTTGTCATAGATATTTTGGCATAACCATACTCCAATGCTGAAGTGGAAAGAGTATTTAGCGTTATGAATTATTTTAAAAACAAAATTCGGAACAGAATGTGTTTAAATACCGTTAATTCTTTAATTCATATTGAATACGGGTTAAAGATGGCAAATTCATGCTGTGTAAGTTATAAAATCCCTCCACATGTTTCTGCAAAAATTAATTTAATTCAAACTTACAATAAGTCAAAATTTTATATTAAGAAAGTACTTTGGCCAGACGATGAAGAGGAAAATTCTACATTTTTGTTCGAAAATGAACAGTTTTAACTGAATTCGCTAAAATCTTTTTTTTGTGCTGATATACACTTTAAAATTAATATATTATATGATCTCAAAATGTTCAAATAAAACTAATTTTTATATAAATATTGAATTTAAACCCCATTTTATTAAAATTTGTCGTAGCGCTTTTTGGCGTTTTTCACTTAATTAAAATTTAGCGCTTTTTGAGGCACTGTTTTGCGCGTTTTGCTTCTGAAAAGTTGGCATCACTGCTTACAAGAGTTTTGCAAGATCAAACAGCATTAAATTAAATAAAACTAAATATTTGTTGTGTATTGTCCTAAATAAACGAAGTTTTTTTTTAATAAATAAACAAATTCAAATATATTTTATTTAGTGGTTACATCTTTTTCAGCAAACATTTGCCAAGTGTGACCGTACCTTAACATTATCATGTAATGTGAAAATAGTTTGTTTGGAAAAAAGTTTCTAAAGCAAGATGCTGATATCAGTTTTATCATCACCATCAAGTAGTAGGCTACTACTCGTATTTACCCTGTAGAGTGCATTGCCATTGCCAATTATTACTACTCTTTACATGTCTTTTTATTAAAATTTTTTTTATGTTTTTTTTTTATTGTTTACATAGTTTGTGTTCTGTTGAAGCGTAATACTGGAAAAAAAATACCAAGATGATGTTATCAATTTCGTGGTATTACTTGTTTTATATCTTTTCTACTTATTTTTGCAATTTAACATTTTAAATGAAGTTATTATGTGTTACTCTGGCTCCATGTTTTCATAATAAAACTATGAAAAAAAAAATAATATAATGTTTAATAAAAAATTGTTAACTTACTTTATTTTATATTTAGTATGTACTTTAAATCATGCTGGATTCTTTTGATTTTGAGTTTTTAAAACCTAGTGTTCCATATTAATTGCCTGAAATCTTTGAACAATCTCTGTAAGTGTCTCTTGTTTGTTTTTCTTTTCTGAACACTCGTACTTCAAATTTTCAAGACAATCATCGATCATTGTCAAGTGTCCGTCGGTATGTCTGAGTCCCTGGTAGTCTTAAGGAATTGTTGTTTTTTTTTTTTTTTTTTTTGTTTATACGTTTGCACTCCATCATTTGGTTTGATAAATAAAGTTTTAAAAAACAAAAAAAAAAATCATTTTCAAAATGTATCTTTAGAATGCGAGTAATAATAAAATAATAAAAATGTCTTGTGCTCTTTTGTTGTGATATAATTCTTTTATAAAATTAAGTTATTATTCTATGTAAATGATGTATTGAAGTGTAGTTTTATTTTGTTGTTTTGTTGTTTTATTGTTTTTATTACTGCAATTTCAATTGTTTTTGCTTCATTTTTATTATTGTTGCACATGTAGCAAGCAGGACTACAAAACTATTAATTTTATTTAAACATGACATCTGTATTGTGTTTGGTCTATGAATTTTTATTATTACCATTTTTATTTGTACGACCAGTAGCAGTAGCACTTGCTGGCTATTTCTCATTTTATGATTTTATTTATTTTTTTTTTTGCCACAAACTAAAATGTTATAAAATACAATGACTACAAAATTTATTTGATTGTTTGTAGTGGTTTTGTGGTCTTAGTTTTTGAAATTCTTGTAGAGTATTTTTTTTATTATTTACTTTTATAGAGCTCAAGCTTCATTAATTGGTAATTTTTTTTTGTGGAGTAGGTTTTAGTTTATTTTAGATTGATTTATTTCAGTTTGGAAATTTTAATTGAATGACAAGTATCTTCAATAATGGTCACCATGTTTGAGTCAATAAAACAAAATATTTAACAAATGATTTCGAGTGTTTATAAATTTTAGGATATGTACTTACAAAATATTTCTGTTTATAATCATAACTACAGTTTTGTGTAACATACCTGGAAAGAAAAAAAATTAAAAGCGTTAATTAATATTGAATAATTTAAATAGTAAAGTTAAGGTGCGGTCACACATGGCAAATATTTTACGAAAAACACGTAACCACTAATGGCCGAATTCACAGTCTTTAGTTAGCTAATGGCAAAGGCTTAACTAATGATTCTTTATTTGCAATGCTTAGTTTGCCATAAGAAAAACAAGTAATAGTTAAACAATAGTTAGTATTTTAGTTTACCAATGGTTAAGTAATGCCTGAGATTTCGGCCATAAGTAGAATATATTTAAATTTTATTATTTATTTCAAAAACTTGTTTTATTTAGGATAATTCACACAAACCAATTTAGTTTTATTTTATTTGATGCTGTTTGATCTTACAAAACATTTGTAAATTCGAAGAGCGTCAAACAGACTCGTGCTAAAAAAAATTTGTTTACGCTTTTTTGAGTAAATATTTGTCTTGTGTGACCATACCTTTGGTTTCAAGTAACACGAAGCAATTCTTATTGAAAAGATTAATACAATTTTTTGCTTGAAATTTTTTCGGTGTTCACACAGCACAATTCTTATTGCTTAAAACGCTCGTCTTTTTATTTGAGAGTATACACACATTTGTTTACACATATGTAATACAATTAAGAGAGTAACACGAATTGCTAGTAAAATCAAGTGTGTACTCGTCCTATCTTCCCCTCAGCCCGGCGTCTAAAAGGCAATCAGCTTAGCTTTAAGAATTGATTCGTGTAAATTGGGCTGGGAAGGGTGCTATAGCTTAATTGGTTAGCGCATTTGATCATTAGGCATGAGTTAGTATTTGTAGCCCGGGCCCAGCCGTAAAAAAAAAAATAAAATAAAACCTATAAAATCAAAGCCTTCAGAAATAATGCGCCTACTCTCCACCAGAGGCTTTGCAATTGTGCCCTAAAAATAAACATTATGCGCAATTGCAGAGCTATGACATGAAAAAGCTTTCTTCTTTTACTTTTACCTTTACTTTTTCAACTATCCCCTTTCCAAAGAAACTAACGCAAGTATATACTATATATGTGTTACTTGTCTTCTAAAAAAAAAAAAAAAATTTTTCAAGGGTTTCGTTAGCTCCCTTAATTCCCTTTAAGTAGTTTTTGGATGATTTTTTTTATCCGTAGAATTTTCGATACTTTCCGCTGAAATGCTAGGATTTTTTGTCACTTCTCTTAAAATAAGACTGACATCTCGCCTGGTGAGCATTTTTTTTTTGGTCCAGTTTTTATTTCATATTTACCGTTATTTTTTTTTAAATGAAATTCTTTGCTTTGGAATTTGCAATTTTGGGGATGTATAAAGACTTATGTCTCTAACTGTATAATTCGAGCTTTATTTTCGCACTGTAGTTGTGATAAAAATCAGTGATATATGCCATCAATTTAAGACCATAAAAAGTCGTTAATCTTGTCTATGTAGCACTCAACATCAAATGCACTTTTAGAGAATTAAATTACAAGACTAGTAGACATATTAGCATACAAAATATTACGGCTGATGTTTGACGGGTTGTGTGCAGAGACTGAAAATAACTCCTCCTCAATTCCAAGTGTTGCAAAAGACCACAAATTTGTAATTATAAAAAATTAATTCCATAAAATAGCTTTAATAAAATTATGTTTGTTTATAAATGAAGCTCTGCTGAAAATACAAGATCCGTCAAGTTCCGATAAAGTCAATTTCAGACCACAAAATGTCGGTAGTCATGTCTCTCTAATGCTCACCTATAAGCTTAATATTATTGACAAACTCTGGATGACAGCAGACAATTTACCGACTGTTAAAACAGTCTAAAGAACATTAAACTTTTTCGAGGTGCTTTGATAACTATTGGATACAAATTTTATAAAGGGTGTTTTTTATAGAACTTTAAGTTGGCAATATTTTTTTAACTGGCGGCCAGTATGTCAGCTGTCAAGATTTATGTTTAGTTTGGTTTGGCATTTCAACATGAATAGACTGACGCCTGAACAACGCTTCCTAATTGTGCAAATTTATTTTTATAGTCATGGTTCTGTTCGAAATACCTAATCCCACTATTCATAAGCAAATTTTGTTTAGCGCTGCAGTTCACTTATGGTTGAATGCATACGTCAACAAACAAAACTGCCGTATTTGGAGTGATGATAATACTCAAGTGTACATCCAGAAAAACTAACTGTTTGTTGTGCTTTATGGCCTGGTGGCATAATTGCTCAGTACTTCTTTAAAAACGAAGCTGGCCAGAACGTTACAGTACGTATAGCCATGATTACTGGCTTTTTGGTTCATCAATTGAACAATCATGATGTAGAGAAGTTGTGGTTTCAACAAGACGGCACAATTGATTTATTGAAGGAAACGTTTGGTAAAAGCATAATTTCACGTTTCGGACCCATGAATTGGTCTCCAAGATCGTACGATATAACGCTGCCTGACTATTTTCTGTGGGGATATGTGAAGTCTCTCGTCTTCACCAATAAGCCCGAAACGATTGACCCCTTGCAGGGCAATATTCGCCGCGTTATTGCCGATATACGCTCATAAACGTTGAAAATTGGACTTCCTGATTAGACTACGGCCGTGGCGGTAAATTTCATGTCAATTTAAAAAAATCATTTCTGTTTTATTCCATTTCAAAGTTGTATACATCTAAAAAAAAACACCCTTTATAAATAAATTAGCTATAAAAAAACAGTGTAATTAAATATAGAGCTATGTTAGTTGAAATCAACTTGCCGAAGTTCCCAGGTAACTGACAAATCCAAATCTAAATAAATGTATCAATTAAACGTTCGTGTATCTTGGTATTGTAAATAAGCCAAATCGGTGCAGAAATAACTGAGACATAGTAGAAAAACCAAGGCTACTTTGATTTTTTTAAAACTGTCGGTTGTTTCTCCTATAGTAAATATTGTACATAGACAATATGTATTTATATCAAATTAAAGGAATTTCAAAGGTCTTTACAATGCAATTGCACCTTTCGTTAAAAAGCCCAAAATATTTATTTTTTTACCATATTTATTTCCCTTTAAAAAGAAAAACGAAAAATTATTAAAAAGAAATAAAAGTTTAGTTTTCTTTAAAAGTATATAAGACTGGTCACAGCAGAATAAATTACAATTACTTATTTTAATTCGTGTCACAGTTATTAATCATATTAAAATCTCACTCATATTGTCTCTAACAAAAACATGTTTGGATTTAATACACGCCACAAACAAAACGTGTTAAAATATTTCCATAAACAAGTACATGTGTTTATTATAAACAAATAAATAAGAATATTTCACACCCACAAAAACCACAAACATGTTTTCCCTGCAGGAAATGTGAATAGTGAAACTGTACTGACTTACTATTGACATAGTCGCCAGTACTAGTGACTTAGTATACCCAGACAATGCTAATTACTATAGACATTTAACATGTGCGTGTCATTGAAAATCCACTACTGGCATAGGTACTATTGACAAGGTAGTTATTTTGGAATCACATTGTCTACACTTTTGGTACTTCTCTGAATTAGAAATTAAAAATGCATTTTTTGCTAATTTTTGGAGTTTTATTAAAAAAAAAATACTCAAAAATATCTAATTAAAAATAAATTCGAAAACACCCAGAGTGTTTGGCGGGAATTTAACCCGCAACCCTCTGAATGATAGAGCGGCACACTATCGCCTAGTCTATCGGGGCTCAGAATTGAAAAAAAATAATTGTATAATAATCATTGTGACAATGTCGCCAAACCCTCACCAAAATAGTAGACAAAAGTGGTGACTTGAAGACACTTGTCTCCAGGTTTCCTTCAGGGTTGCTTTCCTAACACCCATTAAAACTCATTATGTCTACATGAATTCTTAGTAAAATTTATTTTCTTCTTTGAACAATGATGCATTTATCGCTGTCAAACGAAACGTGCGTTGTTTTACGCACCAATGAAAGTGTAAAAAGCCTCTTTAAGGTGTAATGAAAGACAATAAAACAGGGAAAGAAAAAAAAAAAAAGAAAACTGATAAACGTTTGAGGTCTAAATGCATCATCTTGAAACCACAAAAGACTAAAAAAAACGTTATGTTCCCCTATAGTTGTAGGTATGGTTAAAACGTTTTTCTGTTCCATAAAGTGTTTTTGGTTTTGGTCATCTGATTATACAAGAACAACAACAAAAACATAAAGAAAAACTTTACACCTTTTTTATTTTGTTTTGTTTTCTTAAGAGAGAAAAAGGTCTGTGTATTGTGTATATGTAGTTATATTATCAGAGCTCATTAACAACATCTTTATGCATGCACTCATAAATATCTACTAACAGCAACAGCAATAGCCAAGCAACTAGTAAATATATAGCATGCATACAACACCATGGTAAAAGTACAATAGAACACCTTTTATTTCACTTACATGTTTGATAAGCACACACTTTGTACTACATACACTCTTATTCATTCATGCCACAACTGTATGGGTATGTTTAAAACATTGTATTCTTCATTCTTTTTGATTCCGAGTTTACATCTGTTTATCCCGTATTTCTTGGTATGCATGTGTTGGATCACATATGACAAGTATTTTAACTTTAATATGGTACTATTTGTCTGTTTATGTGTCTGTTGGGATTGTCTATCTGTCTGTATGTCTGTATGTATGTCCGTCTGTTCTTCCATTTACATATAAACACATGCAAATGCCATCATAACAAGCAACTGCTTATACGGCTTTTAATTTAGCAGTTGACTTGTTAAAACCATAAAATAGTGTTAAAGAACATTGTGGTGCAACGTGACTGACCAAAGAATATATACATATGTGTACATACTCGTATATACTATATATAAATATAACTTCACGAATTACATACATACATACTCATGGCCATTTATAGCAACATGTAAAACTATCTACCGGCCTTAACACTTACTTTACACATCGGCAAATACTTGGTTGTTTCCAGACTTTTAAAAGATTGCAGAGATTTTGACAAAAGATTCCAGTCCAAACAGAATGTTTAACTGTATCCTTACTAATTGTGTCATATTTTGGCATTGAAGACATTTATAAGAAAAATCTCTAGTAAATTTTCCTTCTTTTTGCAGTCGTTAAGTAGTTTTAGGCTAACAACTTATATCTTACTTCCAGAATTTTGGCTCCCTGGCTAGATATAATAAAGTGTGATCCATTTCGTGGTTCCCTACTTTTCTGAAGAAAAAAAAAACACAGAAAATTAAAATTTAATGGGGGAGGTTTATTATCATTTGTAAGAGCATCCTTGGGGATTTTTATTTTTGAAGATTATGTCTATCAAATGTTGGCCGTTGCTACGTCGCAGATGGTATATCCGTAGAGTCCAATTTTCGATGACTCGTTCGAGCATTTCGACTGGTAACTGGCGAACGATACGGGTAATGTTTTTCTCCAAGGCCTGAATCGAAGCGGGCTTGTCTGCATAAACTGTAGACTTTACATATCCCTGTGATATCAGGCCAATCGACCGGCCCAAAACGTGAAATTATGTGCTCACCGCAGTGTTCTCTCAATAAATCCATCGATTGATGCGAAATATGAGAAGTGCCGCCGCGCCGTCTTTACGCTTTCAATTTAAGATCTCGACGTAAAATGCGCCAAGCTGTTCCATGCGTCTGTTCGAGTTGCTGCGAACGGCGCCAAATCGACTCTACACTCTCAGCTACGGCCGCTATATTTTCTTCACATCGTGCTGGACGTGGTCTATTCGGTCGAATATTTCTAATTTTTACAGTCGTAAAGATGCGCTAGGCTAGCAACTCATGCATCATTCTGTTTATATTTTAAGCGTACTCATTTCGTATTTCAAAAATTGGTATTACATCTCACTAGTTAAATGTAATACTTGGATTAAATTTTCATATTATGCGACGTATGCATTAACCAAGTGCAGCAGTTTTTAAAAATTCCACCAAAACTGGTGCATGATATTCCGTGTCCAACATTGAGAAATATTCATCTGAAACCCAACACAGTATATTCTTGATCTAAGTTGATTGAGATGTCTGTGTAAAACACTCTTACGTCCAAGAGGTAAAAACAAAAACAACAATATTCACATAAAATCATTTACTATTCTCCTAAGCAGTTTGGTTTTGCATATCAGTAAAATCGAAATCGAAATTATTGATATATTTTAAAATTTCTTTTATACTATACTTAAATAAGTAGGCTGTTCTTTTGCCACTGAAGCTTCTAAAAAGGTGACTTACATCTACAACATTTCTGCGATTGCGAAATTGGAGGTGTCTCGTAGATCATATCTAAAGTGTCTAGAGTTCTTCTCTAAAGAATGCATCAACATAATCACCCCCATCGTGAATAAAAATTCCACATGAAATTTGTTCCCTTTTATTTTTTTAACCTTGAATTTAAATAGGAAAAATGTGAAAAGTGAACAAATGTCATGTGGAATTTTTATTCACGATAGGGGTGAATGTTTCGTCAAAGCTGTCAAATATAAGCTGCTATTATAAATATATATTATCTCGTACAGTATATACATACATTATACCGATCATGCCTCTGTTTCTTATATATCTCGAGGGAAAATAAAAGTATGATGTCTTAGTTTAGAGGGCTCTCTTAATGGATTGTCTTGCATCAGCAAGATGTTCAGGTTCTTTACCCTTAGAAGCTTGTGAAAATGATCTTTTGAACATACATATTTTTTTCGGAATAAGAAAAGGCCACGGATTTGATGACTGTTCGGAAAGCTGTAGTATACACATGGCTTTTGCACATATATCTGTTGTATATCTTAATCGATAAAGCATATGAGATGTCAAAGATTACGGCTGCATTTTAACATACAGCCGCATTACAGAATTTAATTCCGTTCGGAAGTGGAATAAATTCTGTATTTTGCTAGAAATTCCAACAAATGTGATTTGAAAATTCATTTGTTTAAAGAAAATTTTGAAACGCTTAACTTCACGACATTTAAAGTGAGGAATCGCTACCTATACAGCACACTTTTGACACCACCGGTATCTAGTAAAGTAATGTATTAGCTAATTTTATAACAGATGAACAATTTATGTTCAAATATATCTAGCTAGTTTACAGTCATTATATACCAACATTGTTTTTCAAACAAAAAACCACCTTAACAGAAGTTTTCATTTAAGTCTTTTGCACTGACAGTTTATTGGCAAAATTTCGCCATTGAATGGCGCCATACACTTCCAGTACTGTCTTAACTACCAACCAGTTACACATTCCACGTCTGTACATAATAGTCTTGTATATAGACTCTACGTAATCTTCTTTCCATATGAGGAGCACAACTACATATATTCAAGCTGTAGTGACGACGAAAAATCCATGTAATAGTTTGGTTTATATGGACAACTATTACATTCAACTAAAATGAGCAAAAAAAAAAACATACAGGAAAAAAAATAAGGAAAACTACTGTCCAGTTTTGCAGCTCCATTCGTTGTTCTTAATGCAGTACTGTGTCCCTTGTTCTCTTACATACTGATGATTGTAATTGCACTCATATGTTTTGGGATGACAGCAAAGTGCATTATATTTAAGTGACAACTGGTTTGTGATCAAAATAAAGAAAAATCTTTTCCAGGACATGTGAGCAGAAAAAACAAACTGAAGCTTTGTTGCAAATAATATATTCTATGACAAGTGTATGCATGTCAGGCTACGCGCCTACATACAAACATATATGTACATACATACATACGAGTATATCACAGAAATGAACATGTTTATTAACTGGAGAAATGTCAATTTTTTTTTGAAACAAATGGAAAAAATAAAAAAAAATTACAACTGTCATGAAAATTAACCTTTTTGTAGAGACTTTAATTGTGTTTTAATTCACCAGCAAATTCAGCAAAATGAAACAGAATATATGTAGATGTTATGCCGGCAAGTGTTAATTTTAAAATGGAACTGTATTTGTTAGAATGTATGCAACCATCAACTGACCGAAATAATTTATTTACATTTTAATAAGCTGCCAGAAATATCGGGCAGCATGGCATTTCCAAACTTAACATTCAAATTAAAGTTCCTTCCACAAACTGCAGTTCTTTATCCACAAACTTTAAAACAATCGTTGCAAGAAACAAAATAATTATTTTAAATAAAATAAACTACAACATTACTCACAGTAATACATCTTTTTTTTTTTGTTTTCAAAAGCCTCATGTTTATTAAAATCTGTTAAATCTTGTATTAATATTAATTTATAGAAAACCCCCACCACGTCACTTGCAAATAACAACAACAAGATTTACTTCATCATATTGTTGCTGCTTTTGCTGAATGTGTGTAAACATTTTATAATCTTTAAACAACATCTTAAATGAAAATTTATGTTAATTTATTTTTTGCAAGGATTACATTGTTCTCATTCTTTTTGCTTCTGCTACAACTAATGTATAAATATGCCAGTCTTACCGCCTGCCTGTGTGTACAATTTTTTATGCTTGTATAAGGATTTTGTTTTACTTTTCAATTTACAGATTTAGTATTCTTCGTAGTTGTTAGCAAATCTCATTTTCCTTAGCCCGACATATGGACATACATATATTGAACTAAAACTGAATTAGAACTGAACTTGAACTGGACTTGAACTAAACCGAAACTGAACTTGAACTGAACTAAACTTGGATCAGAACTAAACTTGAACTGAACTTGAACTGAACTTGAACTGAACTTGAACTTGAACTGAACTTGAACTATGAACTGAACTTGAACTGAACTTGAACTGAACTTGAACTTGAACTGAACTTGAACTATGAACTGAACTTGAACTGAACTGAACTTGAACTGAACTGAACTGAACTGAACTGAACTGAACTTGAACTTGAACTTTGAACTGAACTTGAACTGAACTTGAACTGAACTTGAACTGAACTTGAACTGAACTTGAACTGAACTTGAACTGAACTAAACTTGAATTAGAACTAAACTTGAACTGAACTAAACTTGAATTAGAACTAAACTTGAACTGAACTTGAACTATGAACTGAACTTGAACTGAACTGAACTTGAACTGTACTTGAACTTCAACTTGAACTGAATTTGAACTAAACTTAAACTAAACTTGAACTAAACTTGAACTGAACTAGAACTGAACTTGAACTGCACTAAACTTGAACTTGAACTGAACTTGAACTGAACTTGAACTGAACTTGAACTGAACTTGAACTGAACTTGAACTGAACTTGAACTGAACTTGAACTGAACTTGAACTGAACTTGAACTGAACTTGATCTGAACTTGAACTGCACTAAACTTGAACTGAACTAGAACTGAACTTGAACTGCACTAAACTTGAACTTGAACTGAACTGAACTGAACTTGAACTTTGAACTGAACTTGAACTGAACTAAACTTGAATTAGAACTAAACTTGAACTGAACTTGAACTGAACTTGAACTATGAACTGAACTTGAACTGAACTGAACTGAACTGAACTGAACTGAACTTGAACTTTGAACTGAACTTGAACTGAACTAAACTTGAATTAGAACTAAACTTGAACTGAACTTGAACTTTGAACTAAACTTGAACTGAACTAAACTTGAATTAGAACTAAACTTGAACTGAACTTGAACTATGAACTGAACTTGAACTGAACTGAACTGAACTTGAACTGAACTGAACTGAACTTGAACTTTGAACTGAACTTGAATTTGAACTAAACTTGAATTAGAACTAAACTTGAACTGAACTTGAACTGAACTTGAACTGAACTTGAACTGAACTTGAACCGAACTTGATCTGAACTTGAACTGGACTTGAACTGAATTTGAGCTGAACTTGAACTTAACTTGAACTGACATGAACTTAACTAGAACTTTTTTTTTCCCTTTAATTTTTTTTCAAGAAGATTTTTATTGAATATTATTTTAACTAAACTTGAAATGAACTTGAACTAAACTTAAAATTGAGCTGAACTAGAATTAAAGTTTTCTCTGTTCATTAGATCTAATCAACAAAATCCGTAGAATTATATCGTGTGTCCAATTTAATATCGCGTGTTCAATACAAATCTAGTTCCAAGTGCTGCATGTTAAAATCATGACTAACAGGAAATTTTGCTATGTATAATAAAAACACATGCAGTTCCTGTTTGTCTAACTCAAAATAAAAAAAGATTTTTCATCAAACAATATTTAATTAGAGATTCTTTTATTCCAATATTTAAAAAAAGGAAAATCTAAAAAGATTTTACTTTCAATTAACTTTCAATAGCAAATAAATTTAACATAAAATAGATGCAGCATTTATTATATTTTAGTTGTTATTTTACAAATGTTTATTTATCAAATGCCGACAAAACCAAACTAAAAAGAAAAATAAACGTTTTTGTTGTTAAGGAAAAATCTAATTTCCTGCTATTTCCTTACACAAATACACAAAAGAAACAAAAAGAAACGCAAACACAAAATTTAAATAACGAAACCGCACTTGAAACATGAACCGGCACCGAGAACATTTATGTAAAATTGGGTAAAAAGGAAACAAAACCACACATTGTCATTATAAGCAGCAGCAGTAGCAGCATCATTATTATTGTTATTATTATTATTATGTTGTAGGTATTTATTGTATCAGTTATACATACATATATGTATTACAATAGTTAATATTTATTTTACACTTACATGTGTGAATTAGCAGTTTCCGTTTCCTTATTGGGTTTTTCTTTACATTTGACAAAGTTTCACTGTAACAAACAATAAACGTTTTTTTTTTTGTGTGCTTGTTGTCGGGATTCAATATTTTATGTTTGTTTACATGGAAATCTTTTCAAATCTTTGCCAAGTAAATTATACTCATCTATAAATTCTGTAATATTTTGGTTTCATATTTCTATACAAAATTTATGAGGAGCAAATTTAGCTACTTCCTAGGAAGCAGTAATGGTGTCAAATATTCTGCATAAAATTTTTAGAAACTTGCACGAAGTATTCAAATTTATTTCCTAAAATTGAACTTTCAACACATTTTTAGTTGTACATATCTGTGGGTTGTTGTTGGTAATATGAATATTTGATGTTTATAAATAGTTTTCCCATTTTGTCGATATTGTTTGTAGTTATTTGTTCGTTTGATGTTATTTTTCTGTACAAACTTTCACAGCTTCTTTAATTCAATAAAAAATTCAAAGAAATTTTGTAATTATTGTTCCAATATTCACTTGGGACTAAAAATTCTTTAACAAATATTAAGCTAACTAATAAATTGATATGAAAATTATTATGGGCATGTGTTAATTCTTTGTTATTTTAAGAATTTTTTTGTTTACAAATATTTATTTTTTATTTAGGGTGTTATTTGTTATGTATGCATGTAGTTCCATGTTGTTTATCTTATCGCAAACAAATGTACAAAAAAAAAAATCTTTTACAAAACGAAAGAGAAATGTATCGCGTGCCGTAATACGATTTGTCGCCTTTTAGTGTGTGTTATTTCGTCTTTTTTTGTTGCCTGTATATGTTTCTATTATTTGACTGGGGTTACGCCCAGTTAAGTCTTAAATGTTTCCTAATAGCTGGCCAATAAACACAATTCATCATCCACTTTTACTTTACGCCCACTCAAACACACACTTTTTAACATCAATCGTCATTATCACTATCAATATAGCCGCAGCAACCTCAGCAGAAGCCGATTCATCAGTAGTTGTGGCAAGTTGTCGTAAAAGCAGCAAGCAAGCAGATTTATTGTGTTGTGGTTAAAACACGAAAACAAATTAGCATTAATTAGTGATGAAATTAATAATGAAAACTGTCATCATTATTTATTTTTCACTTCTTTTCATGTTCCTTCATTTATACATGGCAGCTTTTGTTTTTCTTTTTTGGGCTTTGTAAAGAAAACTGACACAATTGGTATTGGCAGGGTGTCTTAAGAATCAATAATTAAATGATTAAGAAAGACAGTAAAACTAAAATGAGTTTTACCCCTGTATAATAAATGGCTAGAAAATTAAAGAACATATTTTCTTTTTAATTGTACACAATTGTCAATAGTAGATTAATATATGAATGAATGGAATAATACATGGCTTTGAAATATTAATAGAGTGGTTGACAGATAAACAGACAAAGATAAGAATCAATTGAGTTAAGTAAAAAAAAACAATTCATTCTTGATGTACAAGCCTATAACAATTTTTATTTAAATTTTTTTATTTTTTTTTTTTATTAAATAAAAATTTATTTTTATTTTTTAAATATTAAAATAAAATAACTCCTGAAGAAGATTTCCAAATGAAATCGAAATATCGAGTTAAATTATATATAAAAATAAAAAAGCTTATTTAATAAAAAATCATACAAAAAGGTCGAAGAAAATAGAATAAAATTATTTTTTTATTTTAGAGAAATTATATTTGGCTTGAGTTCATTTTAGTTAATAATTCAAATACCATTGTAAAGTAATACTTTTAGACAACTGGCATATTTTAATGCATTTTCTGCCCTACCAAGGTCGTCATCAGCAATGTTCATTGTCCAAGATCTGCTTGTAAACATCATCATCATTTAACTCACCATTATCGAGAAATAGATTTCGGGAATTAATCATATTTCTGACTACATGCATAGCTGCCAGATTTGACGATTTATTAAATGGTTTTGACGATTTTTTGTTTTAAAAATTTGAAAGTGACGATTTTGTAAATTATTAACATTTTCTATCATTTGTTTGTTTTATTAATGTTTTTGGAGACAACAACTATTTTTCTCATTTAATATCATAAATATTAAGAAGAACATGACGTATTTCAAGAACAAAACTAAGTAATAGTAGTGTTTTCTTAATTATTGACAATTGTTAAGTTTAAGTATAATAATTTTAAATAATATTAAGTCAGGGGCCAAATTACCGCATTCGATATCGAGTAAAATTGATCGTAATTTTCTTATTTGAGATTATGGCATTCGATATCGAGCAAGAAATTTAGTACATTTTATCATAATTTCGATATAGAAATCATTTTTCGATACGATAGCTCATTCGATCACGAATGCGGTAATTTTGCCCCAGGATATTAGAAATAACTTATCTGTACATAAACTACCCAATCATGAACAAAAATTTCGCGGAATTTTTTTCCCTTTTCCCATTTTTCGTATTCAAAAAAAAAAAAAATTCTCTAATATATAAATTCAAATTCAATGTTAAAAAAATAAAAAGGGAAAAAACTCCCGCTGATTTTTTATTCATGATTGGGCCGAAAATGAAATTTTAAATGCTGAATTCCATGAACTTAAATTTTTAGAGCAAACAATTGTTGAATTTAAAGGGGAACAGTCTACAACAACTTCTCCTATTTTAACAAAACGTCGAAAGAATATTCAGACAAATAAATTCAAATAAAACAGATATACGGAATTGTTTGACAATAATTATGTATGATGAATAAATTGGATTCTATACTCAAAATGTTATTTAAAACTTAATTAACTAAATTGTGTTAACATTGTAATTTAACCTGAATTAATAAAGTATTCTAAATTTAAATATTTATTTATAAAATACTGTAAGTCTTGTTTCACACTCTTCAGTTTTAACAGACCAGTTTTTGTTCAATTCTCTTTTAAACTTGCCATTTCATTTACACACGTAATTCAATCTTCGTACTTTTTAATGCAAACCAACATGCATGAAGTTTGTTTTATTTTCTTTTCTCTTCTCATCCAAAAATACTTGCCTTAACGAGTCAGAATTGGAAAGTGTGAAAGCGAAAAATATTACACAATTTGTGTTAACCATTATATTTTTTGTGATTTCGTATTTTGTACAAGAGACTATATAAACTTGAATTTATATGTTTTCGTTTAAATAAAAATTTCAAAATACTATTACAAATAGTGACTTTTTCCGATTTTTTTTTTTGACGATTTTTAAAATTCATCTGGCAGTCCTGATTACAAGTTATGAGTTAAAACGAAATTTACATACGTTTACAATTTTCATCTTATTGTTATTATTTTTTTTAATTGTTATTAATTTTTATTTAAAAACTGTTGTTATTAATTAAAGAAAAATTATCAAAATTTCAGCTTTTTAACTTGTGCTACAGTGCAGGAAACAACCTAAGCATACAAAGTAAAAAGTATAAAAACTAAAACTTTTTAGAGATCAAAAAAGTTTTTTTTTCTTAACTAGAAAATAAAACATTATAATGCAGTAATAAGCTCCAAGCGAAATAAGCTAAGCATACACATTTTATTTTAACATTACTTGTAAAAACTCCTAATAGTTCAAAGTAATAAATTTGACATCCGGTTGATTTGTCATAGAACTCATACAGAACACATCGATTTTCTACAAAAAAATTGTTTTTTTTTTATAGAAAACCTTAATCTTTTTTTCTAACATCTAGCCCAAAATTGTACGGCGCACTGTGGGGAGATTTTAAATAAAATTTGACATGCTATGAGCTGCTAACTATTTCCTAAGTAATTTGACACATGGAAAAGACAAAGGCAAAAATGTCTTATTTTGAGGTTTTTGTGGAAACAAAAACTGTTTAGACCTAAATCTAATCGAGTAAAACAATTCCAATTGTGAAATATGCCGGACACCTCCAAAATCAAGATTTACGATTAAAAAACCGGTTTTTGTGCCTTTGCGCACTTATACGCCTGTAATTTTGTTGATAATGATCCGATTTTCAATTTCTTACTAGATTTGGAAAGAAGAAACTGAGATCTTTTGAATGATATCTAATTTATTTAATAAGAATTTATTGAGAAATTTTGTAGATTTTTCAAAAATTTTTCAACTTTTGTGATGTTTTTATACATTATTTTATTAAGAAACTATAATACTATTGAATTTTTTCAAAAAGTACGTTTATTTACGATTACAACGGAAGAAATTGAAAATCGGATCCTTATCAACAAAATTACAGGCTTATAAGTGCGCAAAGGTACAAAAAATATCCGGCCCCTGGTTTTTATGGACTGTCGCACCGTGTAATTAGAAAATCAAATTTTAACGATTTTTAAACCTTAAATGCATATATGTATGTAATTTTTGACAATGTGATGCTTATTAAAGCATTATTTTTTTTACTAGGTTTACAAAAAAAGTTAAAAAAATCGGAAAAAGTTATGATCCACTCTTAAGAAAACACCAGATTAGAGTGGTTACAAAAATTAAACATTACGTTTTCTTATGCGAATGTCTCGTATACTATAAGAAATAATATAGCTGTTTTAATATTTGACTAGTAGAATGTAGTAGAACTTTGAAATTGACTAAAACAAATACGATTTTCTCTAAATTGTTATGAATATAACTTTATTCGAAATATAATCTTCTGGCATTATATTTTAAATATGACTTCTGGCATAGCCGTGGCGGTCGGCTGTCTTGAACGTAGTTAAATCTGAAGTTCCAATTTTCGATGACTTTTCCAACATTTGTGGCCGTATATCGGCAATAACACGTCGAATGTTGTCCTAACAAGTGGACAAGAAAGGAATACAAGAAATACCCAAAATCTCTAATTTGGGAACTTTTGAGACTGTCCCTGGTTTGTTTATGAGGCCAAAATTCGAAACTTAAACTCGGCAACACTTTCTCTCTAGTCGTGTGGAATTTTATTGCAATCGAGCTTACCGCTTAGAAACGTTTTTTATACCGTCACATTTGTCGAAAAAGATGTAACCACTCGTTTATTTATTTAAAAAAAAAACTCTTCTTATTTAGGCCAAAGCACAACAAATATTTAGTTTAAATTTATTTTATTTTGCAAGATCAAACAGCAAAACTCTTGTAAGAGTAAACAACGTCAAACAAATTTGTGCTAAAACAAGTGGTTGCGCTTGTTTGAGTAAATACTTGCCAAATGTGACCGTACCTTTACAAACTCTTGCTAAATTGTTTGCTTAGCAATTTGCAAAATGGCTTATAATTTGGGTTTGAGAGTGTATTTTAAATTTGTATACAATTTGACATGTTAGTTCGCTTGTGACCATAAGTTCTTAATTGAATTTTGTATGCTTAGCATACTTCGTTTGGCATGTATAAGTCTATATATATTTTTTTTTTTTACTTTTTAGACTAGTGTTATTGCTCAGCATAACAAATTATATAACTCCAATATAAATTAGCTAAATCTAAGAAATCATATATTTCTATTTTGGTTTTTTTTTTTGTGATCAACAACAAAGGGTTAAATAAACCAAGCCCACAATTTGACAATGACAATGATAGACTAAAGACAGTAGTAATATTTTGTCTAGTATTTTTAGTTTAAAAAAAAATAAATAAAAAAAAATTGGACATGTATAAACATGTTTACAAACTGGCAACTGAAATGACTACAAAATATGACCAGCATTTCTTTTACTATGTTTTTTTTGTTCCTCTCTCTAAAAACTAACCAGCAGACGTAATTTACGAAGAAAAAAAAAGTTGTCTAGTTATGTGTTGAACTAACTCTACACATGTTACGACTAACTACTCATACATTTTGTATTAGCCTGGCTACATATTACGTTGTTCATACGAGTGACTGACTGACTAACTGACTTGACTTTTATAACTGATTGTCTACAATTGTCTCTAGTTGTTGGTTTGTTTTTTCTACATACATATGTGTATTGTCAGTTAGTCAGTCAGTCAGAGCATTGAGTACGTATTGTTAGTATATTCTTGTTTGGTAGTTAGTTACCAATAATTGGGTCTCTTTTGTTATATTTTTTTTTCTTTTTCAATTTCATGCCTACCACTCGTCAAAGCTTGACAATATTTTGTTGTTTTATTTTTTTTTCTCAAAAATTACCCATACATACTTTCATTAGCATTAAAGTTACAAGTATGTTTTTTACTCATTTTATGCTGCCTTAACAAAATGCAGTTTTAAAACCAAATCTCATACATGCAGTATGGATTTGTATGAAACAAGCCTTAAACGTGCTTTCTATATACTGTCTCTGTCCCTGGCTGTGTGTCAGTTAGTAAGTGTTGTATGCATTCTTGATGTAAATGGTATTGTGTGTTTATAAATATATTTTTTTCGGTTGTCTTACATTTAAATTGGTAACAACTACAAGTAAACAACATTTATACGTTACCACATCATGTCCAACATGTAGTCGTACACATACCGAAACAAAGACAGACAGACAGACAAACCAAAAGTCATGTAGACAGTGAGTCTGTCTAACTATTGGCGTGTGTTTTTGTTAAAGAATATTGCAATTCGTTGCACATTGTCATTGTTTTTTTTTTTGCATTTCATTCTCTTTTTGCAACTTTTTCCATTTTTTTTTTTTTTTTGCAACATGTGATTACAAACATGTTGATGGAGGCCAATAAATGACAGTTTGATGTGTGTTGAAAAGAAGGAAGAATATAAAAGAAAATAAAACAACCGCATTAAAGACACCAATTTTACCGTTCTTTGAACTTTGTACTATGGAAAATAGTTTAGAAGAGTTTTAGAACAATGGACGAAAATATCAAAAGCATCTTAAATATAAATTTGCAATCAAATAATTTAGTTCAGTGACAAACTTTTAATGGAATAAAATTAATTTGTACATACTTTCCAAACGAAATAAACTAAGCACAGAAATTATATCTGTAATACAAATACTTAAAAATTATATTGCAGTAGGTCTTTAAATATCTACTCCAATTTTAGCTTCAATGGTCGTACCTCTTCTATTGCAATTTCAACTTTAATTATAGCTCTTCAAATACTCCAATTTTAACTTTAATTGAAGGTCTTCAAATACTCCAATTTTAACTTTAATTGAAGGTCTTTAAATACTCCAGTTTTAACTTTAATCGTAGGTTTTTGAATATTACAATTTTAGCTTACATCGTAGGTCTTTAAAAATTTTAGATTCTGTCTTAGACTTTTTTATATTCCAATTTTAGCTTAACCGTATGGTTTTAAATACTTAAATTTTAGTTTCAATCTCATGACTTTACATACTCCAGCTTTAGCTTATATCTTAGATATTGCATACTAAAATTTTAGTTTCAATCGCATGTCTTTATATACATTAATTTTGACTTCAATCGCAGGTCTTCAAGTACACCAATATTAACTTTAATCGTAGGTCTTGAAGTAGTTCAATTTTAGCGTCTATCTTAGGTATTTTTAAACTTCAATTTTAGCTTCAATCACAGGTCTGTAAGTACTTCAATTTTGGCTTCAATCGTAGGTCTTCAAATACTGCAATATTAACTTCAATTGTATATCTTTAAATTCTCCAATTTTAGCTTCAATCACAGGTCTGTTAGTACTTGAATTTTGGCTTCAATCGTAGGTCTTAAAATACTCCAATATTAACTTCAATCGTAGGTCTTTAAATTCTCCAATTTTAGCTTCAATCACAGGTCTGTAAGTACCTCAATCTTAGCTTCAATCGTAGGTCTTCAAATACTCCAATATTAACTGCAATCGTAGGTCTTAAAATTCTCTAATGTTAGCTGCAATTGTAGGTCTTAAAGTATTTTAATTTTAGCTTCAATCGTGGGCCCTTGAATCCTCAAATTTTATTTTCAATACCATGTCTTAAAATAGTCAAATTTTGGATTCAATCATAGGTCTTTACATGCTTAAATTTTAGCTTCTATCCTACACAGAAAAAATGTCAGACATAAAGCAGCCATTGATTGAAATAAAAAAAATTAAACATATTTTTAGTTGATTCAATTAAATTTGTTAATCAAAACTAAATCAACTAAAAATTTATTTTTTTTTTTTTTCATATTTCAATCATTGGGTTAATTGGACGATTTATGTCTGATATTTTTTTTCTGTGTAGGTCTTTTTATACTACAATTTTTGCTATATGCGTAGGTCTTTTTAAACTCTAATTTTAGCTTCAATCGTTAGTCTATTGTTGTTTAAATTCGCTTCACACTCCTCTCCTTTATATAGATTTTTCTGTAATGGTGTATCCACATTTAAATCTCATGTAGCCTTATCTATCAGAATTTGTTATCATGAAAGTGAATTGTCTTGTAAAACCTTAATATAGGGCTTCAATATTCAATATAAGTTTAATTTTGAATTTTTTATTATTATATTTTGTATGCTTAGTTTATTTCATTTGAATAACGTATACAAATATTTATATGTTTGTTGTTCCTTTTTGTTTAGACAAAAGTTCTCCGTTTTATCAGTGTACAGTACTCGCAACTTGTTCTTGTGTGTTTAAATCTGAGACAAATTAGTATTGAAATTGGTAACAAAGTGCACATAATCTCACCTAGCCCTTATGCAAATGTCGCCTCGAAATAGGGCGACTTAGTATTAAGATAAGTAGAAAATACACTGATAATTTTGTGGATATCGGTCCATATCTGAATATAGGTCACATCGGTCTGTTGGTTTAATCAAATGTCCTAGTAATTTCAAACAAATGATAAATCAGCTAGTACTGAAAAACTATTTCAACAATTTGAAAACGCCTGTTAAAATTGAGCAACTGTAAAAAACACTTAACGAATCAACTGTAGTCTATTATAGCTCATCTATGTGGAAGTTGATAATTTTCTAATAGCCCAGCATTTACCCTTTAGTTATGCAATGATCGAAAGTATCCAATATAAAAACGGGGAATAAACGCTTAGAAGTAATCAAAGCATACAAACTTTTATTATGTTTTAATTGGTAGAAACCAGATAATAATATATTGGTGTAGGGAATATTTTTGACCGCCAAAAACTCTCTTAGTTGTTGTAATTGGTTAATTTTTAAACCAATAGAACTCTAACATAATGTCTTGTCACATGACAACCTTTTTTTATCCATAGTAATTTCTATAGGAAATGATAAAACCCTTATGCACACCTCAATGAACCCAAAATTAATTTAAAAAAATCCTAAATGTTGTTTAATTTTAACATGAACTTTATTTGATTTTAGAAATCATACACAAAATTTACAAAATACCCTAAAATACTGACAATACTCAACGATAAATATTTCATAAATTAATTTCAACTAGAAATTTACTAATTTTCCTATTATTATTTGTTTTTTTTTTTGTTCTGGTCTTGTTAGGGGGCGGAAGTTTTGGGGTTTTGTAAATGCAATTATAGATTCTCTAAAATATTGAACAGTTTAACTATGATGGCAAATATCCATGGTTTCATTTACACCAGTCATATAAACGTAACGTCAGGTACTTTTTGTTATCAGTTAGGTGACTTTATATTGTACATACTTACAACCCTGGCAAGTTGTAAATAATTGATGCCTTGTACTCTTTCTCAATAATCACTTTTAGCATATTTATACTTGTAGGATTATGTCTGTGTGATCAGCAACACCCAGCTGTATTGGATGACTGTTCGCAACTACTGGTAAGCTACATGACCAAATAGTTTAAGATGTGTGTGGAGGACTTTCAGATAACTGGTCTAAAGTAGTCAATACATTAAATTCACAAACCGGTTACATAGAGTTAGTTACCTTACTAGCTACCCAGCTGGTTAATACACTAGCTACATAATTAGTCATTTTAATGCGTAAATGTACGGTCATACTTGGCAAATATTTACTCAAAAAGGGTAACCACTTGTTTTAGCACAAAATTGTTTGACGTTGTTTACTCTTACAAAAGTTTTGCCAGATCAAACAGCATCAAATAAAATAAAACTAAATATTTTTTGTGTCAAGTCCTAAGTTTTTTTTTTTAAATAAATAAACGAGTTCAAATATATTTTATTTATGCTGGTTTTAGACGGTATGTATTTTGCAGTATACTTATCAGTTGTACGATACATATGTAATTGTGCATGTCTGTCAAAATCAGCAATTTACAGGTACATAGTTTGTAATTTTTGCTTTCACACGTTGCATCTGACATAATCTATCATAGAACACAACAGCTGTATTTGTTATGATTATTTTCACGGGAGTATTGTGTACTTGCAAATATAGTTTGAAAAAATGGATTAGGAAATTAAATAATTTTAACTTGCAGCAGCATTATTGCAATAACAGCTTCTATAAAATTAAAAAATTAAGCAATAATTAAAGCGAAAATTTGCCATGTGGAGCCAAAAATTTTTGTATTTTAGTTAAATAAAAATTAATATGTATAAATACGTTTTTTAAATACATATTTTAATACAAATTTATTGTTTTGTTTAATACAAATTTTTTAAATATAAATTTGCTAAAATGTTCTTGGCGCCATAAACAATTGACTTGCAAAACAGCTGGTTGCTGGTTGCTTTGTCAGATGAAAATAGAATATGTTTTAATTGAAAATTTTACACTGTAAATGCAGGCTGACATTTGCAAGAGCATTTTTGTTTTGCTTTTACATGACGTGTATGCATTTTGCAGTGGAAAATTTGACAAGCACACTGCAAAATACATATCATCTAAAGGGAGCTTTAGTGGTTACGTCTTTTTCGATAACTATTAGCCAATTGTGACCGTTCCTTAAGTGTTACACTGTTCGCTAGTTCCCGCCTAGGGAACAATTTTTAATAATTAAGACAACATTTAAAACTTGCAACTTGCAACTGCTGGGCATCAACAGGAACATAAGTGTGTGTGTGTGTGAGCAGTAAACTTTACATTTTATACATGCATACACACATTGTTGTAAACTGTGGCTTGCAACAAAACAAATATGAGTGCTAGTGTTGCATGAATATGACATATTTTTGCTCTTCAACATATTCATACTCACTTTCATGTAAAAGTTAAAAGTTTGTTTAGTATTTTACATGACAAGTACACACACATTCACACACGGTAACTGGCAAGTTTCAACAAAAAGGATATATTACGTTCGTTCTAGCAGTGTTAGTGATTCGTAAATTGTGTATTAGTGTTTAAAGTGAGTGTCTGTTTGTGTGCCTACATTTAGATTCATGTTATGTAAATGTATTTAGATTATAAACACCCTCTCATCTGTTTTACGCTTACATGATGAATTTTTTCCTGTTTTTTTTTTCTTTGTACAAATTACAAGACAATGTAAATGGACTACTAATGTGTCAATACCATGTGGGTGTTTCCATAAATGAAAATAATTTTAGAAAGTTTTAGTTTTTGTTTTCAAAATGTAAAACAAGTGGTTTCAAAAATCTATATTAAAAATGCTAAAAATGCTAACATCTAATATTGTTTAAACAAATTTAAAACCAAATACATCTATTGTATAATTCATAAGTAACTTAAGCAAAATATAACTCATTTAGCAATAACTAGAAAAATAGAAACAAAATATTAAATTTTATGTAAAATATTGTATTTAATATTTTATTTTTTTTGATTCCTCTTGCCTTTATCACAGCTAACTAAATTCTTCGTGCTTGGTTGGCTAAATTTGAGGGGGATTTTGACACCAAATATCTCAAACTTACTTTTATAGGTCAAAAGAACTTTGTTCCAAAAAATATTGGCTTTATTGTATTGTATTTTTGTAAAATTTGAATATATTTCGTTTGGTTGTTCTTTGATATAAAGGGTTTCTTACGAGGCACTCTATCATGCGGACCATTTTGCTGCAAAGATTTTCTATTCCTACTCGCGCTTACTGGTTTTCCAGAAGTTTTTGTAACATTTTAAGTAATTTTACAGCATAAGATGTTGGGTTTGCTCTTGCTTTTCTTGCTCTTACTTCAGTTTTTGTAAGACATTTTAGTCATTTTGCACCAGGCAAACTTTCTACGGTATTTGGTATACTTGTATATAATTTTTTTATGTTGAAGTAATGCCTTCAACGATTTTACCTATTTCACGCAGTGATTTACCTTTTCTATTTAATCTAGTATGATTTACCGAGTTTCAATTGATATTTATCTTCCCATCGTAAATTAAGAATAACAAGTAATAGTTAAACAATAGTTAGCATTTTAGTTTACCAATGGTTAACTAATGACCGAGAATTCGGCCATAAATCTATTAAATTTGCATGCACTTTTTTGTGAATTCTATGCTACTTAAATAAGTAACTGTAGAAAAATGCAATATAATTTTTAATATAATATTAACTATTTATATTAATATAATTAAGCTTTTATTTTCTTAATATGAGCTGTTGACTTTATTTTGACGCTCACAGTACATATACATATATATTTCAATGCATAGTAGATGCCCGAATCGTTAACAGTTTCACATTAAAGTCTCATTATTTTCCTTGTAAACTTCAACAACTTAAAATCTCGTCACATATATGCTAGCGGATCCGAAACACTTAACTAAGTCAACTTCGGCCCACTGTAGGTAGTCGTATGTGATTCAATGTTACTTCTTTGTAAACAAGACTCTGTTAGCATAAAACCCTTACTGTTATTTCTAATCAAACACAATTTAAAGTAAAAATTAAAAAAAAAAAAACGCTACTAAGAAATAATCAAAGCATACTCTTTCATTAGGCTTAAACTGTTACACTTTTGTAAAAAAAAAAACATTTGTAAAAATATTTACTGACAGAAAAAACGTTATAAAACTATATTTAAGCAAAAACATAGTTTTGGGAAAAACTGTTTTGTGTGATAAAACGTTGCTGCAAAACGTTTTCTGGCAAAGAAAAACGTTTTTGAAGGAAATTTGCCAGAAAGATCTCTTCTTCATTAAAAAATCTTTTTAAAGTTTAATATAAAATATAAAAATCTATTATGATTTAATATAATAATTGCATATCGTCTCCAAAAGGCATAAAACGTTTTTGAGAGAAGAACGTTTTTTGGTTTCAAATTAAAAATGTTGTTTGATTAGAAAAACGTTTTTGTGAAAGCTACAGTTTTTATGCAAATGGTGAAAAATGCTTTTTTAAGGAAAGTGTTTCTGGCAAACTTAAGAAACGTTTTTTTTTTTTTTTGGTTTGACAGAAACAACTTTTTTTTGGTTAAAAATAAAATAAACGTTACTTTTTGAAAAGATATTAAACGCTTTTAGGGAACAGTGGAGGGATTTGTGGTGAAAATGGCTTGAAACTTACTATAAGTTTAACATATTTATGAATAATTTATGTCGAATTTTAACTTGATAGCGATGTTATAAGAGATTTGTGCGTTTTTAAATGATTTTCAGAAATAGACTAATGGCAGCTATTTGACCCCCATGGTCAAATTTGGTCATCATCATGAAATGCAGTATAAGGATTTTCACATTGTAGCGCATTTCAACGTAATTGTAATTTTAAAAAATATTTATGTTCATTTAAGTGATTTTCGGATGTGGACTTTATTTGGTTGCTCTGTTCAAATATGAAACAATGCCAACAAAATATTGTTTTTTCTTAACCTGAAACTTATTTACACTGAATTTTTTATGGCTCCTGCTTTTCTGTAGACATTTATGAACCAGGAAATACGTATGTTATTTCTATCAAGCCATATTTTGGGTGGTGGGTATAAAAACACACAGGAGACATTTATACACAGATGTTGCTGATTGTACGCTACACCACAATAGTGGGGAGGGTATATTGGATTTGTGCTGATGTTTGTAACGCCCAAAAATATTAGTCCAATACCCACCTTAAAGTATCGACTTAAAATCACTTGCTGAGTCGATTTAATGATGTCCGTCCGTCCGTCTGGCTGGCTGGTTGGCTGGCTGCCCATATAAAGCTTGTGCGCAAAGTACAGGTCGCAATTTTGAAGATATTTCAATAAAATTCTTTCAAAAATCACTTTAAAGAGCATAAATCTCTTAAAAATAATATTGAACACAAATATGTTCCGCATATATACAAATAATATGGTAGAATTTTGTGACGATCAGTCCATAATTAGTCGTATCTCCCATATAAGGTCCACTTCCGAAAATCACTTAAACGACCATAAATCTCTTAAAAATGTTTTTATCCAAATAAAATTCAATAAAAATAAGTTTCATATATACAGAAATGAGAACACCTAATTTTCGTCGGTCCATAATCAGTCGAAAGTCTCATATAAGACCCTCTCCGTAATTCACAGTAACCTCCATAAATCTTTTAAATGAATTTTTATCGAGATACATTTTATTCACAGAACTCATGGCTCTAAGTTTTTGGGATGATCGGTCCATAATAGGTCATATCTCCCATATAGCGCCTATATCTGAAAAACTGTTTTATGCTTACACTGGGTGTAAGGTATTATATGGTCGGGCTTGAACGACTATACTTTCTTACTTGTTTTTAATTGCAAATTAATCATATAAATTCTACTACATTTGGCTCTACTTTTGTCCAGTTTATTTGCGTAGATTTTTTATGTAAAAATCATTAATGAATTTTCACTCCCCAATTTCCAGTTTGTTGCCTTTAACGCTTATTTTGCTATTCGCTTCTGCTGCTATTATTTAACATAGATATATAAACACCAATTTCCTAAAATTATTAATTTATTCCTAACACTTCTCTTTACCTTAATAAACAATATGTTTTGTAATTTATTTTTGAAAACAAATCGAAATCATTTTTAAAACTGTTAGTGACATTTCCACTTAGATGAATTTAATTAAGAAACAAGATTTATTTTTATCATTGATTGTTTGTTGTCCATCATCATTTATTTTTAAATATAAAATAATCAATTTCTAATGGAATTTCCTATAATCTGCATTGAAATTCAACTAAATGTAAATGTGTTTATATACACATATCATTTATTGACTTTTTTCAACAAATTTCAATTCGCCTGCTTTATTCCCCAACTACATATACATTTAAATGTATGTATATAGAAATGTGATGTGATGATAAATGAAGGGAAATCTTCAATATCCAGTTTTGTCCATAATTTAATTTGTTGTTGCTAAATATATACATTCCAAATGTTCAGGCAAACCAAAGCAAGGAAACAAGGAATGAGTGAAGTTATACTGTAACTAATTTATAACTAACGAAGTGAAGAATAAGCTTAATTCTTTTGCAAATAATACATACAAGGGCATCTAAATAATCATTATAAATTTGCCAACTTCACTAAACTCAGTCCTCTTTAATCGGCCATAACATTAATTCAGAACAATATATATATATACAAAGTCCAGTACAATGCAATTGCCACCAACCACTTATACGAACACGAATAGAATTGAAAACTCTCATGGATATACACACATATAACTACTAAAAATCCTCATATCCTTGTAGACTTTGAAATGATGGCATGGCTGGGCAGGGCAGCAAGAGCATATAAAAATGAAAAATGTCATTTACAAGCTAAAACTCTTAATCAAACTCATATAGAGAATCAATGACCAAACATATCATCAATAGACAAAAATGTACACACTATAGCACACACAAGGACCTGCAGACAAACAGTACACACAGGATAATAAATCTATATACAAACACATATGGCTAAATATACATTGCTTGCTTGCATATAAACTAGTATTAGTTCTTTTAGTTTTTTTTTTTTTTTTTTTGTTTAAATTGTATGAGTATGATTTTGTATCATAAACGTATTTATGCATGTCGAATATTTTCAACCACCCATGACATTACAAATAGTCAACGTCATTTACCAAACCAATACCACAAAACTCTGCAACATACACACGTACTCGTACTTAAATATTGCTTTCACTCATACTTATATTAACAGATATCATTCATATGTGTATACATATATGTATGTATGAGTGAATGAGTGAGTTTCCCTGATTGTCTTATGATTGTTTTCCAGTACTACAGTAATGTATGCTTAAAATTTCTTCTTGATTTCTATTTCTCTGTGAGTTCGAGTTTTTTTTCTCTTCTTTACTTATTCTTCATTATCGTTTATCAATTCAGAAATTTGATTTTATTTCGTAATTTTCTATATGCACTTAGTGTTTTTCTGCTAGAAATTTAATATTTCATACCAAGAAAATCAAAACATATTGATATTTTAAAGTATTTCTTATACAGCCATACAGTTTTAAGGTTTAAGTTTTCATATAGTACATACATTATTAACAACCGCACACATCCTTTTCCCCATGTATATAATATGTGTGTGTATCTGCGTGTGGTTAAGAAAATATACTGACATAGACAAAATCTAGTACACCCTCAGATTTATTATAAACCACATTTATTATGGTGTCCTGTCCTCAATTTATCTTAAGTTTGGCAAAACTTGTGCTTCGAAGAAAATTTGATTTGATTTATTAAAACATGTTTTTGGGCCATTACAAAAATAAAGGACTCTAGGAAACTTTATGAGATAAGAATTATTATTATAGCTTATTATTATTTCGTCTATAAAGACGTATCTTTAAAGAACAGGTTTAATTTTAAAGACATCCAAAGTTTCTTTGAGAAATTTTTGGTTAATCAAGACGAGAAAAAAAATTTCTTTTGATAATTTCACTCTTAGTGAATAAGAGCAAAGTTTGGTATAGCAAATGAGTCTCATTCCGGGTGGAAGTAAAATGAGTCTAATGGCGTTTTCTTTTCTCCTTTTTTATATGGGAAATGGGTAAAAAGTGTAACATATATGTAACATTTTGAAAAGAAAACGCCATAATTCCGAACAAGAGAAAAGTGTATCTATCATTCATTCTAATCAGTAGCAAAATATATTATTGCGCAAAAAAGATAGATAATAGATAATTCAATTCAAACTTATTTTAAAATAGAACAACAATTCAATACATTTTTTAACAGAAAAAAATTGTCTATAGAAACATAATTTATATTTTAAAAAGAGCAACAATTTCTAAAAAAAAATTCAACTCAATTTCAATGGGAGAACATTTTTCTATAGAAATTTCATTTGCAATGAGAGCAAAATTATCTATAAAAAATTCAACTTACTTGCAATGCGATCAAGAGTTTCTATAGAAAATTCAACTCACTAGCAATGAGAGCAAAATTTTCTATAGAAAATTCAACTCAGTTTTAAGGAGCGCAAAATTTTATTTCCAAATTCATCTCACTTGCAATAAGAGCAAGAATTTCTATAAAAAATTCAACTCATTTTTTGTAACCGCAAAATTTTTTATAGAAAATTCAACTCAATTTCCATATGAGTAAAATTGTCTATACAAAATTTAACTCACTTGCAATGAGAGAAACAATTTCCAAAGAAAATTCAACTCCTTGCAATGAGAGCAAAATTGTGTATAGAAAATTCAACTCATTTCAATGAGAGCAACAATTTCTATAGAAAATTCAACTCACTTGAAATTAAAGCAAAATTGTCCATCAAAAATTTAACTCTTTTGCAATGAGGGCAACAATTTCTATAGAAAATTTAATTTAGATACAATGAGAGCAACAATTTCTAGAGAAAATTCAACTCACCTGCAGTGAGAGCAAGAATTTCTGTAGAAAATTCAACTTACTTGCAGTGAGAGCAACAATTTCTATAGAAAATTCAACTCTCTTGCAATTAGAGGAAAATTGTTTATGAACAATTCAACTCAACTCTAATGAGAGCAACAATTTCTATAGAAAATTCAACTCACCTCCAATGACAGCAAAATTGTCTATAGAAAATTCAACTCACCTGCAATGAGAGCAAGAAATTCTAGAGAAAATTCAATTCATTTGCAATGACAGCAACAATTTCTAGAAAAAATTCAACTGACAATGAGAGCAAAATTGTGCATAGAAAATTCAACTCATTTCAATGAGAGCAACAATTTTATAGAAAATTCAACTCACTTGAAATGACAGCAAAATTGTCTTTTAAAAATTTAACTCTCTTGCAATGAGAACAACATTTCTATAGAAAATTCAACACTCTTGCAATGAGAGCAAAATTGTCTATAGGAAATTCAACTCATTTCAATGAGAGCATCAATTTCTATAGAAAATTCAACTCACCTGCAATGAGAGCAAAAATTTATAGAACAAATTCAACTGACAATGAAAGCAAAATTGTCTATAGAAAATTCCTACTGAGTCATTTTACATGCTCTATTTATGTTCATATTATTTCCCAAATACATACAATATTGAATGCTAGATTTTAGAAATAATAAAATTACAATTGTGTAAACAACACTAGCAGTGACCTAAAAAAAAACATTATAAAACATTAAAATTATTGTTACAATTGCTATATTTCTGTAAAATATTTTAACAGCTTTTTCTTAAACAATTCTCAAACTGAGCTACTCTTTAAACTCTTCTACAGCAATATGATATTAAATTTGATTGTCTCATTAGTTTATAATTCATGCATTTGAAAATTACATTATTATGAATCGAATGTACGTACATTCAATATCATTATCTTTTAGTACTATGGTCAAAATCATTATCGTTTGGCTTTTGAAATTTTTAGAAATTCAAATTTAAGTCAAAAACTGCAGGCATTCAAGATTTCACACAGAGTCAAGTTCATGGTAAATTCCTCAAAATTGTTTTGTTGTTTTTGTTCGTATATTCTTTATGTATATTCATTTATAAATAATTTATTATTTCTTTAAGTAGTTTTTGTTCTTTTGTGTCTTTAATATTATTGAGTTGTCTTGTAGATATTTTATTTGAAAATCATGCAAATGAATTTGCATTTAATTAAATTTTTATCTTTGAATTGATTTATTGTGATTTCGTATTTAAATACATTTGTTTTAATATATACATACTTTAAAATTTATTGTAGCTTTGTTGTTAAATTAGAGGGTAAAAATAGAGGAAAATATTTAAGAAAAAGTTAGAAGCCAAAAAAATTTTTATACTACAAAACGGTTTTCTTTTTTTTTTTTTTTGATTTTTTTTTGAAAGATTTAAATTTTCTTTAGGAAATATGTGCCATAGTTAAATGATTGCAAGTAAATCAATGAGTTTTATTTAGCAGATTGTTATTTTCATAACATTTGTTGGGAAATCTGTCCAATTTTTATTTATTACATATATTTTTTTCTGTTCACTAAACGTTGCTCCACATTTGACCTGGTTTTTTTTTAATAACAAAACATAATTCAATTTGTACATGGCCAACCAACAATATTTCTGGCCATTCAGCCTTTAACAACTTTTAATAAAATAAACAAATACAAACACAGCTGACCCACCACACGCGCACTCATACGATTACCTTAACCTGACATCACACCGTTCACAACCCCTTTAACACCCACACTGCCAGGTAGTTGACAAATTTATTTTCCTTTCTTTCCGATTTTATTTTATTTTTTAAAATTACCAAAAAAATTTACATACATATGTATGTATGCAAGTGAGTTTGAGAGTTTGTAAAGAAATTTATTTATAGTTTCTCACACACAACTGTGCAGTGATTTTACAAGCGGATTTTTGAAATTCTGAGAATGAGTATGAGTGACTGTATGTCTGGCTGGCGGACTGAATAAATGGTGGTGGTTGCCTTGCACATCCCACAGCTGAATTGTATTGTATGTATGTTGAGAAATTTTGTTGTATTGCGGCATGTTAAGACATTAAGCTGGGAGTGCAACATTCTTACTGTCACATATTTCACCGAAAAAAATAAAAAAACAAAAGACAATTTACTTACACGAGCCAGAAGATGCATGTTTAAGAAGCTGCCATTGATGGCATTTAAATTGCTTGATAGTGAGATTTTATTGAGACAATTTAATGAAAAACTAAGAAAAATCTATAAAATGTGTGCAAACGCGTAAATATGTCATTTATAATTACATCTAAGCTGTGTACAAATATAAATATGTGTATATGCATGTATATCCAATTCTAAATTCTACAGATGGTCAATTAAATTTGTAAATAAAAATAATTTTAAAATTTCATCATAAATTGCCACAAATTGTCACAATTTATTACGAAAGAACAGCTATAAAAAGGCAAATTTATTATGATTTTAAGGAACTCGTACAATATTCCCACTCATTTTTAATGAGAACAAAAAACCACTCTTTTTATATGACAGCAACATTTTATAGAAAATTTGACATATTTTTAATAAAAACAACTAAATTGTTTATAGAAAATCAAACAAACTTTCAGTTAGCAAACAAGTTTCTTTAAAAAACTATTAAATTGGGAACAACTTTTCTACAGTAAATTCAACTAATTTTCAATAGAAAATTCTACTCTAGCAATAAGAGCAAAACACTCTATTGAAAATTCAATTTGTTTTTAATGAGAGCAAACTTTTTGCGTTCACTTTGCGATTTATTAATGAAATTTTTCTAAAACTGTTTTTCAGATTTTAATAATATTTAAAATTTTCCTTAACTTTCAGATTTGAAAACTTCAATCTACTCGCCTTTAATTAATGGTAAGTAATTTTCTATTTTTCATTTTAAAAACCCCTTAAAATAAAACATGCTTTTTAATCTGAAAGCCTCTCTCTTGACACCACTTTGAAATCCTATAAATCTTTTCAAAAACACAAAAAAAAAAAAAATACGTATAAAATATTTTGTATGTGTTGTTGGTGACACCAACCAGGATTATTTTTATTTGAATCTCAGTACAAAGGACACACAATTTAAAAATAATAAAAAAAAAAATATATAAAATTTGTTGAAAGAATTTCGAAATTAGTTTTAGGAGCAAAACCAAAATAAAAGGGAAAAACAAAGTTTCAAATAATTTTCTGGCACAAATACAATTTTGTTAGTATATTGCAAACAAGTACACTTAAAGAAAATATTTATAGATTCTTGAATAAAGGAAAATTAAGTATTTGCTTGGAGAAGAAGAGTTTATTCATGACTTTTGTATTACAAAGTAATGCAAATAGAAGACTTGTCTGTGCTAACTAACCAATGAGCATTTAAAACGTTTTACTGCACACAAGCGCAAGCTTTGTGGGTTTGGCTTAAGAAACCATTATAAAACGAATTTTGAAATAAATTACTAAGTATGTAATGCAGTTAGTACGTGATATTATTGTCCTTGGTCCAACTAAGTGTTAAGTTTTATAAATTTCCACAATCTCAACCGATTTTTTTTATCTGAATATTGTTACGTTTATCATTATGGGTGTATAAATCCTTACAATTGTGTTTGTTGTGTCTAACTTTAAGTGTTAAATATGTCATTTATTGTTCCTGTTATACTATTTTCCATTTATTTATGTATATACACGTAAAAACTTGCTACTGGATAAATGTTGAAATGTATAAACAATTTCTATACACAGTAAAATCCTCCAATAAAGGACGCAAAACAAAACATTTGCTCTTATATTTTAGCATTTCATTTAAACTCTTTTCTTTATATAGAACACTGTCCCAATTTTAGTTGGGTTGTCTGCTGCACAACAGCTAGAGTGACTTAATTGTGTTGGCTGACTCGTGTGACTTGGCTTCATGGGTTGGTTGGTTGGTTTGTTTGATTGTGTGGTTATTTTGTACCCTATAAAGTATGTTATCAATTTGTTGTTCCTTTATTTCATTTATATTTCATACCAGATGTGTGTGTAACTTTCCCAGTTGTATTATTTGTATTTTGGGTAACACACCATTGTGGCTTGTCACCTTCATTTGTGACACTCTCCTGGCTTGCTCTTGCAGTCCTGCTCTCGCTTCTATATAAGCAACCATAAATTTATTATGGTACGTTTACATTTGATACTGCTGCACAACATTCATAAACAATACCAAAAATATTTTGTACCAGCAGTTTTTTCTCGGGTTTTTCGTTTTTGGCAAATAATTTATATTGCTGTAGCAGGAACAAAAAAAAAAGAAGTGTGTGTATATTGTGTGTGTTTGCTTGGTTTGTTTGTAAAATAATTTCGAAAATGTTTTATTGCTTTCGGCAGCAGTAGCTGACAACAGTCAGGAAAAATATAATTATTTAAGGACAAATTTCATAAAAATCTGGTTAAATTCGATAAAATGCGGTAAATCCTCATAGAGTGGAAATTTTTGAAGCACATAGGAATGCAACATTTCATATTTGTATTTAACTATTTGCTTCTTTTGTACTTAACATTCAACTTATTTTGAATGAAATTAAAAATTTTTATAGGAAATTCAAGTTAATTCCATCTAAAAGGCAACTAATTTTCAATGTCAGCCATATTTTCTTTAGAAAATTCAACTTACTTTCAATGAGTGTAAAATTTTCTTTAGAAAATTTGAATCATGGCGAGATATAAACAGAAAAAAGTTAAATGTTTTGGAAACTTCCATCTCTGCTATGAACACATGTTACATTTCTTTTCAATTCGGCAACTCCGTCAAATAGAAACAGGTCTTAAAAAAAGACTCATTCGCGATTTTTTTACAACGGAAAAATTAGAAATTCGTGCTGTATTTAAATATTTAAATGAAAAAAAGGTTTATCAAGACAATAAATTCATAATAATATGGTGAATGTGTTTGGTGAAAGTGCTCCTTCATATCCAACAGTAAAAAATTGGGTTGCTGAATTTAAACGTGGTCGCACAAGCATTGAGGAGCTAATAACGGAGCATTGTGGTACCCCCGAGTCTGAAGTCGTTTTGTCTGAGTTTGAAGTCGTTTGATGAGTTCCCTACAAACTACAACTACTGTGTATTCTGAGAGAGCTCAATATAAATAAGTCCCAATTGACACGAAGCAATTCTTTCTTTAAGCAAAGCTGATTAACTTTATGACATTGTGGTGAGGGGAAGATAGAACGGGTACACATTTGATTGTAAAATATGTATATACAAATGTGTGTCTGTGTCAAATAAAAATACGAACGATTTAAGCAATTAGAATTGTGCTATGTGAACAACGAAGAAACTTTAAAGAAAAAAATTGTATATCAATAAAAATTTCTTCTTATAAATTGGAACTAACGAAATATTATTAATGATGGCAAAAGCAATTAGCTTTAATGAAAATACAACATGATATAAACTATCAACTGCCATGTAGTGGCACCATGAGCTTAAGTGCTGCATGTTGTTATTTACTGTAAAATACTTTGTATTCAACATAATGAATTTGATCAAGTTATTATTGTTTAATATGTTTTGTGTAAAACATAATTTTTTCAATCACTTCAATCACTTATTGTATCTTTTTGATTAACATAACACTGTTTTAATTATAATTGTTATGGGTCCAGCTCGCATATTGATACAATAGAGAAATTTAAATAGAAGGCAATAAGAGGATGTTATTGGAGAATAAAGTATAATTCAAATAAAAATTAATTAAAATCAAAAATCAAGAATAATGAATTCAATGGCTGGTAGAATTCCATTATTGAATGGATCAAATTATGGTACGTGGAAGGCTCAAATGGAAGCGGTACTACAGAAGAACAGATTGCTGGATATCGTGTTAGGTGAAGAAAAAGCTCCAAGGGTAAGAAAACTTCCGGAAGATATGGATGCAAGAGCTGAAATTTTAATGGCCATAGATACAAATATTGTGACAATGGTAAAAAATATAAAGTGTTCCAAAGATGTGTGGCAATATCTCCAAGAAACCTTTGATCGTAAGTCGATAAGGATACCGTAAGTTATTGAATATGAAAATGTCAGAGAATCAATCTATATCACAATTTTTAATTGATTTTGATGTATGTGTTTCATGTGTATATGAAATGGGAATCGAGATTGATGAAGACTTTCTAGTTGTTATTATGCTTGATGTTTTACCGGATCGTTTTACGGCAGTGAAAGCTGCGGTGGATACAGCAAATGAATTTCCAAAAATAGCAGTTCTAAAATCAAAATTACTTGAAATTGGTGACAAAGAAGAAAATGATATAAGCAATTCAGCATTTAAAGCTAAGTTTCATAAAAACAAATATCAAAACCAACCAAATAAATATAAAAATCAAGAGGAGAGTAGGTTCAAAAATAAATTTGACTATAAATGTTTTCGATGTGGAGTCATAAAGCTAAAGACTGCAAGACTAGTGAAAACGCTCGGTGTGTTGAACAGGGAACTAAAGATAATAATGTTTCAAATGAAGTATTAGTAACTATGGCAGAAACAGCTTTTTGCACTAGTTCTCGTGAAAAATGGATAATAGATAGTGGTGCGTCATCTCTTATGTGCACCCAAATATCTTTATTTGAAAATATAGATGCTCAATTTAGTGGTAAAGTCAGATTGGCAGATGATAATGAACTAAATACAAAAGGTATCGGAAAGCTTAAAGTATCTGTATATGTAAATGGAAGAAAGCAAGACATAGGCTTATGTAACACTCTATATGTACCAGACTTACGATGCAATCTTATATCAACTAGTAAACTGACTGATAATGGTTGTCCTGTTTTAATGAAAGGAACAGAAGTAGCTGTTTATAAAGAAGAAGATTTAATAATTCAGGGCTACAAAAGAGATAACTTATATTTTGTCACATTATTCGAAAATATAATGTATACAACTGAGAAAGTTAATGATTTCAAAACAGAAATTTGGCATAAAAGATATGGTCACCTAAATCTAAATCAACTAAGAAAATTGCATATATATGATATGGTTAAAGGTTTACCTGAATTAAAAGATGGAATAAATTGTGTTTCGTGTATTCGTGGGAAACAAACTTGCAATATATTTCAAAATATTGCAATAAAATGGACAAAAAATATCAAATTTTGATGGAGGTTGTCTCACATATTGGTCCATAACAATGGTGGGCCTAAACTGATTTTGCTGATTTTAAATAGCAAACTTCTTGAAAGCATGTCTGACAGAATTATTGAAGATTTGGATCCCGAAGATATCTGGGGACTTTAGAAAATTGATTTCAACAGACAGAGAGACAGGCGGGCATGGCTTAATCGACTCCGCTATCTATAAGGATCCAGAATATATATACCCTTCTCATGAAGGTGAAGGGTATAATAAAGTATAATTTCTGCTCCAAATAGTTTGATCAAAAAAGCCTAGCATTATCTAATATCCTTTAGTAGTCATATTGTTTGTAAGCATATGCCAGCAATTATAATTGAGCAAATTGTTTAGTTTAAAGTCTATAATATCCAGTATTAAGTAATTAACCAATTACCCGAAATAAGTTGAAGCCACATCATCATCTTTTTCTAAAACAAAGAAAATTTAACAAATTATTTCCAAACCACAAATTTTAGTTTTATTTGTGGACAAGTTTGTGTTAAATGAATAACACAACATATGAATGAGTGAAGTATTTTATAAAGACACTTTATGTCTCATATCTAGTGGTAAATAACCACATGCCAAGTGCCACAGGTCCCCAAAGACACACAATATCTACCCTTAAATTTAATATTTAGTTAAAACCTTAAGTCTTTAACTAATTATTTTAAGGGTAAATTGAACCCAATTGAAATGAAAATGCAAATCTCCCTTTTTTCGTATTTTGTGGCTGGGTTCGAAAATAATTTATAGTTGTTTAGAGATTTTATTAATTGGAAAAACTGTTACAGATTTTCATTAATTTGCTTACAAAGGAGAGTGAAAAACAAAACACAAGCACATAATGGAAATGACCACTAAAATAATGAGACAGAAAGAAAAAGATACAACCAAAAATAACTTCGATAAATAACAAATGGTTGGGTGCTGCAAAAAATAAAAAAAGTTTGTTGCTCTAAGTATTCGCTAATGTTTGTTTTAGTTACAAGGCGTGATACATATTATACTTACTTATAAAGTTACTATGTGCTTATACGTGTATGTATGTATATGGTATTTGAATTTTGCTGTCGTTTCTGTTATTTTTTGAAGGAGGGGGTGGGGGGGTGGTAGTTCTCTTCTTTGTTGTTGTGCCGGAACCACAAAACTTTGATTACTTTTTAGATTAGGACTTTCAACATACTGCTGCTGCTACTACATAGTTAGTTACTAATTCTGGGTTTGAGAGCAAATTTATGCTCTTATGTGAACAATTTTATTGTTAATATATTTGGGAAGGTTGTCTCATGGTTTTCTCATATAGCAAGTCATTTTAATGTTGATTTATGGCCAGTTTTTAACTTAAAAATTAAAGTGTGTTTAAACTTAAGTTCTGTTTAAATACCAAATTCATTTTTAAAGATCATATTTAAATATAACTTAAATCACTGACTACGTCCATTTAAATACAACTTAAGTTTTTCATACTACCATATGATTTTGACAGTTCTGCAAATTATGAAAATTGGGCATTGAAGTTTTTTTAATTATTTGATAAAAATATTCAATAAATAAACTCGCCGCGAGTAAAAACATTGTGCTTATTATTATTATCAATAAAACAATGTATTTAGATGAAGAGGACATGAATGATGCAGCTTTTGTCCATTTAGTTTACAACAATTTGTAAACTAAATATGAAATCAGCTGTTAAATGAAGAAGTTGTTTATATTTTTTTGAGATTTAATAGTGCTACCATACTTTTATCATTATTAAATACCAAACTTAATTTGAGACTGAAAAAATGAAACCGTATTTAAATACAACTTAAGTTTAAGTAAAAATTAACTAATTTCTTATTTAAATATCAAGTTAAAAACTAGCCATTAATATTAAACAAGTTTTGTTTTATATCAGCCATTTTAATTTTAATCAAACTTCTTCTTTGTAATTATGTGACTGTAGTTATGTTTGATTCCAACTTAAACCTAGATAGGTTATTAAAGATGCCTAAATCAGCATACATGTATTAATACTTGTGAGAAGTTAGTTAAAAGTTTTTCAATATGTCCGCTTGGAACTAGAGATGCCAATCCCGATAAATCCGAAATCCTGGGATTTGATTTAAAAAAAAAATTTTAATTTAACAGTTCGAATAAGAAATAATAAGTTGTTCTTAAATCCCGAAAACTGTTTTATTGCTTTCAAAGTCATCAGCTAAAATTTAAATTTTACAAAATTGTGTCAAAGAAATAAAGGTGAAAGAATTAAAATTAATGTTGTATTGCCAAACTCAAACGCACTATTTGATGTGTCTACGGTTTTCGGAGTTGGAAATTCCTATTACAAATGCTTTAATTGATTTAAAAGCTCAGCAAATGAGGAATTTTTTTTACTTAAACAAAGAGTTGTTATTTTCAATCCGTTTAAAGTAGCATATGAAGCCCTTTGTCGCAGTAATATGAATCTCTGCCGATGCACTATGGTTTTTTTTTCGTTTATTTTGGCATAAACTCTAATTTTAAAGCTATTGAATTGAAATTTGGTTTGTGTACATATTTTATGCTCCCAAGATGGCCTACCAAGTTTCATATGATTTGGTGCACTCTTTTATATAGCTGCTATATAGCCGATCTGGCCGATTTGCCCCAACTTTTTTTGTTTATGAAGCTATTGAATTGAAATTTGGTTTGTATACATATTTTTGCGCTCGAGATGACCTATCAAGTTTCATATGATTTGGTGCACTATTTCATATAGCAGCTATATAACCGATCTGGCCGATATGCAACTAGGTTTTACCTTAAAAAAGCGATTATTTATAAATGTAACAAATGGGAGCAATAATGGTTAGTTATTCATTAATCTACACAATTTAGTTAATAAGTTTCCATTTGCAAGTTTTTGCACTGGTTTGCTCTTCAAAAATTATAATCCACGAAACACAAATATAAATGTTATGTTCAATCTAATATTATACATAAATAAAATATTGCACAATTGGACAACAACACATAAAAATGACCAAATTGGTAGCAAGTAATAATTTTACATACCTCCACTAATATTTCCCATAACAGCGCTTTTTAATTTTATTCAACTTCAACTTTCACAATCACTAGAACTCAGCTGATGTTTACCGCCAGTTTACCAAAACAAAGTGATTTTTAATCAGGTGACTTTAAAAGCATGCCCGCATGAAAGGGTTGTGACCAAAATTTATATTTAACATTTTTTTTCTAATATGGGTATCTAGATTAAGAAAATCAGTTAAATTTCAAAATATGAATTAAAAAAAAATTGACTTTATGCCAACAAAAATCCTACGTTTTAATCACAGTGCGATGTTGCACTTTTATTTATGCTCAAAGAGATTTTTCCCTGCTGTCGTCAAAATAATTATTCACATATAAACGTGTGTATTTCTTTTTTTTTTTGAAATATTGGAGTCGGTAGAATGGGTTTAATGCTTATAGAATGAGAAGTTCGTGCAAAATGTTGCAAATTATTTCGTTCGAGTCTTTTGCTAAGATCAAAGATTCTATTCAATTCCTACAACTTGGAGAACCTTCTCTCTTAAACGAGCTTTGCTAGCAACATGTTGCGTGTAAAATATGCATAAATTGTTGTTTATTTTCGTTTTTGTTTTTGTTCTTGTTTAAGAAGTAATAATAACAATACTTAACATGTTCACATTTACACCAAAAACAAAAACAAAAAAAAAGTAAAAGTAGAGAAAATGAAAAACTTTTCTCTTTAACTATTAGAATATTAACACAATTTTTACTGCTGTTACTTGCCACTTACAAAAATTATTAAGTGTGTGTATGGGAGCGGGCGGTTAGCAAGCAAATGGTGTTGACATTTGCCAACAATTAACAATATGAACACAAATGTAATGAATTGAAAGTAACACAAACAACAACAGCAATTATACTTGAAAGCAAACAAAATATATATTAAAAAAACAACAACAACAACAAAGAAAGAATGAAAGAAAGAAAAAAGACTCGTAATATAATCTAGGCGGATTATATAAATGAATGAAAGAAAGACTTGCTGGAAAATTTAACACATAAAACAAAAAACTTTGAACATTTAGAAGATACTTTATACTCTATAAAAACAGATTTCTTACATTTCCCTTTACATCATACCGTATGAGTATTTGGTTGTACTATGTGTGTGTGCGTTTGTGTGTGTATGTGTGGATAAGTAATCATTATTCCTTTACAAAGGCCATTTGCTTAAAACGCATGACTACTTTAATACATACATACAACTCTGATATACAGTTGATTCAGAAAGTGAGTGCTCACTTTACATTTTTTAAGATGCTCTTTCTGGTAATTGAAATCCTTTGTGATTTTAATTCAAAATACATATATTCACCCCTATCGCGAATAAAAATTCCACATGAAATTTATTCCCTTTTATTTTTTTAATATTGAATTGTAATAGGAAAAATGTGAAAAGGGAACAAATTTCACGGGGAATTTTTATTTACGATAGGGGTGATTATCAAAATGCCTACGGCACCCTTATTGAAACCACCGCATAAATTTAGCACAAAAAACAAATGTAGTGTTTAATTTTTACTTCAAAAAGTGAGTGCTCATTAGTCCCAATTTACACGAAGCAATTTTTGTAGAAAATATTGATCCAATTATTTCCTTGAAATTTCTTCTTATAATTGCTTAAAGCCTAATGCGCTATGCCTCTCAGTAGGCCTTGTTGAAGGCGTTTCATAGCCATTCAAAATTGCTTTTCAAAAGAATGTCAAACACTGTTGGCAAACGTGGTGCAATTGTACTTTTTTCGTGCATTTTAGACTCAGCTGGTACCGTGGTACTACCACGAGTCGTTTGGTACAATTTGAAAATAATCCTATTTAGTCTTCATCAGTATTTTATTTTTCTTTAATTTTAAGCAGACAGTTTATTCTAAGTGATATAATGGAACATACAATTCAGATTCTGATCTAAATTTCAATAAGAGAAACATTTTCTTGACACTTGTTACAGCCACGTTTGTTTTTTGCAGTTTAAATTAAAAAGTAAAACAGAGTACCTTGAACAGAGTACGAATCCTGCAATATAGAAACAGAAACCAAATTAATGAAAAAAATATTTGTTGGAAAATTTTGTTTGTGATTTGTATGATGAAGTACGAGGAAGCAGGGTAAGAATATTATTTTTTTTAGGATAAGCAAAACGAATAAGCCGTACCATTTTGCGAAAAGTGATTAAAACAATTTCCCTGTTTGGAAAAGGAAAAAGGTAGCCAACGTGTTTCATCCTTAATGCTTGTACGATCACGTTTAAATTCACCAACCCAAGTTTTTGCTGTTGTTCATATCATTATGAATTTCTTTTCTCGATAAACTTTTTTTATTTAAATATTTAATGACACCATGAATTTCTAATTTTTCCATTGTAAAAAAATAGTGGATGCGTCTTTTTTGAACTTCTGTTTCTATATGAAGGAGTTGTCACATCGAAAAAATATTTAACATGTGTTCATAGCACAGATAGAAGTTTTTCTGTTCTATGCTAAAAAGTTTCTGAACCGACCTCGTATTGAATTTTGTGGTTTTTATGTTTCTGTTTCCAAATATGATGTAATAAATTGTTTTTGTTTATAATTTATACAGACTTTTATTTATTCATGCAAAGCTACTAACAACTACAAATAATATACTTGCAATTGTCGCTTACTCATATAAAACACGCACAAGTACCCAGGTACCTTGATGCGCATTAAAGGATGTTAAAAGTAAATGTGTCTCTCAGGCAATTTACAAAAAAGGTCAAGGCGTACGGCTGCAAAAATCAAAACTAAATTATTTGAAAGTTAGTAGTTCTCAAAAAGTTTCAGATATACAAGTTATCAATTTCAATGAAAAAACTTTGGCTGCCAGAGGTACCCGGGTACATTGGTGCACACCTAAGGGTTAATAAATTTTAAAAATGGTACATTTTATTTGTGTAGTTGGTACAAAATCTAAAATCTATTTTCCATCACTGATGTCAACAAATCGTCACTACAACAACAAACCTTATTTTACTCACATTGTTATACGAGTAATAAAAATGAATAAAGAGAGCGTCTATTAATTTACCCCCTTATTCAAAAAGCGATTATTAAATTTAACATAGATTTGCATATAAAATACATTTGCATATAAAAATTTGCTTAATAACCGTTTGTTAAATTTAATAATCGTTTTTGAATAAGGGGATTAGTCTTTTATGCAAGTTTGTGGTGTAAAATACGCGTGAAGCAGTACTTTATATAGGTACCTACATGTAATTTTTTCAATTAATTTAAAATCCTTCTTTTTTTAAAACCCCTTCCTTCTTTCACTTTCCTCAATGTAATTATTAAGTTAACAGAGCTTTAATGACGCCTTGTATGAGGCATTACTTGGTAGACCTTCCAATTGTCCTTCTCAATTAGGCTTTCTAGCAGGCATGTAGTGGGTAGTCAAGGCCTTGACTAACAATGACACGCCATGTAAAATTCGAACGATTTGGCAATGCGGCTGGAAGTACTTGTGACTGCCAAAGAAGGCCTTCTATAAGGCCTCTTTACAGCATCTGGGAACAACAAGAATTGCTAGTACAATCTAGTGTGCATTGGGACTTACTTTTTTTGAAAAAAATAATGGAATATTTTGCAGCACTAATAAACTTCAAATAGATACTGTAGCATAAAATGTCAAATCTTTTCATTGACGATTGTTGCCAAAATAGTGAATCATTTAAAAATGTTAAAAAATATGAGATCATACGTGAAATAATAATAAATTTGCGAAAATCGAACAAGTTTTTGCGTAAAATTGCTGAAATAGTCAAAAGACCTTATTCTACATTAAAAAAAATGTTGACGCATATAACAAAACAAAAAATTTTCTAATGGTGAAAAACGATATATTGTGAGGGAAATAATACAGTACCGGCAACAAAAATATCAAAAACTATTAATACCAACTTGCTTCATGAGTCTGTGTATAACAATCGTGTTTCTCATAAAAGAAGGGTATTTTCACAAGTGATGTTGTATATTGTACATTGTATGATACAACTATTTGATTGTGAACACAATTTTGATAAAAATACGACGTTTATTTTGTCAAACTTTCAAAATGACAAAAGAAAAATATTTTAAAAACAATTATATAAAACATAAAATACGAATATTTTCCAAAATTAAAACATACCACAGCAATATCCATTATTAGAATTTTAAGTTTAAGTTTAGTAACCATTTGGTTATGTTTTTAAACTGAATTTTTATTTAGCTTTCATACAACATTTGAAAAACATATGTAAAAATCTTTTTTGAGTTACTTCTTTGGAAAGTAGAAAAAAGCACAGAAGCATTGCAGTGCCTCTGGTGGTGAGTAGGCTTACCAGTGTAAGGCTTGATTTATAGCATTTATGTAATTATTTAACTTCGGTGGCGTTTTAAAGCTATACCACCGAAGGAGGGCGCTGTGATAAATATTTGTTATGATAGATAGAAAACTAATAGTTATCAGAAACTGATGTTGTTTAAGTGGCAGTGGCTGGGAATCGAACCTGGGCTACAAATACCAACTCATGCTTAATAATAAAACGCGCTAACCAATTGAGCTACAGCACCCTTGAATTAACACCCCTAAACGTACAACTCCTACGACACTACAACATTCCTTGTGAATTGAACACCTATATTAGCAAAGTAAATAAGATAATGCGACTTAAATACGCCAAAGAACATCGAAATAAATCGAACGAGTTTTGGAACAAAGTTGTTTTTACGGATGAGAGCAAATTTAATTTTAACCTTGGAACATTATAAGGAGTTTAAAGAAAAAAATGTGTGTCCAACTTTGTGTGGGGTTGTATAAGCGCTGCAAATAGTTGGAAGTTTACATATAATCGACACACATAGGGTTCTTTTGCCAATCTAGCCGGACATTAAGCAAAAAATTTAATTTAAGAAATGTAAAAATCTAAGTACGCAGCTCGGCAGACAACAAAGTTCTGCATCGTATAGTGAATTCAAGTCGTTTGCTTGAGATTTGTGGTTTTGGGACACTGTTAAAGTCAGGAAAATTGCGTGTTTATTGACTTTTTACGGTTTTGGAAGTTTGGGTCGCGACGTCGTAATGGATCACAGGAAGTATATTGACATTTTAAAAAGGCATCTCCATCCCAGCGTGCAAAAAACTGATATTTCAGAAAACTCCATATTTAAACAACACAACGAGCCCAAACGCACGGCTCATAATCCTTTTGAAATCCTATTGAAAACTTGTGGGATCAATTAGACAGAAAACTGAGAGAAAGAGAAATAAGGAATAGGACTGATCTAACAATAGCTTAACAGGAAGAGTGGCATAAAACTCCACTGTTGGTGACCTAAAACTTAATGCATTTTATTCCCAGAAGACTAGAAGCCATAATAAAGGACTAGAAGCCATACAAAATTAAAATATTTGTTTTACGCGATTTTTATTGCAAAAAAAAATCGGAAAAATTCACTTTTTGAAGTTAAAAACTGAACTATTTTTAGTTCCGCGTTGTGATTTTGAATTAATTAATATTTTTATTATTAATGCTTTTGTATTAGTTTTAATTATTATGTACTAAAGAACCGCTCAAAATGTGGTGTCAACTTCTTTTGTGTACAATAAAGTTAACTTAAAATATGTTCTTTGAAATTTAATTTATGGCTGAGCACTCACTTTCTGCATCAACTGTATCTACTATATTTTTCTTAGTAATATGGCTGAAATATTATTTTGAACATCTGTGTTCATTATTGCTTTGGCAATCTAATATGCGTGTGTAGTTATGTATATTTGTAAGTCTGTAGAAATATTGATGTTACCAAACTGTTCATTTTAACTGTGTTCATGTATTAGCATCATTTGTTGTTGGTTAAATTGTTATTTGTATTTCTCATTTCCTACCCACTGTCTCACTCTCTCTCCCTCTCTCTATCATTCTGTTGGCCCTCAACTTGCCAGTCCAAATAGTAGTTGGTTCTCGCCGCAGCCCCGTTTACGTGCTTTTTTCTTAGTTTATGGTTTTTGTGGTATTTCCTTTTTTTTACTATTTGAAATCCTATTGAGAGCACAAAATGTTTGCATTTTGAGGGATTTTTGTAAAATGGCCATATTATCACTTAAATGAATTTATATTTATAATCTTTATATTAATCTTTCAACATTGTAGATTGGGGTTGCTAAGAGTTTTAAATGGTTAAGAAAAGATTTTTGTTTTAAAAGTTGGTGCAGCAATCAAAAAAGTTATAAAAAGGATTAGTTTAAAGGCAATATAAAATAATCGTTTGGTTTTTAGGATAAATGATGGCGAATTAATATGAAATGAATGATGAGTCAAACATGCTTCAAACCATAAGCAATTAATTGAAAATATGAAAATTATTAATTAAAACTATTGCAAGCGTTTAATACAAAGATGTTTGTTGGAAAGTAGAAGTTGCAATCTAAGTATTAACAGTAAATAGACAGGAAGGTTCGTGTAGGAAACCAAGCCAAAAGAAATTTAAATGTATTTCTTCCACAGAAGTTAGATTAAAACTTTACAATATGTTCGCTTTTAACATTATATTCTGTAGTCTTATTGTATGATAATGATCGAAAATTAATTATTCATCATAAATAGTTCATATTATATGCTATAGCGTGCCCCGATTGGCTAGATGCTAGTGTACTTGGGTAGCAGTTGCGTATCAACATACATGTATGATTGTTAGAAGTTGGAAAAATGTTTTGAAATAGGTTCGCTTCAAACCTTGCTTTCTGCTGACCTTGTTCTTCGCTTATGTCTAGTAGAAGAGCTTAAGCAATTGATAAGGTTTGAGATGATCGAGTTAAGGACGAAAAAGCAGGATTGCCAAGTAAATGTAATGAAAAAGCGGGATTTTGAAAATTATAATACGAAAATGAATTATTAATTTTAAACATTTCAAACTGTTTATGTTTTTCGTAAAATCATTAATTCTAAAACTAGCAAAATCAGAATAATTGCTGAATATTAAATGACATCCATTTAACAAAATTAATTTTAAACGAATTCATAATGTAAAAACTGTAATAAAATTATTATTATTTGTTTAAAATTTATAAAAGTTACCAATTTCTTGCAAATTTGATTTGTAGAAAAAATCGGAATCTATTTAAACAAAAAACATTTACATATTTAGGAACAATTTTAATAAAAATATGGAAATATAAATTTTTAAAATTGTATTATTCTTAAAGAAAATTTAGAATCTACATGATCAGAATCTTAATTGTTTTCCAAATAAATCTGTCATTTCTAAAGTCGGCCACTCATGTACAGTTTGAACTGTCAATTTCAGTTCAATACTTCAATTTTTAACATGGATTCGGGGTCAGGTTTTACTCTTGTAACTTCTTCGCCAGCTTGTTTTTTGGCGCGATCATCGTACTCGCTAGATTTAACTTGACATGGGCAAGGTTCAGATCTAAATACTGCAATAAAATCTACTATCACTGGGTTCTGTTTACACGACATTATACGCACTCTCGCTCGACACATATTTAACTGAGAACGGTACAGTTGAACCACCACACACGTTGACTTCAGTTGAAACTGTTAGTTGAAAATATAAAAATGTTCTCAGTGAAATTTAACAGTTGACTTGAACTGTCAGTTATTACCCACATACATACGTACCACTGTTGGGATCTTACTATTCTTAAATTGTACCGTCTCAATGCCAAAATTGAACCAAATTGCCATAAATTGTACCTAAATTTCGCTATTAAATAAAAAAGCATATAGTAAGAGTTCATAACACTTTTTATTCAATAAAAACAAAATAACAGAAAGAAAACGTAAAACAATTTCTCAAATTTTGTTTGTTGCTTTCGTTGGTCGATATGTCAAAAACACAAGCAACTTTTGACATTTCTCTCTCTAAGTAAGAGAAAAAAAGTAGAACAGCTGTGCTCTCAACGACACCTGAAAAGTGAATTCGCCTTAAAAAAAATTGTACCAAAAAGGGATGAACTGTACCAGCGTACCAATAAAGTTTTGTTTGTACCAAATTTGGAACAATTGTACCATAAATCCCATCAGTGATACTTACAGTATTAAGTGACAGTTTTAACTGAATAGTTGAAATTGACAGTTTTACACCTTTTCGGAGCGTTCATGCTCTTTATGAGCCCACAAAACAATCATTATTGCTCCGAAAACCTTTAGAAAAGAGGGTCATTACATTCGAAATTGGTCCGCCAGAAAGAGCTCTTAGACAATGTCAGAAAAGAGTCTTTTATGAGGAGGGGTTTTTTTTTGGCTCTAAAAGCGCTCTTACATCATGTCAGAAAAGAGTCATTGCAATTTTAAATACAAAAAATTAAAAGTTCACATTTATTATTTTGTTAAATTGGTTTTACTTAAACAAAAAGGGAATTAAAAGAAAAGATAAATATTAGTTCAATTCCTTCTCTAATTAATAATAAAAAAAGGGAATTCATTTACAAATAAACTAAATTAGAAATGGAAAAAAATTTTTTAAAAAAAAAATAAGTAAAAAAAAAAGTCCAGTTAGAACCAAAGCCATAAGATTACAAAAAAGCTTTATAATAGTAGACTTTCTACATTTGATGGCTGGTTATCTATATTCAAAAACAATATACGGTGTAAGACTCTAAGAATCCAAAAAACCAAAGTCATAAGAATACAAAAAGTTGACTATATTAAACAAAAAACAGGAGAGTAGCTGCAAAATCTTTTCTCAATGTGGAAGGCACTGATTTCTAAAACCTTCTTTCATGCTATAGAAACCAGTGATCTAAGAATAAAGATATTGAAGGCTAGAGTAACAATTTTACTTTGCGCTAGTGCATCAGGAACAAAGAAAATTAAACCTCTTTTGCTTGGAAAGGCAAAGAAGCCCCGCTCGCTTTGTAGCAAAGCATTGGTTGTATGTAAATGTTCTCTATTCAAATAAAACTTGAATATTTTTAGACGCTAAAATCACTTTTACAAACGAAATTCCGCTTAATAAAGACATTGTTAATCCTTGATAATGCCCAAGTCACCCTTCCGAAGAAATCTTAGTGAAAGTTACAAAGATGGACAAATTTGGAGAATTGTCATATTTTGTTATTTAAAATGTTGCATTGTGTTTGGTTGCGACTCTCCATTCTAGTAGTTTTTTTTTTATTTGAAAGATTGCTTGTTCAATTTTCTAATTTGTTTTGAGCAAATTAACTGTGTTTGAAGCCTAGTCTATAACAATGGTTTAATGTAAATGAACATAGTCTGATCGAAACTATTACTGGAGTTTGATTTACAATTTGACTTCCACTCATAGACAAAAGGTTTAAAACGAAAATATTTGCAACATTTTCAACGATCTTTCCAAATAAGGTGGTGTATAAAAAGCTTTTCACGCTAAAATTTTGACAAGTAGTAGGCAGTTTAGTTTCACTGCATAAATCAAGCCCCTTGGTTCTAAAGCGCCCTGGAGACGATCAAATAAACACACTAACTAATCACATGGTTGTGTGCGTGCAATTGTTATTTTTCGGCTACACATGCATGTTGTTGATAATGATTGATGAAAACCAAAAAGTTTTTTCTTTTTATTTGACGATCGATTATTTGAGCGTCTCCGGTTGTGATTGATAAAAAAAAATTAATTTCCTTTGTATTTTCCGTCGTTTTTTGTGAAAATAAACAGTGTCTTTTATTTTTGGTAATACATACCTAATGAAAAGAAGCAAGTAGTCAATAACAATAAATCATCATCCACTCACACTGATTGACGAGTTCATTTGATCGTCTCCAGGGCGCTTAATATGCAACTTCTATGGATTGGACCAACAATTTGAATTTAACTCATGGACAAAACGAATAGTAAGAGTTTAGAGCGACACAAATCTAACTCGTTATTCCTAATAAAATTGTTTAAAGCTTGTTTGATGCAACTTCAAGGGATTTTGATGGAACGTTGCATATGGATAATGAACAAATAGTTTATTATTAAGTAAATTGTGCCACAAATAAATAACATTTTTAAATAGAAATTAATTTGTCTAAATGTTTGATGATACCAAATTATTTTTTAAATATACAACAATATTAACAGTTTGATGCAACTGAATATAGTTTGATCAAACCAATATACATAGTTTGAAGTAAAGGAACTGTAAAAAGTGCATCATTGAAAACGGTAACATGTAAAAATATTTGTTGCAAAATCACTGAAGTAATTAGAAAGTTCTTTCAACTGATAAATATGACATTTTTCTTACAGTTTTTGATTAACAGAATTCCTTATAATATCCGATATGTATATAAATTTATTATCCAGGGACTGTGCAAGGGGCTAAAATGATCAATATTTTAGTTTTCACATCACAACATTGTGGAGTGTTCATATCTGGAACTTTAACTGTTTAAACTTTAGCATTTCATTCAGAAATTAACTTAAAAAGATTTTTCTTAAAACTATTTGTTATTCTTCAATTCAAAATATTACTCTTTTAATTGAAAAATAAAGAAATATACATGGCTGCCTTAAATTGTCGTTGAATATGAAAAACCTCAATGTTTATATTTGTTGTTCATACAAATTGGTGGTAACCAAAATGTAGTCAGCAAAATGTTTGGCATTTTAAAACAACCTCTTAGCCACAAATTCTCCACCTGCCATAAAAAGCTCTAAAATATCATTTTATTTTTATAAAAGTTTATGTAAACTAAAACCAAATCAAGCCGCTTTAACTAACTAATATCTAACACTAACTAATTCAAATAAAAGTCTTGGCAATTACGTTGCTCGTGTTTGGTGTTTTTGGCCAATAACCAAAGTAACATAATGGCCTAACAACCCTTGAAGGTCTTTAGCAAAAAACCACTTAAATGCAAAACATTTAATGAAATAAAATACGGCAGCAATTATTAAAAGTAATTTACATAAACACAACAAAACGAAACAGAAAGGAAAGTAAAGTAAAGAGAAGGAAACTACTACTTAAACTATTTGGAAACTCACCTGGTTGACAACCGCACTCCTGGAAATTACCGCCGGCACCCAAACCACCAGCACCACCTAAACGTTCATGTGAACTGGAACCGTTGCCGCCACCCAAACCCGTTTGACGACGATGCTGTTGGCGACGAGTCAATTGTAGTTGGGAAACATCACGTCTAAGACGATGTAATTCACCCACTTGCCGTGTTAATAAACGAACAGCTTGTGTAACATCTTTGGCATCTTTCAAATGTAGAATATTCAAATTAGCTCCGGCAGTCAGGGCTCGGGAGGTGTAATCCATATCCGTGTTATCCATTTCATCATTATCATCATCACTGTCAACATCAGCATCATCGTCCTCTTCGTCATTATTGCTGTAGCTATTGCTCCTGCTAATGTGTGCTGCCTGTTGTAGTTGCTCTTTAGTTTGTGTCAGTGTATGGCTAACATGTTGCAATTGCTGTTGTTGCATTTGTAATTGCATTTCCAGATCCATTAGGCGTTCATCGAATTCCCTTAAATGTCGTAATGTGCGCTCCGTATGCGTTTGTCGCACATTGCAGTACAAGGAGAAGCCCAAGGATGCGACGCACATAATGTAAAAAAATAAATTTAATAATGATATTGAAGTTTTTGTTGTTGTTGTGGATGTTAATGATGCTGTATTGCTGGATGAGGAGGCAGAGGGGCATGTTGCTGATGTTGTAAAGAATGAAGAGCTGGTTAACGATTTTATATGGAATGAAGGAGGTTGTTTTGTTGTGGCTGCCGACGCTATTGTTGAGGAAGATTTGCTGTTTATTACTACAGGACATTTTTTATACGCTTCAGCATTGAGCTGTTGTTGTTGTGGCTGCTGTTGAAGGTTTTTTGTGTTTTTATTTGAGGGACTTTTGTTTGTATGATTAAGTCCTTCAAGGCGACTAGTTTGTTGTGTTGTAGCTACAGCAGGTGCTGTTGCTCCAGCATTTGTTGTATGTTGTGCAGTTGACATTTGTAGTTGCTGTTTATTGTTCGTTGTTGCAAATTGTATTGGTGTTGTGGGTTTTATTGTCGTTGGCAACATTTTTGTGGAATCTTTCAAGGACATTTCATTGTTAATATTTTCTTGATATGTTTGTAATTTGTTACTATTGCTACAACTACTACTAAGATACTGCTGCTGCTGTTGTGCTTTTGCTGTTGGTAGAGTTGAGTCCTGTGCCAGCATATTGTTTGCTAAAGTCCTTGTGGTTGAGGGTGTCTCAGCAGCACCCTTGTCTATTCTTCTCATTACTCTTTGTTGTCACTTGTCTCAAAATCACCAAAAGATGGTTGCAGTCAGTTCTTCTTTGTAACTGTCTAACTGAAACTATTATTCTCTCTTTTGTGCTTTTTATTATTAATTTCTTTTTTTCAATGGTTTTGAGTTAGTAGTAGTTTTTGTGTATTTAAGCTGCTGCTGTTATGAGGTAATTGTTTTTTATCCTGTTGTGACAATATAATGTCCTTTTTGTTGTCAAATCATGTAAAAGTGAACTAAATGTAAACTATCTCTAACTCCAGACTCCTTGAGGGCATCACATAAAGATGTAGGAAAATAAACAAAACCGAAAAAGAAACGTATAGAGAAAGAGTATAGTATAAATGGAAATGGTACCAGCAGAGAGTATTGCTGTTTTGATAATGGAGTTGACAGAAAAGTCCTTTTTCTGTTCTGTTTTTAAAATAATGTCTAACAAAAATATTTTCTTATATTTCCAACAAAAACATTTTATCAACAGTTTTTGTTTCAGCACAATTTTTTAAATAAATAAGACAGGAAATATTAAACAAACACTGAAGGAATGGCATAAATGTTTTGCAATCCAAAAAAAAAAAAAAAGTATCCTTCTTGTTACGCAATGTCCTTGTTAAATCCAACTGCTTGTGGGATCTTATTTTTATGTGTATTTACTTATTTTAAATATTTCTTTTTTACACTTTAATCTCAGTTGGTTTTTGTAACACCATGTATGCTTTATTTGTCACCATCTATTTTTTTCTATTCCTTTATTATTTTTTACTCTTGTTACTTTTTTATTTTACAATTGTTGTCATCTTGTTGGTATTTTTATTTAACTTTTTTTTAGATACATGTTTTCTTTTTTATTTCATTTTTTCCCTTTTTCCTGTTGCCTTTTATTTCTGTTTAATTTAAGACCTGTTCAAGTGTCATCCTTTCGTATTTAGTTATATTTTTTTCCCTTTATTGTGTACTGGTTACCAAGAAACGAATTTAATCTGCAGGAATAAAAAGAGAAAAGGAAAAAAATGTTTGTTAGAGTGATATAAACAAATTTTTTAAAAATATTACCAGCTAAAGTATGTAGCTTTCTTTTGCTTGATTACACTTTTAGATATTAGCCAGTTTTAAGGTTTTAAATTGTTGACAAAAAAAGTTTTGAATTTCAACGAAGAGCAAAAAAAAATTATTGTTAAAATTTAACAATTCCCATCAATCTTTAGGTGGTTGATACATATAAAATGACAAACATGATTAAGTCTAGACTTTAATAAGTGTTTAAGAAGCCAATCACAAGACATAAGCTGTTATATTTATAGAGGTTGAAATCATGAATCTTTGAAGATCTTCCGCTTTTGGCTTGTATATTAATGAAATTTCTCAGCAGTTTTTGCATACCAAACCTGTGAACTTACTTAAAAATAAATGTTTAACAAACCTAGCTATCTGATCTTTCTCAAGACGAACCCAGCAAAAACTTAGTAATGGCTTGTAATCTATATAAAGTATCAGACTTAAAATTAGAGCGTATCAATGCCTTCATTAGGAATAGCAATTGGCTATCATGATTTCAGACCCAATCCTTGCACTTACAGTGGAACTACTGGCCATTAAGCGGCTCGGAGTACTAACTCCATCTGTTTTTCTAAACGTTCCGGACCCGACATCTTCTCTTCACATTTTCTTCCCTTATCTATCCACATCTACTCTCTATCTGTCTCGACAACATCTATCCCCTTTCTTCTTTCTTCTATTCATCTCTTTTCAGGCAACACAAAAGGACCAACGAATGAACCTGAGTGAGCTGTACTAACTATGGCTGCCTGCTGACCTAACCTAACCTACGTTTTTTTAATTACGTAATTTTTTATTTTGTTCTAAAATTGTCATTTTTTTTTTAATTTTACACACAATTATTTATAATTTTTATAATCAGGCTTCTTGATTTGCATCAAATAAACTTTTACTATTTATTTTTAAAGTTCGAAAATGAAAGTTATAACCTGACCTTTACGAATAAAATTTAATTATAAATCACTCATCTTGATTATATTCATTAGTTTCGTTTCTCTCCTAAACTAAAATGTTCTTTTATAAAACATTCTCTCAGTGATATAAAACAAAAAAACCAATTTTTAATTGTATATGATGCCGATTAACCACTAAAATTAAAGTGGACCTATTATTTTCTGTATCTGCTTAGAAGTCGAATAGAGACTTACATATTTATAATCAATTATAACAAACGCTTCTTTAGTAGTAATTTTCATGAGCTATATTTCTACTTTTAGTTATTGTTATTTTTCTTTCAAATTTTAGCATTAGTATTATGAAATTCACTGACATTTTTATTTAGAATATAAACTTTTGTTATAAAAACTATTAAATCTTTACTGGGCTCCTTGGTTTGCACAGCTCTGCAAGATAAATGAAATATGTTTGCTCTATTTCTTTATCAATCCCTACTTTGATTATTCCCCATAGATAACAATATTTCTTTATATTTTTTTTCTCTCCACTTCTACATAAATGTATTTACTAGAGTCCGACCGAAACTGGTTTGGCAGGCCGAAACTGAACCGTAACTAATATTCGGCCCATTCCGAAACAAATCGCAACTTTCAAAATGTATTATTAATATAAAAAAATGTCAAAATATTTATTTATTTTAATTTTATAACATGTTTAGGTCATTTTAGGAGCTTTAAAATACCAACACAAGGTGGATTCACCCATTCGTTCTGAACAAAATATTTGTTCGGACAAAGTTCTTTTTTTTCATATAAAATTTGACGTCTCTCTTGTTGAGAGAAATAACTCTTAGCTTGAATTGGTTTAATTTTTTATTTTGTCTGGACAAAAATTAACTGAATTGCCAATAGGTTATCCAGCAAAATCGTTTGAAATGGGTGAATCGTGCTGCAAAAAATTTTTGTTCGCAACAAACGGGTAAATCCACCTTAAGTCTTGTTTTTTCATCTTAACGGACAAATATTTTTATTAAAGGAACAGTTTTTCCTTATTCTAAAATATTTTACAATAAAAAATAAAAATTTATTTTTTCTAAGTTGTATTAAAAAATTGTATTGCCGTAAAAATGCCAAAAATCTATATTTTTTCTGTTATAAAAGTTTCGGTTTCGCTATTCGGTCAAAAACCGAATACTGGTATTAGGCCGATTTTTGGTCGGACTCTAGCATTTACGTAAGATATATGTATGTATATGTTTTACACTTGCTCTCTAACAACTTAGTACATGTGTAATATGTGTAGCCCTATATGAACTTACATACAGCTGCGTTAAAAAAAAATAGCACTGAAGGCAGGATTCGACTGTACATATGAATTTTTCTTCGATTTAGTTCCCCAGTTATGCCCGTGACAAATAATTGAAATATGTCAATCATTTATTCAACGTTAAAAAGATTTGTGTAGCTTTAGTTGACTTTTTATTGAAAAGATTTATAATTTTAGATAAAGTATCAAAATTTGGACGGTCAAAAATTAAACTATATATCAAATCAATAAAATAAAATAAAAATAAAATTAAGCTTTTTTCTCTTTTTTGCCGGACGATAATTGTTCGATCAAATTATTTATTTTATTGGCATTCTTCCTTCTTGTCTTCGGCTCAGATCCGCTGTATCCGTTCTATTTAGTCGAATATATCCACTATTATTATTTTTTTTTTAAAGAGAAGTAACACTCAGGCAATTAATATGCCTATATATACTTGCGTTACTTTCCTTGGAAAGGGGATAGTTGAAGAAGTAAAGGTGGTGAAAGAAGAAAGCTTTTCATATCACAACTCTGTAATTGCGCATTATGTTTGTTTTTAGTGCAGACTTGCAGCGCCACTGGTGGTGAGTAGGTGCATTAATGTTAAAGCTTGATTTTATAGCCTTTATTTAATTATTTTACTTCGGCGGCATTTCAATGCTATTGGGTTTGGGTGTACTTCTAACTTTTTTCTGCATTTTTTGGATCCCAGTTTATACCAAAGGCACGTTTAAGTCCGTAAAATGAAACTGATGTAAAAAAATAACTTATTAATTTTTTGTGCAGGGCCTTTATTGGCAATAAGATGCTCATTATTTTCTTTACGTCAGCCCAAAGATTCTCTGCTGTGTACAAGTCAGGCGATTGCGCTGGCCCCTCCATGACCTTAATATTGTTGTCATTGAACTACTGACATTCTTTTCTGCTAGTATGTTTTGGGACGTTGAATAGTTGGAAGACCCAAATCAATGGCATAGGGATTATAGGACATTATTTAGTACATCAAGGTAAACATGCTGATCCATTGTTGATATTCTGCAATGTATTGGTCCCACTCCGTAATCTGAAAAGCATCCCCATACCATAATGATAGAACCTCCATGCTTTAATTCTTAAAGTACGGTCACACTTGGTAAATATTTGCCGAAAAAGAGGTAAACCATTAAAAATAAAATATATTTGAACTCGTTTATTTATTAAAAAAAAACATCGTTTTCGACATCGACAAGATACAACAAATATTTAGTTTTATTTTATTTGATGCTGTTTGATCCTGCAAAACTCTTGTATGAGTAAACAATGTCAAACAAATGTGTACGCTTTTTTGAGTAAATATTTGCCAAGTGTGACCGTACTTTAAGAAGTGATGTATGGATTGTATTTTGCATTTGGGGGACGTCTAACAGAACCTTTTCCACCAAATAAAATGATTTTACTCTCGTCCGTTCATAAAATATTTCGCCATTTACTAGCGTGCCGGTTTAAATGTTCTTGTGTAAAAGTGCTATTATTTCTGCCGGCACTGTATATCTAGGGAAAATTACTTAATGTTATTTTTTTATGTTCTTTGTAGGAATTTCAATTTCACCAAAAATTACAAACTCACACACTGTGTGAGACGACTACAACTTGCAAACATCTAAAGTTCTAATTCTAGACAACCCTTGCATGTGCTATTTGCCAAAAGCAATAACGTTTTCTTTTATTTTCTTTCATTTCGTATATTATTTTCGTTTTTATACCTTTTTATTTTCTCGATTCTTTGTATTTACACTTGGCAATTTCCGGAATTTTAACACGCACTATGGTTAGTTTTTTTTTTCATTTCCTGAAATTTACAAAACTAACAAATTATTTGAAGCAAGAAAAAAAACTGAAAGTGTACTCGTATATAAACTTGGAAAAAGCTGATGTAAAATTAAAAAAATGAACTTCGACTTAAATTCACTCACTCACTAGCACATACTCGTACTAACTACATACATAGTGTACATATATGTATGTATATAAATACATTCTGAGGTAGAGGTAGTTAGTTTAATAAACAAAAACAGCAGTAGGAATTACAATTAACTAGCATTTTACACCCACACTTCCCTCTGGCAGACATTGAAGTTCCCCTAAAGTCAGTTTATGTGCATACACTCACTGGCATACGAGTTAATGTGAGTAATAAGAAAGATACTTTGAAGGAAGGTATCCCTAAGGTAATAATTAGTTTTTAATAGAGTTTTCTATCTTCTATCTATATAGAGGAAGAATATTTTTAGTTTAGGTTGCTGCAGTTTCTTTTTGTGTCTTTGAGGTAATTACAAAGTGTTTGATCTCAAATATGAATAATGAGCTAAGAGAATTGATAGATATTTTAAGCAGCTGGGTTACTTTTAAATATCAAGGAATTTAAAACTAAAATTTCTGTACATAACGACAGTTCAATTCGAAACCATGCTATGTCGACTTAGCATGTTTTTAATTAAGTTTTTTTCAACTTAAATTCTTTAAAATTTTGGTTGTGATTGGCTAGTCCAATCTATAGTTATAAACAACAAAGTTCTACCTCATATGGTTTTTAGATATCGCCTGTAAACTTTAGGAGCTTTTCCTGCAAAACTCACTTTTTCGACTTAGCATGTTTTGGAATTGAGCTGTGGATATTATAAATTTAATATTAAAAGTTATTTATTAACCTAAGTACTTATTTGCTACTCTTACTTTTATTACCGCAAAAGCAATAAATTCCCTAGAGGGAAGGGATGTTAAACAAGTGACTAATTGCAAAGTATTAGAGCAATAGATTTTATTTATAACCAAGGAAACCGGAATCATACAGGTGAATGTGTTTTCCTGTGCGTCAAATGTAGCCGTTTATAAGACAAACATTGTTCACATAAAATCCGGTGATCCGGGGTTACAAAGTTTTTTTTTTAACTTTAAAATTTCAAACATATTTAACTTTCTTCTGTCAAAAAAAATTTTATCAATCGAAATATATTTGTACGAGGGTTGAGCAAAATAGAAAGAAAATCATGCAAAAAAAAAACTCAAGCTTCAAAGCAATACAGTAGACGATGTCATGAAACGATACAAATAAACCTTAAGCAAAGATCGTAAGCAAAATGTTTATCAAAACCAAACAGGAACTTACAAAGAAAATATTACGTTCCATGAAAAAAACCGCGTCACTCCGACTATACAGAGCGTAATGTTTTGCAACAGTTAATGCGATTCATCAAAATATACAAAAGCAAATTAATTTTAGTTTAATTTCAGTTTATAATTAGTTTCGTCTTTTATTTTTTCTTTTAGATTTTTTTCGATTGTTTATTTATTGTATCTTCATTAAAAATGAACTAACAATAAATACATCAAGGTACAGCCAATGCCGGAAGAAAATTGTTTGACCAAATTATTTATTTATTAAGTTGGCATTCTTCCTTCTTGGCTTCAGCTCAGATCCGCTATATCCCTTCTTCTTAGTCGAATATAGCCACTATTATTTAATATGTGGCGGGCCAATGGGTTTGTTTGTACTTCTAGCTTTTTTCTGCATTTTTTTGGATCTCAGTTTTTACCAAAGGCACGTTTAGGTCTTTTTGGATATTCAAACTTTTTATATACCAGGGTACAATTATTCTTTTTGGCTTCTTTGAAGTCTGTCTACATTTGAAGCTGAGGCTGTTCCCCATAGCTGTTTTATGATTGAGTTGTTAAGTAAAAGTTAGTTTAGAGTTTCTGCCAATGACCTAATTAATTTGGATCAATTTCAATTTCATTTGAGTCAATTTTGCATCTCTATGGGATTTGCATGTAAGGCGACGATCGAGGTGTATGCCGCGGTATTTAACTTCGGGTTGTTGTATTATTGCTTAATTATTGATATAAATAGGAGAGCATGATTCTCTACGCAATGTAAAAGTTATGTGTGTGCATTTCTGCTCATTAACTTTTATCCTCCATTGCTTTAACCAGTTTTTGTAATTCAGATATATGATATTGTATAAGAAGGGTTCCAGGATACTTCCTGGAGGTACTCCTGCTTCAATAGGTTATGCGGAGCTTAAGAAATCTCCTTCTTTAAGCTTAACCCCCTGTCCCACGATGTCGAACGATAACGTTCGCTTAGATAAGAATTAAGACACAAACTTTTTATCGTATCTTTTTTTTACTCAATCAAGTTTGTTTATTCCACAATCAAGTTTGTGTCTTCAGTCTTATCTAAGCTAACGTTATCGTTCGACATCGTGGGCCAGGGGGTAAATGTTCGACCAGTTAAGTAGCTTTCTAATGGTTTATGTGTCCCATAATGCACACGAAACAGTGCATTTTTCGGGATGCATTATCAGTTCTTGCAATGCTTCCGCCTGCTCTTCACACCAAATAAGACAATTTTGCTTGTTTACGTATCCATTCAATCAGAAATGAACTTCTGATCATAAAATGCCAGTAGTGCACGATGCACTTTCCTATAGGTGGTTTTAGACGGTATGTATTTTGCTGTGTACTTGTCAGTTGTACGACAAGTAAATTGGCAATTTACAGGCAGTTTATAATTTTTGTTTTCACACGACGATTTTTAGTTTCATTTGACAATAGAAGACAACAGCTCTTTTTGTTATGATTATTTTCGCGGGAGTTTATAGTTTGAAAAATGGATTCAAAAAATGAAATAATTGTAACTTGCAGAGTTAAAGAGAAAATGTACGAGTATAATGCCAAAAATAAAAATTGATATGTATAAATGGGCCTGTTCGTAAATTCATCACTGCACTGCATATTATGCGCATTACATTCAATAATGCAAACAATGGCATCACTGCAATTGTCAACTGTTCAAAAATGCAACACTACTGCATATTATGCGCAAATAAACAAAAAAAAATTCTAATCATAAAAATGGCTGATGCAACTAATGAGGAAGTACTTTTGATTATTTTGAGTATTTTTGATTATTTTACTTTTTAAAAATTTTTAGCCTCGTTTCTTTCATATTTGACAAATATTTGTTCACAATTTCACAAATTAAATTTATAATTATTTTTCCCATTTTTGCGCAGTGTTCGCTCGTTCGTAAATGCAAACAATAAAATAAGCAAAAATAAGCATCAGCAACATATGATTTGCAGTGGCACAGTGATGCATTTACGAACAGGCCCAATACCTTTTTTCAATTAATATTAAAATACAAATTTATTGTTTTGTTTAATACAATTTTTTGTTACTATAAATTTGCTGAAACACAAACACTATGTTCTTGGCGCCATAAACAATTGACGTTCAAAACAGCTGATTACCTGCAATCAGATGAAAATAGAACATGTTCTAATTGAAAAATTGAAAATTTTACACAATGCAGGCTGACATTTGCAGAAGCATTTTTTTTTGCTTTTGCACTGCGTGTATGCATTTTGCAGTGGAAAATTTGACAAGCGCACAGCAAAATACATACCGTCTAAAACCACCTTACACTAGCATGAATTTTGATAATAAAATTTAATAATTTTACTCGAAAATAGCTGAGCTGCCAAAAACAGTTTTTTTTTCTAAAGGAAAGTTACTAAAAACTCACCCTTTATTAATAAATTAATATCAACATGTGGTTAAAAAATATTCAATCGACTTTTTTTATACCTACACAAAATATTAAAACATTTATGCGAACGAATTTTAGAGGAATTGTGAGATTTTCTAGGAAAACATGTATATGGATATTAGCTTTAACTGATAACTTTTAAGCAGTCTGTAAGGGAACCAACCCAAAAAATTTGTTCTTTTAAGGATATTATCATCGAAATCATGAATAAAAATTCCGCGGGAGTTTTTACCCTTTTCCCATTTTTCCTATTCAAATTCAATGTTAAAAAAATAAAAACGGAAAAAACTCCCGCGGATTTTTTATTCATGATTACTAGTATCTCGTGAACGGCTTTAACTTTAACTTAATGTCCGGTTGACTTAAAGCCGGGTAAAAAAAAACGATTCGTCGGGTTGCAATAGTGGCATATTGCAATAACATAATAACGTTTTGACGTTTTACTGGATGACATAACCCTAGTAGAAGATTTGGCAATTGTTACAATAAATACAATTTTGCACGAAAGAAGCACAATACAATATTGAAAATTAATTTTAGAATAACCCGCAGTTTTCTCTAGGGAATTCAGACAAAGCCCATTTTCCTATTTGGGCTTCTAGCATGTTGAATGTGTAAGTGTCCGGTGCTGTTTGTGAGCCTAAGGCGTGTTTGGGTCTTTGCATGTTGAACGTGTAACTGTATGTGGCTCTGTGTGATCTGAAGGCGTGATTGACCAATTGTTCTTCGAGAATTTGACTGGAAATGCGGTTAGGGTGAATTGATCACACTATCGAGACTTGTTAACAACGTAATTTTGGCTTATTATTGATGATATCGTTATCAATGACGTGTGGTTTCAAAACGGCGGTGTTACGTGTCACTCAGCCACCGAAACATAAAGTTTTTTGATATCCTGATTCACTTTCTAATTAATGTGGTTTTAAAAGCATTTTATCTTTCTCTAAACATGTTTCACAAATTATAAATAATTTTCCAACAATTTTTATAACAAATAATTTCTAAAATTAGCCTAACTCGTTTATAATACTCCGGCTCTTCTTTAATTTAAATTTTAGAAGATTCCTGTTTAACTCTCTTTAAAAACATCCTGACAATGCTTGCAACAAAACACTTTTCAGAATTTGTACATCTACAGTGTGCAGAAGTGTCGGTTATAGAGTCTGCTGAAAATATATATATGTGTGTGTGTGTCTAGTTGGTTGGTTGGTGTGTTGGTATTTTTACCCACACTCAGCTATTCTAGACATTCTTATATGTAGTCCTGTTTTGTTGTTGTTGGTTTGAATAAAAAACTCTAAATTTATTTTAAAATTTTTTTGTGCTTCTGTCTGTGTTAAATAAATAAAATTCTATACATTTTTCTTGCTAAGAATTTTTTAACAATGGTGATGAGTTTTTTTTAAGAGATTTTCTTTATAAAAACGAATAAACTATAACTGATTAGAGTGTTTTCTTTTATACGGCTACCATTTACTACAAGAACGGCAAGCAGAGGACGAATCTTAAATATCTTACAATATCAAATAATATTCATTATAAAGAATTGTAATAAAACAACACATAATATAGTTTTGGAGATTATTCTCCGAACTTACAACATTTTGAAAAGCTTGTTGAAAGTACCCTCTACAATTTGGAAATGATAAAGGTCAAAGGAATTTTAAAGTTAATTCATTTCAATATTGTTGCTCACACTGCATGAAGAGATTTGTACAATAACAAATTAAATGTTCTTTAGAAGACTATAATAAAATTTACATTGTTGTTTAATTTAGCTTTTTTTTTGCTCACTGTTTTCTCTCTGCTATTTATTTTCCATCTCTTACATGCTCATTATGGCCAGGCTTATTCTTTAGTATATTTGAGTATATGTGATAAAAAAAAATTGTACCAGCGAAATCAATTAATAGTACTTTTGTTATATGAATTGTACCAATAAATGTGCCAAGAAATAGTTTTATGAATTATACTGCAAATATTGCTTTTAGAGTAATAGATGATATTTCGGTAGTATATCTCACTTGACTTGCAATCGAGAATTGGTTAAATTTTAAATTCATAGAAAATAAACGCTTTGGCTTCAAATCCCAAATAATGGTCAGCATAAAGAGATTATGTAACATGGATTATTTTAATTTAATTTAATTTTGTAATTTTGCATGTACGAGGGCGGTTAGGAAACTTCTTAGCCTAGCACAGAATGAGAAAAGTTAGTTTTTCAAAAACATTTTTATTTTTCAATATAATCTCCTGAAACTTAAATACACTTAGTCCAACACTTATTTAGCAATTCTATCCCTTGATTAAAATAGTTTTCCTCAAGGCCTTCAAAATAGTGGTTTACATCTTCCCAATGTCATCCTCCATTCTAAAATACTATTGTATGCCGATAGTGTCAAGATTTTTAAGAGCTTGGAAAATTCTAATGATATACGTCTTCTACAGGAAGATTTAGACATATTTTCTCAATGCTGCAGAATCCATTTAATAGAACTTAATATTAAAAAATGCAAACACATGTCGTTTTACAGAAATAACAAAATTAATTTGAACTGTAATATAAATAGTACAACTCTGGAAGAAGTTAACTCTATTGTTGATCTTGGAATTTTGCTAGATCAGAGACTAAACTTCTGTGATCATATTGCGCTAATAGTTAATAAAGCTTTCGGTGTGCTTGGATTCATGAAACGCAAAGCTATGTACTGCCTTGGTTCGCCCCATTCTAGAATATGGTTGTATCATTTGGGATCCTTGCTACAGTATACATATTAACAGCATTGAATCTGTTCAAAAACAGTTTTTGATATTTTGTTTACGTCACCTCGGATGGAACTCTTTTGTGCTGCCACAATACGAGAACAGCTTCCAACTTTAAAAAGTTGCCGTATAATGCTGGGTATTACATATCTGCTTGGATTAATTCGTGGTGAAGTAAATTCCCAGGAACTGAGCCAAATAAATTTTAATATTCCAGCTAGAACAACTCGCAATTTTCAACTTCTGAGACTGTCGCATAACAGATCTGTCTATGCTAATAATGATTCGTTGCGCCGCATTTGCAACAATTTTAATGATTATTATAATATTAATGATATATCACATCCTATTAATGTTATAAAGAGAAATATTATTCTATTTTTAAATATGTAAATTAGTCTGTAAGGATTTTGTAAATCTATAGACCAAATAAATAAATTGTAATTGAATGTTCATTTGAGGTAAAACGTTTGCCAGCTAGGAATTTTTTTAGATTTGGGAACAGGCAAAAGTCACTGGGAGCTAAACCAGGAGAATAAGGTGGGTGGTCAAGCAACTCGTAATTTAAATCGTTGATTTTAGCCATTGTTAACACACTCTTGTGCGCTGGTGCATTGCCTTTTTGCCCGTCAATTAAAATAATTCAAATGAGTCTTTACACAACGATAAAACAACAAGAATTGGTATTAAACGATTTCTAAAACAAACGACAAATAACACAAATGGAACATTAAGGCTTCCACAGTTCAAAAAGTCATTGATAACAAAGGCAGAAAGGCATCAAAAAAAGTTTTCAATTAGAGTGATGAGCGACACATTTTATGAAAATAAGGGCAAATGCAAGACTATCAGCTTCACTGGCCTCCGAAGTTGAAGCTAACTTGAGCAAACAAGGAACCGTATATAAACCCGAAAGTATGCAGGCTAAATTCAGATGGCATGTCGTATGTTTGGCGGAAACCAAATACAGAACCCAACAAAGAAAAGCTAAAGGCAACAGTAAAACATGTTGGTGGCAGACATACAGGCCCAGCTGCTTGTATTGGGAATTTAACATTTGTTGGAACAACCATGGTCAAGTTTAAGTATCTTCAGATTCCGAAGGACAACTTATTGGAAAGCGCAGAGATGCTGGGTATAAGATCAGCAAGCATAAATCGGCTATTGTGCAAACGCGACTAATAGCTAATAGCTGCCCACATTTGATAACACCGCCACCTGACCTTATTGTGATGCAACTTTAATGGTCCATTTTAGAAATCAGCATATGGAAACACAAAATTTCTAATAAAAACGCTTAAAAAAAGCGCTACTGACGGAGTAGTCCAGTATTTCGCCGAGTATTACCAAAAAACTGGTCACATCTCTGCCAAATCTGTTGTAGACAATAAAGCCTATCACACCAAATATTAAATCGTGTAATTGCCAGTTTTAATTTCATGTTTCATTTCAAAAACCCATACATATATACGTGCCTGCATAAAATAAGCTGTGTTGTGAAAAACTAGCATTTTTTTTGTTTTAATATGTATATTAAAACAAGCATTTGTGCAATAAATTATTTTTGTTTTTAGAATCACCCCTATCGTGATTAAAAATTCCACATGAAATTTGTTCCCTTTTATTTTTGTTACATCGAATTTAAATAGGAAAAATGTGAAAAGGGAACAAATTTCATGTGGGATTTTTATTCCCGATAGGGGTGAATATGTTTTTTTTTTACGTTGTTTTCTTTTTATGGAGCTTTTAAAACAAACAAAAATGCACTGCACTGTAGTTTTTGCTTAAAATATTTTCATTTGAAAATATTAAAGAAAATAAAACATAATGTCTGCATCTAAACTAATCTTAATCTTATTATTTTAAATATTAACAAATAAATTCTTCTCAAAAAAAGTACTATTCTCTTATACATATTTCCATCTCTGTTATGTATCAGTACAATTTTTTTATTTGTCTCTTTATGTGCTGCTGCAAGACGTCGAGACTTGTAAACTTTACGAGACTTGACTAGACAAGATGATATTCATGAAAATGAGCTACTATTCCTATATTATTAGTTGCAATACGAGTGCAACGTAAGTAGTAGAATGTGTTTAGGTGTTATATGTATTCTTATTTAGTACTATGCACAGTACGAGTAGTTAGTAGCAAATTTACTATGGTTGGTCGGTCTGTATGTAACAGAGTGTCTGTCTGTCTGTCTGTCTGTCTGTATGATTTACAACTTAGTGTAAGATTTTTTTTAACTTGCAGAGCAGACTCAAGACAACGACAACAAACCAGCATTAAACAGTATGAGGAAAGAAAAAGGATTTCTCTAGTGTAAAGCATGATTTTGATTAAATGAATTTCGTAAATTTTTTCTTAGTTGTTGATGCTTTTTTTTGGTGTGTTCTCTCGGGTTATTACATTGTTTTAGTTCTGGGATACTTTATTTTTTAGCTATTTTTTTAGAAGTCTGTCTGTTTTGGTTTTTTTTTGTTGTTGTTGTTTGGTTAAGCAAGTAAAAGAAATTTTTCTTAATTTACAAATTGGTTTAACGAAAAATTTAAGTTTTACTTAATTTGTGCAATGAATTGAGAATATTAGTTGGTTTTTTGCTCAGTGCGCCATCACTTTAGCTTATAAATTATACGGTGCATGTTTAAAATGTACGTACAGACATATTTGCTAAACTTGTAAATTCAATCAAGCGTTACTGAAAAAGTTGCAAAGGATTTTGTGTGTGTGTGTGTGGTAGAGAAATGTACGTAAAGAGTCAAAGTAATAGCAGTATATATTTTATTGATTAGTGTTAATTTAGTTGTTGGGGGAGAGGTTGATTGATGTTAAACTATTAATGATTGGTTAGAGTAATTAAATTTTAAAATATTTCCTTATGCAAATAAAAACAGCATAATTAATTTTTCCATGTTACTTTGAAAACCAAACTCTTTAAAAAATTAATGGTAAATCATTATTATTTAATGTTTTTCATTCAAAACGTAAAAACGTAAAGGTAAAAGTAAAATACAACGTCATAATGAAGTTTTTGTTACAGTTTAATTCCTCGTTTGTAACCAATCCAAGGTTTCTTCAAAAAAAAAACTTTTTTTGTAAATTAGCTTTTTCCAGAAAATGTTTTATTATGAGAAAGCCTTTTCCAGAAAAACTTTGTTTGTAAAAAAAGTTTTTTACAGAAAAACGTTTGTTGCAAAAAAGCTTTTTTAAGAAAACTTTTTTGTTTTTTCTTTATTTTTACTTTTCTTTCTTAATTATTGAATCTGCCTTATTTCCTTAGGCCTAACAATAAGTATTCAAATCTTAAAACTAAAATAAATCTATTTACTCTCTAACAGAGCATTAATTTCTTATTGGCTGTTAAGGACTACGAAGCCTCGACTCCGTCTGGCTCTGAGCTAGAATTCTAGCAAGAGGATTCGGATGGGTTTATAGCAGGGGTAGGCAAAGCGTAAAATGAGATTGTGTGTGTGAGCGAACTACCCAACAAACATAAACATAATTATATAAATTATACAAAACAATTTTGTTTGGAAACATACACTCACAATATATTTTCCGTAACATATAAGAAATTAACAACAAACGGAACTTCTACTACTTCAAAAGCATGTAGCATGTTACCAAATGCATTATCAATCATAAAATATTTTTCGTAATTCATTATTAATTTGAAATGTTCGTTGGGAAGTATTTCTGAAAAAAATATAAAAGCATCCGCCGCATGTGCGCACATTGCTGTCTCAGTGACGACTGAATGAAAGAGATTAAAGCCTCAGTTAGCCGACTGTAACGAAATGTTATGTAATGACGTAAAAATGTAAGGAAATTCTATTTCTTACAGATTCATACTTTACGGTGTTGCGTTACCTTTACATCTTCATAACCATTTGCATTACTTTACGCATAACAATACCCATCAGCTGTTTCTTACTGTTGCAGATACATTCCGTTACAGTCGGCTAACTGAGGCTTTAGAATATGTGTGAAGTGCTCTCTGCACAATAGTGCTATAGGTTGCCGACCTATGGTTTATAGCTTTTTGATGGAGTTGATGTAGATAACTTTTGCTGTAAAAAACTTGTTTCAGAAAAAGTTTTGTTGCACAAAAGCCTTTTTCAGAAAAACTTTTGTTGTGAAAATGCTTTTTCCTGAAAAAGTTTTGTTGTGTAAAAGCTTTTTTCAGAAAAACTTTTGTTGTAAGAAAGCTTTTTTCAGAAAAATTTTTGTTGTAAAAATGATTGTTCTACAAAACTTTTTCGGAAACCTTGTTTGTGAAACGCTTTTATTGTAAAAAAGCCTTTTCCAGAAAAAATTTTGTTGTAAAAAAGATTTTTTCAGAAAAACTTTTGTTTTAAAAAAAGCATTTTCAAGTAAAACTTTTTTGGAAAGCTTTTTTTGTTGTGAAAAACCTTTTATTGAAAAAAATCCTTTTCCGAAAAAAGTTTTGTAAAAAAGCCTTTTCCTGAAAAACTTTTTTTTATAAATAAGCTTTCCGCAGAAAAAACATTTTTGTGAAAAAGCTTTTATTACGAAAAAATGTTTTTTTTTACGTTTTTTTCAAAGCTTTTTTTCCAAAAGAGCTTTTATCGACAAAATTGTTATGAAAAACATACAGTTTTTAATGTACAATTTTTGGAAACTATTTCTATATAATAAGTCTCAAAGAACATTTTGTTGAGACAATATGTTGTTCACAATTATTTGTGCTGCTTGCATAAATATTTCTCTAAATATGTTAAAATCCTCAAAAAAAAACTCTATTTATATACTCATAAACATATTTTATTTTCAATCCAGCCACTTTGTCTCGGCACCCCACTTTGTTAAAATTTTGCAACATCAACTACAATAAGATGTTGTTGTTAACACATTTCTAAAAAGTGAATAATAATAAAAAACGAACCAAGAAACAAAAAAAAACTTAGGAAATAGTAAAGTAAAGAAAAACAATCTGAAAACAACATGTTGTCTATAGAAGTATAAAAATCAAAAGACATTTTCACTGTTATTTCTTAATAACAAACAATATCTCAAACTGAATAAAACACTAACCAAAACCATTTCATATGTATGTTATAAACAAAAGTTATTTGTTTTCTTTATTTTGGAAAAAACAACTTGTATTGGCAATAATGTAAATCGTATATGTTGGAAGGAGTCTTATGAAAATTGTTTTTCTGAATGTGAAACAAATAGAAAACTAAAGAAACGAAAACGAAAACCAAAATACAAGACAATCTAGTAGTAATAACAGCTAAACATACATACAATTTTATAGGTATGTAAAAATGTGTATGTGTGTGTGTCTGTTTGAGGTTGGCAATTTAGTGCAGTTGTGTGGAAAGAATAAATTTAGCAAATAAATAACTTCCAATAATCCTTTTCAATATATTTACAATATTCTATTTCATATAAACACACACATACACATGCTAGCTGTACACACACACACTTTCTTTTATTTATTTATTTTTTTTTGTATGAAAACTTACATTTGAACACTTTATAACAAAAGTTATCCACCACATTCTTTATCTTTTGAATTTCCCCCAGTTTGTTTTTAATACGACAAGTGTTTGAGAATATACTTGAGAGTGTTAGTCTTCTTTTATCTGCTATTGTTGCTCTGTTTAATATTGTTGTTGTGTTATTTGATATCCTCTTTATTTAAATCTATACATATCCATTATATTTATACATATCTACCTACATGCAAACATTAATGTTTAAGTGAGTTCAATTCATTCATTCATTCAGTCTTTTCATTTGGCAAATAACAACAAAGTCAAACGATTCAAAGTTTAACCCGACCAACAACTACAACAATGAGTTTGAAACGATGACGACCACACATTGATAACGCCCCTAAGATGAAGAATACCGCCTGGGTACTGCCTGCCTTCCAACCAACCAGTCAGCCAACCAGCCATTCACTCATTCATTCCCTGTTCATCATACTTTTTACCGCAAATACTAAAACCAGACACTGATATTCCCAATTTAATAAACAGTGAAGTGGAAAAATATAGCATAACTTTTCGAATAGAGTTTGGATATTTAGAATTTAGCTTTTTTACAATAAAATCTTTTAAAATACAAATATGATATTTCAGTATAAAAGAAAACTTTTCCACAATAAAAGCTGCCAACCAACAAAGCTTTTTTCATAATGAAAGCATTTTCATAATAGGTTTTTTATTATAAAGACTTTTATACAAGTAAAGCTTTTATCCACAAATATGATAGAATAAAAATATGATATTTCAGTATAAAAGAAAACTTTTCCACAATAAAAGCTGTCAACCAACAAAGCTTTTATCCGCAAATCGTACTTAATGCTTTTTCACAATAAAAGTTGTCAACCAACAAAGCAATAAAAGTTGTCAACCAACAAAGTTTTTTCATAATGAAAGCATGTTCATAATAGTTTTTTTTTATAACAAAGACTTATACAAGTAAAGCTTTTATCCACTAAACATACTTACAAACAAACTTACAAACAAACAAACTTGGGATTAAATTTAACTGTTCAACTCAGCACAGATTTTGTTCATTAAGGGCTTTCTCTGTTAAATGATTTTCATATTTTGCCGATCGTATAATTGTTGTAAAAACAGTGAGCTCTCAACCTCACTCAAAAATCTATTGATTGTTTCTTAATTCATGCCTAAATAAAACTTTTTCCTCCAAAATATTTCGAAAATGTTTATTACAGAATTTAAACTAAGACGTGTTATTTTTCTTAGCCTTTATTTTACCTCTTCAGTTTTATTCTCAACTGTTAAAATACTCTTTGAAGAACATTTTAAAATCACACAGACCTTAAAACTTCTTAACGAAAACACACATGGATCCGACTCGCAAAACAACCAACTACAACATATGAGTACAAACATGGTATAATAATATAACAGTCGACATGCAAGAAGTCAAATTGATTTGCATTTTACTTAAACCCGTCCGACCAACAACATAAAGACAAAACAAAAACGCAAAAACCCTGTTGAAAGTAACATGCAGATAATCATGACGATGGCTGCTTTTGCTGGTTCGAACTTTCTTTATCTACCACTGATAGGGAGACGCTGGTAAATGTGTGTGCTGAGATGTTTGTATGATTGGTCCTTCGAATATTGTTCATTCGCAACATCAGCCAGAAACGATATATAAAATGTAAGAAAGAATGAAACAAAGAAGATTAAAGACTATGTTAGGTAGATAATAATGATTAGATTGACTTATTGCCAAAATATTTATAACTGCATGGAAGTTGAAGATACGTTGTAGTGCAGGTTGGCAGTAAATGTTTGTAAGAAAATCTGTCATTGTTATTGCTGAGTTGTGTCTGAGTGACTATTGAATGTCGTTTTTTTTTTGGGTTTTTCTTGTATCGCCATACATCAGCAATAATTCAAAATATTTTGCCAGCAATATTTCATTCATGAAATTCTCAATAAAACACAATAAAATAATCTTGAGCAGACAAAAAGTAAGTAACAATGTCGTAGACACTAGTGTAGTTTCTTTAAAACAGCATGCATGAATTTAGCAATTTGTACGCTTTAAGATTTAGTTCAAATTTCCTTTAAATTTTAATGAAATTAGGTTTTCGTTTAGGTTGTTATTGTTGTTGTCAACATACAAGAATTCCCTTGAATCGCTTAGTAAGTGCAACAATCCTGTTGACACACATTTAACTACTTTATAATGGAATTTCTCACGTTGCCACTCACTACTTTCAATTATGGCATGTTGTGTAGCTGTGTGTGGCTCACCAATAATTGTCTAAGTGTTTGGCTGTGTGTTTCTGACAGTCTGTTGGCCAAAGCGCCTTTTCTAACTATGGGCATTTCCATAATTACTTAAGTAAATATTGTGATTGCATTTTATGGTTAAGTATGTGTTATTATTTTTACCTTTTTTTAAATTAAATTTTAACAAGATGACCAGACAGACCGACCTAAACTAACTCAAATTCTAAAAACTAAACAATATAGTATATTAATAAAGTAGACTTCATACTACTCTACAATTAGCGTTTAACGACATTACATTTTAAATATTAAATTTTGTAACGAGTTTTTCAATAAAAGGAGCCTATTGGTTTAAGTTTTTGATATTTTACTTGCTGACATACAATGATGGATACGTGGTTAGCACAGTTGTTAACTGTAACCAATTAAAACAAACAATTTCACGCTAAGATCAGGCCATTCCACTTTTTCTTTTATTAATTTGTTCCTTTTCCGTGGTTTTCTGTCCAGAATACAACTGTACCCAAAAAAATCGCTGGACAGTAATTTAGCACTAACTAAAAGTTTTATTCTCATACGAGAAGCAAAAAAGTAATTTCATTTAAATCCTAATATTTAGCATATTAAATTGTTGGTAATACACTTAAACAAAATTCGGGATATATAGTAGACATGTTGTGTAGATTTTCTTTGTCAAGAAACTTCTTAAATTTTCAATTATTGAGTGTTCATTATTGAGTGTGGAGAGAATAATACGTCTCTTACAAATTACGGGTCCGCCATCTAACGTTTTTTTTAACTAGTGTTTATTTCCTGAATGGTAACACTTAGCTCATGTCTGATTTGACAGATAATTAGTTTTATCCTTCCGCTGAACGAAAATGGTTGTGTATACGCTTGAAATATTGCGACATTACTTTGAAAATCATGGTAATGTTGCATAACGTGTGCGAAAATTGCGTACAGATTTTGGAAGAAGAGAAGCACCGTCAGCTCCGTAGGTTCGTTATCTTGTAAAAAGAGTGAAAGAAACTGGCATCCTCAATGATAAACCAAAGCGTGAAAAGTCAAAAACAGTGCGTACACCCGAGAATATTACTGCTGTGGCAGAAAGTGTGCGTGAAGCGCCATCAACATCAATTCACCGTCGTTCTCAACAATTGAACATCATTGAGACGAATTTTGCATAAATACCTTGGTATGACGCCATACAAAGTCCAATTGGTTCAGGAGTTGAAGCCAACTGACCATCCAATGCGTTTTCGCTTCGCTAAGCGGGCCTGCAATCGACTTACAGAAGATGCCGATTTTACCAAAAAATAAAATCATATTTTCAGATGAAGCTCATTTTGATCTTGGCGGGTATGTAAACAAGCAAAATTGTCGCATTTGGGGCACAGAAAACCCCCACACATACATTGAAAAGCCGATGCACCCAAAACGAGTCACTGTTTGGTGCGGATTTTGGTCCAGAGGCATAATTGGGCTATTTTTTTTTTTTTGAAAATAAGCAAGGAGTGGCCGTTACAGTCAATGGCGATCGTTATCGGGCCAAGTTGAACGAATTTTTGTTCACAAAAATTGAAGAGGAGAATATTGGCAATATTTGGTTTCAACAGGACGGCGCTACGTGCCACACAGTCGAAGCTACACTCGATGTTTTGCGCCCTGTTTTTGAAGATCGCATTATCAGCCGCAGAGCTGATTTGGCCACCTCAAAGCTGCGATTTGACACCGTTGTAGGGTGCCGTCAAAGATAAGTGTTACGCCGACAAGCCAGAGACAATTGACGCTATAAAGGACAATATTCGTAAAGCCATTGGTGAAATACAGCTGCACACAATCGATAATGTGCTTAAAAATTGAACCGATCGTGTAGGCTACTGCATGGCCAGCCAAGGCAACCATTTGAATGAAATCATTTTCTATTATCAACAGGAAGGATTGTACTTTCAAATAAAAAAGGAAATTTGAGAATATATTCAGTAGTTTTTTTATAGCATTTTCAAAAAAAAAAAAAAAGTTATTTGGCGGACCCTTTATAATTGTAACCCATTCCTTGATAATAATATCCAATGGATATTGAAATATTGGAAAAAAATAATTTAATAAATAATATATAAAACAAAATTTTTACCAATAATTGGCCTCGAGCTCGAAAAAACTTTTTTATTTTATTAAAAGAAAAAAAAGGTCGAAGACATCAAGATTTATTTTAATTTTCAATAAATTTATTTTATTATACCCTCCACCACCAAGAGTGGTTAATGAGGGTATATTACATATGTCATTCCGTGTGAAACTTTTTTAATATTCATCTAAGACCCAACAAAGTATATATACAGGCATGTGATGGAAATCGATATCGAAAACGAATCAGTTTTGGAAATACATTTTAATGCATTTATAATCTAATTTTTCAAATTTTTGTTTTAAGATTCTGTTTAGTAGCCCAATATCTTTTGTTTTATTTGTTAAAAGTTTTTCAATACAGAAATATTACGAAAAAATTGACTTCTAAAACTCATTCGTTTTCGATATCGATTTCCATCACATGCCTGATATTCTTGATCCTTATGAAATTCTACGCCGATTGAGCCATGTCCGTCTGTCTGTTCGTCTCTGTAAAACACTCTCACGTACAAACTACACAAGTTAACTAAACGAAATTTCCAGAAAAATATTTCTTATTTTGCTGGTAACTTTGGTATTGAAAATCAGCAAAGTTATGGACTAAAACGTGAGACAACCTCCACAAAAATTTGATATTTTTTTGTTAATTGCAGATAATACCATGAAATTTTGTATACGTTGTTTTTATGATAAAAGAAAATAGTGCAAGGAAAATTGTAAGAATTGGTCCATGATTTCTTATAGCCCCCAGACAAAAATCTTCCCGAAATATTGCTAAATTATACATAAATGCCTATAAAATTAGAATGTCAATACAAAATATCCTTATATGCATAAAATTCACTGTTCCAAAATTTAAGAAGACCGACCAGCCCATGATTTGTCATAGCTGCCATATAAGAACCATTTTCGAAAATAATTTAACCCTCAAAATGTCTAATGAATATTGATATCGAACCAACTTTTATACAGATCAGAAATTTTAATCCAAAAATCATACTAATATCGGTTATACGGCAATAATGCTACTGCAGTTTGTAGCATTCAGTTCATATTTGGCAATAGCTCCCAAATTAACCGACTGGCCCACGATGTCGAACGATAACGTTCGCTTAGATAAGAATTAAGACACAAAGTTTTTATCGTAACTATTTTTTATTCAATCAAGTTTGTTTATTCCACAATCAAGTTTGTGTCTTAAGTCTTATCTAAGCGAACGTTATCGTTCGACATCGTGGGCCAGGGGGTAAGTCTACTTTCGAGTACACAACCAACCATACAACTCTTGTAAATAACGTTATTGAGATGAATTTCAATCAATTAACATTACTGGATACTGGATTTAGAAGCTTCAAGTCCATAATTGGTCCGTTTCTACCCACACAGATATCTCTTGAAAATAAAGTTATTGAGATCAAATGCATATGTATGTATAAAATGCTCAGTTATTACTATTAAAAAACCACTGAATAAGGATATTCTAGTCCTATAACCAGTGTAGTTTTTGTATTTCTCATTCTATTTAGGTGGAGGGCATTTAAAATTCGACACACTCTAACTTATTTTTAAATGTCTTTCTTATTAGAAGTATATACATATGTATGTAAGTATGTTCTTCCCCGAAACATGTTTAATGTTTTGAGTGTTGAGTTGTTGAGTTTTTAGTGATTGTCTTACATATTAAAAATCGGTCAGTGTTTGTTACATAGTGCATCGAAGATAAAGAATTAATTATTGCAAATACAAACTTAATGTAATAGAAATCATGTGAATTACTTATTTAATATTCTCTCGATTATGTGAACTTCTCCATTTAGTGAAGAGGCTGTTATTGAATTAGTTCATATAACCGAAATTAAATTTTGTATTTGAAAGAAATTATAGTAAATCTAACTTCTTAACAGCAGCAGCTGCTGCTGCTGTGCACTTTAACAGCGTATAAGTGGTGGTATTGGTATATAGCTGAAAATTAAACTCATACATGGATCACAGTAAATCCAGAAGGTTTAACACCTTAACTTAATTACTTTGGCCCCGGCCAAGTGCAACTCACACACAAAACACACACACTTACAATTGACGTTGTCGCCTTAAACAAAATCACCAGCCACCACCAAAGCAAACCATTATACCAATACTTTTGCAAATACACATACACACGTACATAGATACGTACACATACACGTATACATGCGCGTAATTGTGTGATTGCTGCTGAGTCAGTACAGCTAATGTAGCATGTACGAGTGTATGTAAGTATCCTCGGTACGTGTTTCTAGAAATTTATAGTGCAAATATTGTTTCTGTACCTCTAAAGGTGTTTAGGTTTCCTTAAAATACCAGGCTGACTGGCTGACTGCTTAACTGGTTGCCTGTATATATGGCATATAAATGTTAATCTATGGCGTATTTGAAATGAGTTTAATGTGTATGAGTAGTGTGGTACAACCTTTAAAATAAAAGATTTCAGTTAAAAATTAATTGCTTTTGCACAAAAGCGTACTCAGCGCAATAAAAGCACAAAGAAATTACCAAGAAAATGCAGAATTGTAGTTTTATTTTGGTTTATTTTCCTTTTTTTTTTTTGTTAGAAAATTGCTTAAACGACAGTTGAAACTAAATGAAGCCAAACTGAAAGCAGAAAAAACAATCCTTTTAATGCGCGCGTTACCACAAATCATGCGACAGCAGACAACAAAAAAAAACTTAAACTGAGGGATTTTTCTTGAGAGACATACAAAACGAGGTAAAACACGTAGATATACAAATGACTTAAGTGACTCATAAAATGGTAAAAAAAAGAATAATGTTACGCTGAAAGAAAGATTCACTAAAAAATATATGCTTTAAAACTTAAGCTTTAGAAAAGTTGATTTTTGATTTAATTAGGGCTTAATACCAATTTACATTTTAGACATCGCGGTGAGAGGAAGATAAGACGATTACACACTTGATTGTACTAGCAATTCGTATTACTCTCTTATTCGTATTAGTTATTGGAGACAGCAACTATTTTTCTCATTTAATAACAAGACATATTGCAAGAACAAAACTAAATGATACTGTTCTTTTCTTAATTAATTTATATATAATTTAATATAATACTTCTATATAAAATTATGATTCAGGATAATAGAAATGACTTATTTTATTGGTAAATATAAAATGCAATTTGAAATGCTGAATTCCGTGAACTAATATTTTTAGAGGAAACAATTTCTGAATTTAAACGGGGAATTTCTACAGAAACTTCTCCTATTTTAACAAAACGTCGAAGGAATATTCAGCCAAATAAATTTAAATAACAGAAAAATACGGAATTCTTTGAAAATAAGTATGTACTAGTATATGATGGATGAATTGGATTCTATACTCAAAATGTTATTTAAAACTTAATTAACTAAATTGTTTTGACATTCTTATTTAACCGGAATTAATAAATTATGCTACATTCGGATAATTTATTAAGAAAATATCGCAAGTCTTCAGTTTTAACTGACCAGTTTTTGTTGAATTCTCTTTTGAACTTGCCATTTCATTTACACACCTCAATTCAATTTTCGTACTTTTTAATGCAAAAGGAAATAAGAAAATTTACCAGTACCGTCAAGTTTATACCTCTTTTATTCTCTTTTCCCTTCTCATCCAACAATACTTGCCTTGACGAGTCAGAATTGAAAAGTGTGAAAGCGGACTAATATTATTATAAAAAATATTACACAAGTTGTGTTTAACATTATATTTTTTGTGATTTCTTGTTTAAAAAGTTCAAATTTATTATACAAGAGACTATATAAATTTGAATTTTTATGTTTTCGTTTAAATAATAATTTCAAAATGCCATTAGAAATAGTGACTTTTTATTTTTCCGATTATTTTAACGATTTTTAAAATTCGGAATGACAATTTGTTTCTTTTTTATCGGGTTTTTGACAATTTTTTCCGAAATTCATCTGGCAGCCCTGGCTGTGTGAACACCTAAGAACTTTCCAGTAAGAAATTCTATCAGTGTTTTCAATAAAAATTGCTTCGAGTTAATTGGGACTAAACAAATAATTTGAAACGTCATTTCATATTACAGAGAATCTGACATTTGTGTAAAAAACTTTCTAGGTAAAGAAAGCTTCGGTGAGAAAAACTTTGTAAGTAAAAAAGCTTTTGTAAACAAAACTTTTTAAGTAAAACAACTTTTGTGGGAAAACGTGTTTAATAAAAAGCTTATGTGAGAAAAACTTTATAAGGAACAAACTTTTTTGTGATAAAACTTATGAAAAAGGAAAAAAATTGTTTCGTATAAAAAGCTTTTTAAGTGAAACAGCTTTTGTGGGAAAACATGTTTAATAAAAAGCTTATGTGAGAAAAACTTTATAAGGAACAAACTTTTTTGTGATAAAACTTATGAAAAAGGAAAAAAAATGTTTCGTATAAAAAGCTTTTTAAGTGAAACAGCTTTTGTGGGAAAACATATTTAATAAAAAGCTTATGTGAGAAAAACTTTATAAGGAACAAACTTTTTTGTTATAAAACGTATGAAAATGGCTATTTATGTAAAAAAATTGTTTCGTATAAAAAGCTTTTTATGTGAAATAAAATATTTCCTTTTTATAAAAACAATTTAAAAAAAAATAATTTTAGAATCATTTTGACCAATTTTTTTGGATTTTATAAATACATACCCCTATAAGGTAATTCAAATGTATCCTGTAATAATTTTCTGAAATCATACACTTTTCTCTCCCTGTATTTTACAGCCAACGACGCAGTAGTTGTATTAGCATTACATATTAAAGAAACATATTAGAAGTAGAAAAAAAACCGACTGTAAGATTTAAAATTGCCTGCCTTTGGTTGTTCGTATGGCTGACTGGCTGAATGTAGGAATAAATGGCTGCCTGGTTTCCTTGCCATGGCTGCCAGTCTTAAAAGCTTTTGACTTGACTTGAGAATACGGCATTTTATTCACTTACTCTACATGCAATTGGCATTTTGTCAGGTATTAGTGTCGCCTGTTATGCTGTCACATACTACACTCTGCAACTACTAGAACTACTACTACTAATAAAAAAAAAATTGGAAACAAAAGTTACTAAAGAGTGAACTAAGTGTAGTAAAACTCTTCTATGTATGTGTTTGAATTCGTATGCAAAAAAGGAAATAAGGCAAGCGGTAACAGCAGCAGCAGCACAGGAACATAAAAATTCAACATAACCACAAAGCAATTACTGGAATACAAACAAGCTTTACATACCGGGTAAATTAAAAAAGAAAAACCGGAAAAAAACTCAACCAAGTACTTGTACCCATTCGGGTACTAAATGTGGTAAAAGTTTACAATATTCTACTTCTTTTTTTGTTGTTGCGAAAAAACCACACACAGTCACCTTAACATGTGTTTATGCTAACACACATTGCTCTCAAGTTAAAGTTAACAAAAGACAAACATAAAGCTGAACAATGAACAGCTTAAATAGGTATTTCTGGCAACAACCTAAAAAAAACCAAAAACAAAAAGGTAAAGTTATAACAGAAAAATGTTAAGAAATAAAATACAAAATATATATAAAAGTAAACTTATGTTGCTGTTGTTATGGTAGTTGCATGTAAATTATGGTGCAACAGGATCAACAGCAAAAACCCCTCACACACACACACACACACACCGACTTGCTATAAGTACCAGAATAATAAAAACAACACACTAAGCGACAAATGAGCAAATTACTTAAATGCTTAAACAAGAACAACAGCACACAACACAAACACAAACATCATGATTAACTTGACTGCCTACACTCAATGAAAATTAACTCAGAAAACCCAGCCAAACAACCTTGTGTTAAACTCTCAGTTGCCCTCTGGTCTTTAGGTCTTTTTTATGTCTTTATTTCTTGTAGTTTTGTTGTTGTTGTTGTCTGTTAATATTCTAAACATAGACGTCCTTTTTGTTATTGTTTCCGTTTGGTTTTTTTCATTTTTTGGTTGTTGCTCGTTTTTGTTTCTAAACTTGACATCCCACTGCGTGTGTTTATATTTGTTTATGTCTGTTTTAATTTAGCCCAAAACTTCCTACTTTCAACTCACCTTTCTGCTCACTACACATGTATACATAGAATTCTTAATCTGTATGTCAGTCACACGTTTTACACTTAGCAAAAACAGTTCAAACAACGATATTTGAGAGAGAGAGAAAAGAGAGAGAAAACCGAATGAATTGGATTTTGGTGGACATTTTTGTATTTGAATGTGCTAAATTCTTCAACAACTGCTACAGATATAAGAATTAGTTTGAAGAACTATTTCGATCTAAAATAGTCCAATAAGATTTATGCACAAATAATTGCAATAAGAAATTAATGTGTATTTTGAAAAATAAAACTTTTTTAATAAAAACCGGATTTTTATTTTTGTAAAAAACCTTTTTAAAAAGAAATGCTTCAATAAAATTTTCATTTAGAAAAAAGTTGTTTAATCAAAAACTAAATTTTTATCAATTAAAGCTATTTTAAAAAACAAACTTGTATTTACCCAAAAGCTCAATGTCATAAAAAACTACTTCTAACTATTTATATCCTACACCATCAAAGCGGAGAAAGTATATTGGATTTGTGCTGCTGTTTATAACGTCGAAAAATATTAGTCTATCCACACATGAATCTCTCTCTGCGCATGACGTCAAGATGTAGAAAACAACTTTTGTTACCAATATTTAAAAAAAATAATTTTTCGTAATTTTTTTGATTTAAAATAAAACATTTAATTACATATTTATTATTTTATACATAATACACATTTTGTTGTTTGTGTTTTTTGTCTCATCCGCTAGGAGTTGATTTAGTTTTCTTATTTGAAAAAACATCCGCGATCGAAAAAACACCGTTTTAGCTTTAATATCCGCATTAATAGTACTTGACTCATTTATATGCTTTTTGAAATACTCGTTGCAAATCAAGAGATTTTCATCATTAAAAGATTTAAATACAGCTTCCAGATTTTTAATTTAACACACAAATTCTTCAGTAGCCATACCTAACATTAAGTATCTTTAACGAAAAACGTTTCAGTTACCCATTTTTAATTTCATATCTCCTTTTATATCATCTGCCTTAAAGTATTCAATACAAACTCTATGAGACACTTTTAATTTTTTTTTTCATCAAGGTGGCATAATTCTACCCATTGTTTTTTTTTTAATTTATGTACATATATTCTTTAGGAAATCGAGGAAATTTTAAATTTGTGTTATTTTTTTAATATTTTTTCACAATTAAAAACGACACACTTCATTTTAAAACTTTTATTTGCTTTAAAATTTATATAGAAGTTAAGCAAACATAAAAATATTTTTGACTAGTGACGTCACAAGAAGAAATTTTGCTCTCAATTTTACTCTCACAGTTTTTTTAAAATATAACGGACCTGCGTAATCTTTATTATTTGATTCATGTCTAACACCCACCCGCCGGTCGAACCGAATAACTTCCTGAGACGATTAAACGATGTCCGTCAGTCCATCTGGCTGGCTGTCCATGTAAAGCTTGTGCGCAAAGATATTTCGAAAAAATTGGTACATGATAATAATTCAGCCTAACGATAGTTGTATGATGTTGATAGTAGAGCGCAATTGGGGTTTTTCAATAGATATATTTAGGACGCTTGAAGAATCGTCATCATCTGAAGAAGAAGACATATCAATAAGTGAAAATATTTTTTATACCCCTTAATATCTTTGTATTTATAGTTATTTGCTTTAAAAGCTTTTTTCTTCACAATTTGAAATATGTTTGTGATAAATAACCAAACAAAATTATTAAACAGCTGATAGGTTTGTAGCATTGCCAATGCAAAATAAGTGTAGCTTTATGTAAATTTTTGTTTTAAATTTCAGTATCAACATTTACAATGGCAACATTAACCACGCAATGATTTGACGTAATATTTCTGCACTCGCTAAACGCAGTGATTTACAAAATTTCATATTTTTGGTGATGCGTTCGTTGAACGCAAGTGATTTACAAAATTAGGGCCTTTGTTGCAATATTTAAAATGTTAATTTTCTTTTCAAACAAAGATTTTTACCCTGAATAGTGAATTTAGTAATAATATGCATGTGACGAATGTTTGATTATCATATATTCGTATTTAAAATACAGTTTATGGGGTCCTTTTTCATTATGTAGCTTTCATGATAATGAATTAATAAAAAATTTGCAATTCAAAATCAGTAGAAATAAAGATTTCATCACATTTTCGAAAAAAATAAAAAAAGCACCGAAATTAAAAAAAAAGCGCACTGCGCACCAATCAAGGAATTTTTCTCACAAAAAATTTACAAAAGCACCAAAAATGTTGACAACGCTGCTAATTACATGTACAAATTGTGTGCAGATCGGTTTATACTTGATTATAGCTCCCATATAAGGCCCACTTCTGAAAAACACTTTAACTTCCATAAATACCTTAAAAATGTTAGTATCCAAATAAAATTCAATACAAATAAGTTTCATATATGTATTTAACTACATATATAAAAATTATGACAACTATTTTTTTAACGATCGGTCCTTAATTAGTCAATGCTCTCATATAAGAACCCCTTCGAAAATCACTTTAAAGAGCATAACTCTCATAAAAATGTTGTTATCTAAATGATATTCAATACAAATATGTTTTATATTCGATTACATACGAGTATGCATACACAAATCATTCGACTCAATTTTATAATGATCGTTTCATAATTGTCTATGGCTTCGATAAAAGGCCCATTTATATGGGAGTAAATTCAACACGGTCACACAAAATTTTACTCAAAAAAGCGTAACCATTATTTTAAGCACAAATTTGTTTGACGATTTTTCATCTTACAATTGTTTTGTAAGAGCAAACAACATCAAATAAAATTAAACTACAGCTCTATTGTGATTTGTCTTTATTAAAATAAGTTTTCCAAATAAACAATAAACAAAAGAATTAAAACATGCTAATTACATGTACAAATTGTGTGCAGATCGGTTTATACTTGATTATAGCTCCCATATAAGGCCCACTTCTGAAAAACACTTTAACTTCCATAAATCCCTTAAAAATGTTGGTATCCAAATAAAATTCAATACAAATAAGTTTCATATATGTATTTAACTACATATATAAAAATTATGACAACTATTTTTTTAACGATCGGTCCTTAATTAGTCAATGCTCTCATATAAGAACCCCTTCGAAAATCACTTTAAAGAGCATAACTCTCATAAAAATGTTGTTATCTAAATGATATTCAATACAAATATGTTTTATATTCGATTACATACGAGTATGCATACACAAATCATTCGACTCAATTTTATAATGATCGTTTCATAATTGTCTATGGCTTCGATAAAAGGCCCATTTATATGGGAGTAAATTCAACACGGTCACACAAAATTTTACTCAAAAAAGCGTAACCATTATTTTAAGCACAAATTTATTTGACGATTTTTCATCTTACAATTGTTTTGTAAGAGCAAACAACATCAAATAAAATTAAACTACAGCTCTATTGTGATTTGTCTTTATTAAAATAAGTTTTCCAAATAAACAATAAACAAAAGAATTAAAACAAAAAGTTGGTTAAACAAATTTTTCGCCAAATATATGCCACGTGTGAACGTACCTTAAGTTTCATATATACAGAAATTGAAAATCACTTTAACACGTATAGATTTGAATATATGCACAGAAGTCATGCCACAAAACTTTTGGATGATCGGTCCACAATAGGTCACAGCTAACTGACATTTCAGTATATTTGCAACTATTTAACATAAATTACTTTTTAAGTGTATAATGGCGTTATTTAAATTTCTTTTTGTTATTCCAGAAAACAATAACAACAAAGTCTTTTAGTTAGTGCTGTGGTCTCTTTAATTCAAGCATTTAATGCCACCTATTTAATTCTGTTACATGTTTGGTTTTTGTCTAAAAACCAGCATATATTCATTCATTCATTCTCATTCATTTATTCTCACACACACACTTACACAGTCTGCTTTGTGGCATAATGTTCCTTTTAACTTAAGCTTCCTTTAAGCCCTGTTATGTCGTATGTACAAACAATGTAAATATTTTTTTCTTTATTTACATACTCGTACATATATTTCACTGTCCCTTCAGACAAACAAACAATGAAATGTGGTGTCTGCTGTCAGGTCTTCGAATGTTGTGGAAGCAGTTTTTTGACCGGCCTGTGTATTGTTATGAGTTTAATATTAAAAAGAAGGTTGTAACAGAAAACGTACTAACAACTATGCCTTGGCCTTTTAACTTGGCTTTTATTTTTGCATTAAAGTTAATAACATGGTTTTCTTTTTTTTTCATGAAGTATATGGTTGGTGTTGTTGAGAAAACCATTATAGTATATTTTCTGTTGTTGCGAAATTTTTTGTCTTCTACTTAATTTATAGGAAAAAATTAATTTCATTCAGAAAAGCCGAACATAATATTAAAAAGATATATAGATATACATAATATGTATGTGCATGAATCTAATTAAGGTGGCCAAAGTATGCTTTATGAACAAGAATTAATTCAAATCAATATCTAACGTCTTTGTTCTAAATTAGATATTTTGCAGTATAGGTATATTTATGGACAATGGACTTGTTTGCCTGCTTCTATACAAACAGTAAAGTGAACAATTTTTTTCGGACTGTAACCTAGAAATGCTTTATAATGCAAAAAATTTCTTTCGTTTTGCTTTCTCTATAAAAGCAAGATACGGAATGAATTCCACTTTTGTCAAAGCATCAAATATGGTGTAAAATCTGGAAATGGATTGTAATTTCCACTACAGTAAAACTAAATAATTATATAATTCAATATGATTATATTGCATAATAAACGTTTTCAGTCCGATTTTACCTACTTTTCATAATTCATAAAATTCATTTTGCATTGTTCTGGGCTCCTAGACAACTAACTGAGATACTTCTTGCTTCTAGTTTTGTATTTCGAGAATTTTGGTATTGAAAATCTTCGAAGTCGTTTTTTTATATCTCAGAAATGTGATCAAAACATCGTTCAACTGTTCTGCATTGCTTAAATAATTTGTTATTTTAATAAAAATTGTGTTGTACTTTATTTAGTTTAAAATCATATGGTCCTTCTAACCTAAACTATTTTTTTTTTATATTTTTACTTCCAATTCCTGTATTATTTTGACTTTGTTATAACTATTATTTTAATGCAAAGTTACTTTTCAAATAAACCCTCTAAGTCATTCACAACTAAAGTTAAAACTGAAATCTTCAATTTATGATTCCAGTTATATTTCTTCAATTTATTTCCTTCATTATTGTATTGGAGAATTTTAGTTCAAAATTTCTTCAGCAAATAATAAATTTTTGGTTTGTTAGTTCTCAAAAGAGAGAAAAAGACAAACAAATTATTCAATTAGTATTATTCAAAATAAATCCATTTTAACTTATATAATGTGTTACAGATAATTACGAAAGTTTAAGTTTTTTTTTTTTTTTTTTTGGGGTGCTGTAGCTTAATTGGTTAGCGCATTTGATCATTAAGCATGAGTTGGTATTTGTAGCTGCCACTCAAACAACATCAGTTTCTGATAATTATTAGTTATCTTTCTATCTATTATAACTAATATTTATCACAGCGCCTTTCCTTCGGTGGTATAGCATTGAAACCGAAGTAAAATAATTAAAATAAAGGCTATACAATCAAAGATTTAAAAAATAATGCGCCTACTCACCACCAGAGGCGCTGCAATGCTGCACTAAAACAAACATAATGCGCAATTGCAGAGTTGTGACATGAAAAAGCTTTCTTCTACTTTCACCACGCAATTATATATAGGCATATTAATTGCCTGAGTGTTACTTCTTTTTTAACAAAAAAAAAAACTTTAAGACAAATTGCTTAAAAACTAGCGCGACCAATAATTTGTCTACATTTAGTTTTACTGTGGTTAATAAAATCAAATCTTTTGTTTAAATTACTTTCATGACATTAAACTACAGGTATTTCAGTTGTTTTGTAGTTCTAATTTTGGAATATAAAATGAAATACTTGTGTTAGAGAATCCCTAGTGGGAATAGAGTCGATACAGAACTGAATACTGAAAGTTTAATTAAGTCCGGTATATTTCTCAAACTTTTAAATATATCAATTTGAATTCACACTTTGATTTAATTTTAATTTAAATTACTTTTAAAAATAGATGAGGCAATAGGGTACTAGAAATTTCACTCAACACAAAATTACTTAAAAAAAATTGCTTAAAATAAATTTAAAATTATTTTAATAAATGATAAAAATATATTGCATAATAAAAACATCTGACAAATATTCTGAAATAAATTGTTTTACTTTTAATTCTCACTTAGTAAAGTCACCATTTTGACATGTAACCTTTTTGATCGACGAAAGAGAAATGTATGAAAAATTAGTTCGTTTGAATGCAAATATAAAATAAAAAGAACATAATTTGCCCAACAAATGGAAATTGTAAAACAAGATATAATTTTGTGTATTTTTCCACCAAATTTCCACTTTTCGCCATTAGTTTCAGTAGTAGCTGGTATTATGCAGTGAGTATGGATTAACCAGAGTTTGCAAAATTCCTGTTTACTAAATAAATTTTATTTTTTTCTTGTGTTATAAAATTTTATTTAATAATAATATTCGCTTAAGATTTACTTGTGTTTATAAAATTTGTTTGCAGGCAAATGTAGAACCGTAAAGCAGTAAAGAAACATGTAACAAGTGTTAACAAACATTCATTTATGTAGAAAAGTAATTCGTCTTAATTAAATCAGAAAACGAAATCTATTTTAACTTCTTTATATTTGTTCAATTCACTAGTTGTATGTTGTATAATGTATGATACAACTACTTGATTGTAAACACAATTTTGAGCAAAGTCATATATTTATTTATGCTGTGAAACCTTCAAAATAACAAAAGAAAAATATTTTAACAACAATTATACAAAACATAAAAAACGAATATTTTGCAAAATTAAAACATACCCGTAGTATTTGCAGCAATATCAATTTATTTTCTTATTTTAAAGTTGTCAATCAGTTTATGATTTGACTGTTACCATTTTCTTATCGGCCCAATCATGAACAAAACATTCCCTTTTTATTTTTTTTTAACATTGTATAAGAGAAATGGGAAAAAGGAAAAAACTCCCGCGGAATTTTTATTCATGATTGAGTTGTATATTTTTAAGTACACATTTTTACTTTTGGCAACACTTAGATTTTAATACAACTTTAGAAAAACATATGTAAAAATGTCGTAGGTGTTGTACAAAATATTTATATAGAAATTACCAAAAACATTTGTACAACTATTGTAAACTTAGACGGCGTACGACACTACAACATCAGTTGTAAATTAAACAATTTGAACGAATTTTATTTATTAAGTTCGCGTAGCGATGAGATAAATTCGCTTAAATTATTTTGTAAATAAATGCTGCAGTTTTGCTGCTCTTTTACACAAAATCATATATTGCATATAGTTGTACAAAATTAAAGGTATTTAAAAGAACTGCCCAATGTTATTTAATTTAGAAATATGTATATAAATTTTCGACAGGAATTTACCTATATACATATGCATATGTATAATTTAAGTACATTGTTTAACCGAAATGCTATAATTTATCAATCAATCATCAATGGCAAAATAGTACTACCACTCTTATGGCCGAATTCACAGTGTTTAGTTAGCTAATGACAAAGGCTTCGTTTGCCATAAGAATAACAAGTAATAGTTAAACAATAGTTAGTATTTTAGTTTACCAATGGTTAACTAATGACTGAGAATTCGGCCATTAGTCGTACATATTATAAGCGCTCTTGCCATCGTGAAACGTTAAAGCCACACAAGTCAGATGGCATGTAACGTTTGTAATTGTTTAAATTTTCATTACATTTTTAAACGATTTGTGCAACTTTAAAATATTTTCTTAATTTATTGAGCTATTTAAAATTCAGTACAATAATAAAAATACACCCGAAAAAGTCTCAAGGTTTTCAGAACAGAAAACATCATTAGTTGCAAAAGCATTCATAAAGTTGGAACTATTGTGATTGACTGTTTCAGTTTTTCATAGCAATTTTTTTTGGTTAAGACCATTCATTTTTTTAATACATGGCCACCTTAATTTGTTCTATTTTCCCCCATTTTCTTTGTATACATAGTTACAACCATATATGTATGTATGTATGTATATCCGTATCCGTGTAGATCGTTGTTGTCATTATGTTTGTGGAATTTGTTTTAGTATTAGCACACATTGTTTTCCATATTAGCAAACAAATTAAACTATTTGTGACATGCTTGTATCTTTTTTTCTACTTTTGTTTTGCTACATTAGCACAATTATACACATTTACCTATATACATACGTAAATACATACATACATACATACGAGTATTAAATTTTATATTACTTAGTTAATATACAAGCATATACAAATGAAAGTAAGTACATGCATATACATACATATGTATAGTGTACATACATATACTCGTACCTACAGCTTTAGGTATATACTACAGTGTCTTACCTATACAGGTATATTAAGTTATTTATTGTGTTAATAACTATACAGTAGAGTTATTTTTACTACCCCACAAAACTAATTCAACTACATACTTTCATTATTATGCAAAGTCAGTACAAGTGGCTCTGTATGTGTACTCGTATGTTTTAATGCCTATAATGAAAAATTTATTTTACATTGTAAATGGCTTCGAATAAAATGTTAATTTTTTTAGGGACTTTAACTAATGTTGCAAACACACGAAATTAGCAATACAAAATTAAATAAGACACATTTAGATAATCATGTGGGCAGATGTAAAAAACAGTATGGTAAAATATAAATTTAAAACCTTAAAGTATAATAAGGCTCTTTGTTAGAAATTTGGGGGAAAATGAACAAATCTTTAAAACAGAAATTTTTGTATATTGATGTAGCTAAGCAACGTAGATGTTGGTCCAATGAGAACATAATGTGAACGTCAAAATAAAGTCACCAGCAGATATTAATTAAAGAAAAGCTTGTTTATATTAATATAAATAATATTATATTAGAAAATTATATTTCATTGTTATACAGTTATTATTATTATTTAAGTACACACAAAAGTATAGAAATGCAAAAAAAAACGCTATAAAATTTATATGATATTTGTTAAAAGAACAAAAGGATAAAGAGACTTAAACTGAAACAGCCATTGAATGAGTTTTGGAGTGATAAGTAATTATACAGCTATGAACACAGAAATAGCGCACCAATGTTTTATGAAGTGTCAGACGTATTATATTGAAAAATGGAATGCTACCGCAATTATACAGCTATGTACAAAGAAATAGCGCACCAATGTTCTATGAAGTGTCAAACGTACTATATTAAAAAATATGGAATGACAACAACATGAAATTATATGCTATTCTTTTACTCTACTCTGCTTTTTCCAAAAATTGTTGGAAATGTTTTGTTAACTTTTGCACGTTCTTTACGAAAAATATATTATGTTAAAAATGAAAGTTTTTTTTTGTGGCTAGACAATAGTTGATGCTAATTTCGGTGATAAATTCTTATGTAATTTAACAAAAATCTTGTCAACCAAAATGGCAAGTGTTAAGTAAGTAGATATTATTGAATTCACAAAAAAAGCGTAAAAAAATTTAATTGATTTATTGAAAAAATAGAATAAAGTAAACGGTAAACAGCTTATACGATAAAACCCTGTTTTTTTCCAAAAATATTGGCAATTCTTTGAAGATTTCTCTGTTTAAAGGCATAAAGTGCCCTTTAAAATCATTGCAAGTTTCATAAGTTATTATAAAAAGTTGTGACGTTAAGCAGTGCAGCGTAAAATAAAAAGACAAACATCAGTTGTGACTCGACAAATCATAATAGACTTTCTTAGAAAAGTTAAATCCCTGCTTGAATTCGGCAAAAACGTTGGAAAGCAACTCTCTACAATAAAAAAAATTATAGACAAGTATACTAAACACAATACCGTAGAAAATATGCCTGGTTCAAAACGATGAAAGCGTCTTACAAAAACTGAAATAAAAGCTATAGTAAGACAAGTAAGAGAACTTCTACGAGGGCGGTTCGGAAACTTCTTAACCTAGAACAGATAGCGCTGTACAAACAGAAAAAAGTTAAGTGTTTTGGAAACTTCCATCTTTGCTATGAACACATGATAAATTTTCATAAAATTCATATAGAAACAGGTGTTCAAAAAAGTCGCATCCGCGATTTTTTTACAATGGAAAAATTAGAATGGTGTAATTAAAGCAACAACAACAGAAATTGTAGCCAAAGTGCCTGCTGAACTACAGATGAAAAAGCTTTCTGCATTTGTTAACAGTCAATCAAAAAACGCATAAGAATGCAAATTTCTCAAGCTTGTTTGGATCGTTTTAAGAAAAAAAAAATTGATTTTAAGCGTCGTTTTATAACTGTTGATGAGAATGGATCCACCACTATACACCTGGTTCAATTAAATGCAAAAATTCAAGAAAAACGTCCTGGCTTACAACACAAAAAAATAATTTTCCATCAAGACAACGCACCAGCGTTCCACAGTGACTTTTGCCTGTCCCCAAATTTAAAAAAATTCTTATCTGCCAAGCGTTTTACCTCAAATGAAGATGCAATTACAGTTGTAAAACACTATTTTAAAGGCCTTGAGGAAAACTGTTTTAATCAAGGGATAGAATTGCTAGATAAGCGTTGGTCTAAGTATATTGAAGTTTCAGGAGATTATATTGAAAAATAATGGAAAATATTTTTGGAAAAACTAACTATTGTCTTTCTGTGCTAGGCTAAAAAGTTTCCGAACCGCCCTCGTAGTACTGTAAAAATATCTGAAAATGTTACGAAAACTTGTGGAAAACCTGCAACCGAGTGTAGGATTGAAAGATCTTTGCATCAAAATGGCCTACATGGTAGAGTGCCACGTAAGAAGCCCTTTATGTCACAGAACAACCAAACTGAGCCTCAAATTGTTTTAATATAATATTCTTTTCACCGATGAAAGAGTAACTCCACATTTTGAAAAGCAATATAGAGAAATTAGAACTAGCACATAACTGCATTTTCCAACGGACAATGAGCCTAATCAGACATTATTAATTGTGAAAGAGTGGGTTGCTCAATCATTGTCAACCTCTGCAGTTCTTGGACCTCAATCCAATATTATTATATCGGTAATCTGACATTTTAAAAACCAATATTGCCACTACTGCAGAGAAATTAGAACAAGCACAGAAGTGCATTTTCCACCAGGACAATGAACCTAATCAGACCTCCAAAATTGTGAATTTATCAAAAATTGTCTTTGTTCAAAAACTTAAACCTCAAAAATTATTTTAAACCTGTGGAAATATTTCGAAAAAGGCAAAGAATTATTTTTTTTCAAGGATAACCGAAAGGCAATAATACAGGCTGGGTGATTTTTCATTCGAAAGTCTAGAAGCTTATAAGATATGATAAAGCAAATGGACTATAAACAAAATATTAAATACAATGTTTCACATTATTTTAAATTTAAAAATACCTGTTTACTTTATTTTGACACGGAATATCTGGTATTTTTCCGTTAAAATTGAATTAATGATGAAACAGAACACGACCGCAACTTCAAGCAAAAACGACTCTCAGAGAAAACAGGCCCATAATTGAAACGACGGCTGCAACTTTTGTATTTCTTCTATGTACCAACCTGTAATGCCGAAGGGCTTTTCCAATTTTTGTGCACAAATCTTGTTTTAAATAAAAACTTTTGTACTTCTTCAATTAATTTTTCTATAATATCACTTATTTTTTTTTAAATTACAAAAATCTCACTTTTAAACGTTTCTTTGATTTTCTTTTGTTTTTATTTTTTTTGCGCCAAAGCTTCAAAAACATATGGTTTTGTTTACAAAATGTATAAAATTTAATAAAAGTATGGTAATATTGTTGAGAGCATTTGTGTTTTAAAGTGAGAGCATAAGAAAAATCGCTGTCAAAATAAAATAGATTCTATTTTCACGATCGCATTCGCTGGCATAATTTAATGTCAAACTGTATGGAAAAAAACGTTTAGCCCCAGTTCTGTTTCATCATTTATTGTTTGTTTCAGGTTTCTTATTTTTCTAGTTTTTGTTAATGAATTATATTTTGAATTTCTTATGAATTATGCAATATTGTATTTTGATTTAAATTTTTGCTTATGTTCATACATAGGGGAGACATTTTTTACATTATTATAAAATTATATACATATGTTCGCACATATTTTTTGTAATAAAGTCGTTTTAAGCGGTTACTTATACCTCTTATCTTCATAATTACACCAATATTTATATCTTTTTATTTTCATAAATGCACCATAAAATTATTTTTAAAAAGGTTTATTCCATTGATTTTACTAGGGCCTAATATGGCCACCATTCAAAATTTCACAATTGATGCATAAAGACAAAGAAGGAGTTAAAATATATATTTAAAATATATAATGCAACTGTCATCCATCCATTTCTCGAGGATAATCCCAGACTTCCAGCAGGAGCACCATACAAAAAACTGTCTTTAAACTATATTCGTGGGAAAATTAATACAGGTGGAAGGTTGGTACCAGCAGCACTTACAATACCACAGAAAGAAACCAATTTACCACGTTCGCGAGAAACAATCTGGCCAACTTGCTTTTTACCTGTCGCTGCTATAACTTTTGGGGCCTGCGCCCATCAATGTTAAAGATGCAATTTGGTAAAAAGCGGAAATGATCCATAACCTTGCTATTGCCAGAGTCTGAATCTTTTGGTTGATTAAAGCATGTTGATTTTGGCTTCTGAACGCGCTTGTAGAGCATTGATTTCTTTAATTGCTGCATCTTGAATTGTTAATTTTTTCTTAATGACATCCTTAACAGCCAACGCCACGACACTCTTCTATATATTGGCACGATCCGTTTTCCGTTTTTAGGTCGCACCATCTGTAAATAAATTTAATTTCGCTTAACAATACCTACATACCCTTAAAAATAAATGCATGTACATGTCCACACTAGCCCCATTTCAGTTGTCCTAACTTGCCCCTCCGCGTTTTTTTTTTATACAACAATTTTTTTGTAAACTTACGGTAAAGTTTATTAAAAATAATTTCAACTATTTGAATAAAGACTAGTTTAAGTAGTATTATATATTAACAATTCAGAAAAAGAATAATTAACTTAAAAGTAACACTAAAATTACGAAAAAATCAAAAACTTACTTTTTTCTGCGCAAAACACGTGTGAAAACTTTGGTATGCAATGGTACACTATCAACACATGCATTTTTTGCTATGATCAAGAGTGCAAATACCAACATAAAAAATAATGTTTGAGAAACATTAATTCAAAAGAGCAAGAGAATTTCAGTTTGTCCACACTATATATGTTTCCTTTATATTGACGCTCACAGTTAGTTTTGAAAATTTTTGAAACCTATTTTTCCTGTTTTACAAATTTTGTTATTTAAATAATGACAATAACAAAAATTATCAACACATTGATTTAAAGATATTTTGATCTATAAATTTTACTAAAATTTCTATACTTTCGGTAGATATTTTTTCAAGTATTAGTTAAATACTTTGTGGGATTTTTTAAAAATGTTGTAGAACTGAGTTGAACAACTATTGGTAGCAACTACTATGCCATGTTTACACAGGTCAACTCAAGTGTGACTCTGAAAAATCGTTCAAAAGTAGCAAATTATTTCCAAAATAAAATGTTTCTATACCACTGAGCGCCATCCTAATCTATTCACTAACAAAACTTTACAAACACTATTATTTAGCAATCGTTTTAATTTTAACCATAAACAACCTTAAATAAATATTTTTTTGGTTTTTTGTATTCGATTGAAAAATAAATTACATATTTTATTTCCAATTAATTTTTTCACTTAAAACAGACACACATATAAGATTTAACCTTTAGCTGACTTTTAACATACATACATATGTACAATTCAAGTACTTTCATGTAAATACTACACACAATTTATGTTTATGTACCAATTCTACATAAACATCGAGTGGAATGTACATACATACATACATATGTAAATATATATTTAAGTACATCGTTCACCAGAGTTCGAAATACTATAATTTAATCAATCAATCATTAATGCCAAAATACTACTACCACTCTGAATGCAACATAGCATTATACCGCTCTTGGCATCGTCGTACGTCGTTAATGCCACACAAGTCAGATGGTTTGGTATGGAGCTGGGCGGTATTATCCAATTGTGTTGCGCCACCATCTTCAAACACTTGCCAACGTTTATTCGATACTCTTGCTTGCATTATTGTATGTAGTTCATTTATATCATATGTATTTTTCTACTCATGGTAAATTTCGTTTCATTATGTTATAATATTAACAATGTTAAATAATTTTGTGTTTTTTTTTTTTTTTGTTTTTAATGCAATTGTTCATGATACATACGAGTTTTATATGCGGATGTCATACGAGAAATAACTGTCATTTATTTAATTGAAAATCAATTGATTTTTGTACAATTTTTGAACTCTTTAAATACAATAACATCAACGAGCGATTTAAGTTTATCGAAAAAAATTTGTTGTTAATTTAAAAAGAAATTTGTTTTTAAAATATTGCTACAAGACACTGTCATGTAGAGTGATTGAAGTTTCAGAAATCTTGCTGCATGGCTGTTTTTCATGTTATGGTGGTCTGCACTGCAAGAAATGCAGAAAACTCTTTATTTATATCTAAATCTGTAAAAATTTACTTTATATAAATTTGCTTCTCAATTTAAATGGTACTTCGAGTCCGTTTACTTCCAAGTCTTTTGAAATTTCAATTGCATTGAGGTTTTTTTTAACAATTCGCTTCATTATTGATACTTAGAAAAAAACTCAACTGAAAATTAAGTTTAAATCTTTAAAAAAAAAAATACAAGAAGGGTTGCGAAAGTAATGTAAAGTAAAATGAAGTAAAATATTTTTAACTACAAAATACTGTGTTACAAATGACCAAAACCCACTAGACTATACCCGTAGTATTCCTCATTTCTTCACCTTTTTATACTCTTCACCTTCTTCATGAGAAGGGTATATATAAGTTTGCCATTCCGTTTGTAATTCCCACAATATAATTTTCCGACCCTATAAAGTACATACATATGTTCTGGATCCTTATAGATAGCGGAGTCTATTAAGACATGTCCGTCTGTCTGTCTGTTGAAATCAATTTTCTGAAATCCCCAGATATCTTCGGGATCCAAATCTTCAATAACTCTGTCAGGCATGCTTTCGAGAAGTTTGCTATTTAAAATCAGCAAAATCCGTCCACAAATAACGGAGATATGAGCAAAAATCCGAGACAACCTCTTAAAATTTAATCAAAAAAACTAAGTGTATTAATATTGTTAGAAATAATTTCATAAACAGATGGCGCTCATCAAACAAAGTGTTTAAGTGTGTTCTTAAACCGTGACGAATAATTTCATCAACAGATGGTGCTGATTAAACAGTGTTTAAGTGTGTTCTTAAACCGTAATATAAGTGTGTAAAAAGTTTTCGAAAATTTTAAGTGTGTTCTTAAACCGTAATATAAGTGTGTAAAAAGACAGTGTGCTCATTTTTTTTTTAATTATGTTTGTGTACATTTAAATAAATAAAAACTCGTTATATTTTCTTCAAACTACTGGACGCTTTTATTTTGCAATTAAAAAGAATCCGGTTTATTTAAAGGAAATACAGCACAGTTTTTAAAAGGTAAAAACGTAACAATATAATATATAGATATATATGTACTATGAGCCTCAAAAGTGAGTAAACACAACAAATTATTTGATTTTTTTAAGATAATGAAAATCCCAAAATCTATCCATCGATTGAAATTTAAAAGTTTAGTTTTGTTGGATATTTGGTTGAATAATAGATTCGGTTATGAAACAAAAAATTTAAGCTGAACTATAATGCTTTTCATAATCTTAAAAAAATCAAAAAATTGTATATGTATATAATATAATTATGCATCCACAACAAAGGTGAAGGGTATATAAGATTCGGCATAGCCGAATATAGCACTTTTACTTGTTTTATAATTCAACAGTTTTGTAACATATTAAAAATATGTTATTATTAAATTACACATAAGTAATGCGTGCGGTATGTAGTAGACATTGAAAATTATGTTGTTTAGTAATGGCATGGCATTATAAAATACGCAGCAATAAATTTATTCACAGCTTTTACTTAACTACACACTGTTACTAAGTACAAAGAAACTCATATTTTTTTTTAACAAATTAAAAACTTTTCACAAAAATTCATTTATTTTAATGATGGTGCTTCGCACAAGCACTGTTCACTAGTTAAAACGAGAGTATTTCATATAGAGACACTTTTTTCTCTCTCTGTAGTCATATGCATTGACTAAATTAAAATTATTCCACAATAATATGATTGTTGCTATTGTCATTGTTAAAATTCTGCATATAATATAAATGAATGAATTTGCGACTGCATGTCTTTCTATATTTAATGTGGCGCTTCAATTGTTTTATTGCAATTACAACGAGCTTGAGCTAGCAACCACCCAAAATCGAACTCTATAATCAAACTTGCTTACAAGTCCGCCGCCACCCTACATTTACAAAAGACCCTTGATAACTTTATATGTATGTATGTATATTGGTATTGGTAAATGTATGTAGAAGAAAAAAAGCTTTTTGTGTAATTTACAGAAATGACTGCCATTAAAATTCTAAGTAAAGTGGTTGCTGATTCTCTGGGAAGCAGGGGCATAGTGCTTAAACTATGTATGTACTGAAATAAAACACACAGAAAGAAAAATTAACATAAATAGAATAGAATGGAATGGAATGGAAAAACGTCAACGAAAGCTGTTTTACTTTACTTTACAATTGTGTATTTATTCACAATTTTCAATTAGTTTTATTAAGGAGTTTCAAGTGCAAAAGTTCAATTTGATATTTTTGTTGTTGTGCACTATATTATTTGCATTGTTAGTCGCTCTTTTTGTTATGGCAGCAATTGTTGTTATTTCTACTGCTGCTGCTGCCGATGATGATTTTGCTTTTTCAAAGAATTTTCAGTAGTTGTAGTTCTTTTTTCTCATTTTCGTTGCTTATATTGGCTTCATTTGTCCCAATTGAATTGTGTGTGTGAAATTAATTTCATTTTATTTGCTTCTTGTTTTTTTCTCATTATTCTTTTTTTGCAAATTAATTTAAATGAAATCCTTTCTTTTTTTCAATATAGCAATCACGTGAAATGGCCAAACTATTTTCTAGCAATTTCAATGATTCGGTCCAGTTGTCTGTTTATACGCTATTTATTTTTGTAGCCGGTTGTTGACTTTTCAAGGTTATTTGTATGCCAAAAGAAAATGCAAGTAAATGATAAAAGAAATTCAGAGAGCCATTTAATTCATTTGATAATTTGTTGGCATGATGTATAAGCATTAGCTCTGCTCTGTGTGTCATTATTATTGACCTGGTGTTATGAATTTATATCTGTAGCAAAAGTTTAAAAATTTGCAGGAGTACTTCTAACGAATTTTTATGTGCAGGTACTAAAAGTTTTTAACATAAATTTGCATTAATTTGTTTTTTTTTTGCGTTATTTAAAATTTTATTATTTTAATAATTTCAAACAATTTATATTTTATCTTTTCAGAGTTTGCCAAAACTACTACAGGTGAGTTTTTCGTAATTTTTATTCCGTTTTATTTTTTTAACAAAATTATTTCTCAAGGTAATTTAGATATAACACTTGCTATAAAAGCAAAACTTTCGATAATTATAACAGGATATATAAAAACAGAGAAAATAACCAGCCGGTTGATATATAAAAAATTCATTAAAACAAATGTCAAGCAATAGTATTCCGCCCGTTTTTTTTTTCAAAATACACACTTTTTCGTAATTTAATAAAAAATAAACTGTTTTTCACGTTTTTTTTTATCAAATATTTCATTAAAAACCATTTTTCATAGAAAATGTGTCGGTTTTAACAAACTGTTTAAAAACGTTTTTATTTACACAAAAAAGTATTTTATAAAAAACATTTTGTCATAAAAAATTTATCACAGAAATGGTTTCCATAAAAAAGCATTTCGGTTTTAGAAACCGTTTGTCATCCAAAAATTATTTTTGAAACATCTGACTAGAAAATAACCTTTTTTTTTTAACCAAACATCGTTTTTATCATCAAGAAAACTTTTTTTTTTTTTTAAATCGTTTTTCATTATAAAACCGTTTTTCAAAAATATCGTTTTAGTTTTTAAAGCAACATTTTTTTCTAAAAGCGTTTTTCTATCGAAACCCGTTTTTTTTTTTTTTTTTTTTTAAAACACCTTTATAAAAAAAACTGTTTCTTAAAAAAACGTGTTTCATCCAAAATCCGTTCTTCAAGCAAAGCTTTTTTTCCAAAAGTTTTTTTGATAAACTGTTTTTCCAAAAAACGTTTTCATACAAAAAACGTTTTTCAAAAGAAAAAAAGTTTTTCATTTAGATACCGTTTCTTCCAGAAACAATCTGTTTCATTTCAAAACTGGTTTTTCATTCAAAAACTGTTCTTAAAAAAACCGTTTTTAAAAAAGAGCATTTCATCCAGAAACCGTTTTTAAAAAATCGTTTTTCATTTAAAAACTGTTTTTCCAAAATAACGTTTTTCAACCAAAAACCGTTTATCTAAAAAAAACATATATCCCAAAAAAGTTTTTCATCGAAAAAAAAAAAATATTCTTCATCCAAAAACCGTTTTTCATTCAAAACCCGATTTTCAAAAAAAAAAAAAATTTAGAAACTATTTTTCTAAAAAAAAGTTTTTCATTTACAAACTGTTTCTGCAAAGAAAAAAGGTTTTTTCAAAGAATAGTTAGTTATAAAAAAAGTTTTTTTTTATTATCAAAAACGTTGTTCATCTAAAGATAATTTTTCCAAAAATATTTTTCACATAACCGTGTTTCTTTTCATATAAAAATCAAATAAAAAAGACGTTTTTTATACAAATACAGTTTTTCCAAAAAAAAGTTTTTCGTCCAAACACCGTTTAAAAAATACTTTTCTTCGTACAGAAACCATTTTTTCATATAAAACTTTTTCATCCTCAAACTTGTTTCAAAAAACGTTTTTCAATAAAATCGTTTTTATCAAAAATTATTCTTCATTATAAAACCGTTTTCTATACAAAAATCTTTTCCCAAAATTAATATTTATTATTGAAAAGAATAGTTTTCGAAAAAATGAGTTTCAAGAAACCGAATAAATAAAAATAGTTTGTCAAAAAAAAGAACTATTTTTATACAAAACGAACCGGACCGTTCATAAAAAAGTTATTCATAATTATTTGCATCAGAAAACTAATGTTGTTAAGGAACTTGTCAAAAAACTGGTTCATTATAAAATAAAATAAAATTTTCGTTTTTTTTTTGTTATGTATCTTATTTTTCATACGACAGATACCCATCCCTGTAATAAACCGTTTTAAAAAACTAAAGTCTTTATTAAGCAGCCCCTTCATTTTCGTATTAAAATTTACTACTCAATGTCAATTTAAAAATTATGTTTTAAATTTAACACTATAATTTAAACCATAAAGCTGCATATTATGAAACTTTCTAAAGAGCTGTTTTTTTTTTTTTGCTGCAAATGTAAAATGCGAGTATAATTTCTTAATTTTTACCTTCCGCTACAGGCATAAATCGTCTGACATATATTGTACAAGCAGAATGAATGAATGATACCCCACATTTTTACAGAAATTAACAGGCATCAAACAAATTATACGTTTTATCTACAGCAACTACCCAGCACACCATTCTAGGAGTGCTCCGAAAAAGGAGTCAGAAAAGAGTCCAACTAAAGAGCATTTTCGGAGCGAAAGAAAAATTTGCTTGTTACTGTCCTGAGTCGGCACGCAGTATGACTCAGAAATTCCATTTAATTATGTGTGTACCAAATCGTTATTGTCCTGTTATTTGTGCTTTGAACAAAAAAAAAAAACATCGCTGTACCACACCAGAATGATAAAAACAAGATTATACAGAGCCCAAAAAACCCCGTCATAAAAGACTCTTTTCTGACATTATCTAAGAGCTCTTTCTGACGGACCATTTTCGAATGTAATGACCCTCTTTTCTGAAGGTTTTCAGAGAAATTATGATTGTTTTTTGGGCTCACAAAGAGACTCTCTACGGACTCATATGGCTTGCTGGGTAAGAACTTATACATACTTCCCAGCAAGCCATATTAGTCCGACAAGAGTCTTTTTTAACTCCTTTTTCGGAGCGCTCCAACTCTTTTCTGACTCCTTTTTCGGAGCGCTCCTAGAATGGTATGCTGGGATATGTATGTACATATATGTATGTGTGTATGTATGTGCCTTTATATACAATACAACATTTGCCGACACGACTTTCAATTCAATGTAATAAATATGAAAAAATAAGAATAGTAAATATCGTTTCTGTGTTGGTTTGTTTAGTCAGTCATTCATTCATAATTTAGCCGCGGAAATAATAATATGACATTTATATGATTCTGACATTATGCCTGTGATTCAAACATTTATTGTTTCGTGATTTTGTTTTTTTTTCATTATTTTTTTCATTCAAGCTTCAATGAATTTTTCGCACATTACGCGACACCCCACCACTAAATATGAGCTAAAGTATAAAAAACAATTTAATAATTTTATATTGTTTTCTGTTTTCTACATTTTTGAATTTATTTAGCTGGCTGGCTGGCTGACTGCTGTTCACAATGATGATGATGATGATGATGATGATTCTGATGATGGTCATAAAAACAGTTTAGTTGAAGTTTAATAGAGTCTTGCTACCTATTTCCTTTATGGCAGTCAACAGGCCAGTTTCAGGCAACATTTAAACACTTTGTAGCGAATTACAAAAGAAAATTGAATTGTAAAAGGGTTTTCAGTGGTGCAAGGGGAAGGTCAACTGTAATAATACATACAATACATTATGGTTATTTTGTGAGTGTATCTAAACACTCTTTACGTTCATGGCAGCAGCATCATCATCATGCTGCCATTAAATAAAACCATTATAATCATCTCATCGTCAAACTCTTGAATTAATATGCATAGTACAGTTTTTTGTTGCCTCTTGTTCCCGAAAATTAATTCCGTATTTATGATTTTGCTACGAGTATGATTATGTTTCGTATGTTTTTTTTTTGCGTGGCTTTGGCTCTATGTTGCTGATTCTGTCGATTATATACGAGTAGTGCTTGAGATGCGATGACTTTTGTTATGATTATTGAGTGTGTTATAGAGTCGATGGATGACGATTATTATGACTATGATTATGGCAACGAGTAGATACTTAACATAGAATAATTATTTCATAATTATATTCACTCTGTCTGTTATTTAAAACTGGCAGTGATTGTAATCTTTGATTGTCATAAAAATAGTCCAGTTGGAAATTTTTCCTCACAATTGACCTTTTCATTTGTGGATCTATAATTTCTCAAGTAGAGTATTGAAAAAAAACAGACTTTTTTAGAAAAGTGGTTTTATGGTTATGGCATTAAAAACTGGTTAACTGGTTTTTCATTATATGATTTATTGTTGAAGTTTTTCTTTATTTTAGAGCCAAAAATTGAATTTCACAAAAAGTTCGTGATATATTTTTACAAGTATGTAGCGAAAAATTTAAGGTAAACAAACCAAAAATACATAAGAATTCAGTAATCAAAATTATTTTTTAATTAGCAATAAAGTTGTTCGACAAAGAGTGTTAGATCTACTACATATCAGTAAAACGTGTCAAAGGTATTTTCAAATTTTACAAAATTAAGACTTCTTAGAGACCTCATAGGATATCAAAATATTCTTAATAAAATTGGCTTATCAGTTGGAATCGGTCTTGGAACCGTGAGCTTTTTTTATTACAAACAGTGGGAAGAAAAACTGTTCGGATGTTTTGCATTAAGGATGGTTCTTTAGGATGCGCTCATGCGGCCTATGCCAATAGTATTCTTTTCCATCAGACTGGTATTGATTGACTTTCGCTTCAAATAACCCATTTCTAGTCATGTACTGTCCAATTTTTGTGGGTTTTACAGAAATGAAAGCATTCTTTCACATTTCTATCGAAAAGTGCTGGCATTTTCTTTTTCACACTAACTGCTAAACCAATTCTATTTAATAAGCGTCTAACCGTCCGGGAATTAACATCCTTACCAATACTTTTTGCAGCATTTTTCTGGGTCTTGATGTCCTTTTTATGTACCAAACGTTCTATCTGCCGGACGGGCATCACTATCAGAAAGCAGTCTTGGTTATTATTGTACTCAGTTTTTTTTATAACATTTACCACGGATTTACTTTAATTTAATTTTTCAGAATTTTAAGGCATGAATAATTATTTTGCAACAAATTTGTCACATTGTTTTCAATTGGCGTTTTTCGCATTTTTAAAGATCTTTTAATTTTTTATTTAGAAATCAAATTAATCACTGCACAGGTCACACAATAACCCAGCAAGCCATATGAGTCCGAAAAGAGTCTTTTCTGACACCTTTTGCGGAGCGTTAACGCTATTTATGAGCCCAAAAAACAATCATAATTGCTCCGAAAACCTTCAGAAAATAGGGTCATTACATTCGAAAATGGTCCGTCAGAAAGAGCTCTTAGATAATGTCAGAAAAGAGTCTATTATGAGGGTTTTTTTGGGCTCTGTGTAATCTTGTTTTTATCATTATTGTGTTTGTTCAAAGTACATAAATAAGTGGAATTTCTGAGTCATACTGCATACTGCGACAGTAACAAGCAAATTTTTCTTTCGCTCTGAAAATGCTCTTTTGTTGGACTCTTTTTTGACCTCTTTTTCGGAGCGCTCCTAGAATGGTATGCTGGGAATGCACAAATAGAGCAATAAAAGCTTGAAAACGAAATCGCAACTAACAAAAAAACCAACGAGTCATATTACGTTACATATTAGCAGAACAATATCGTAATAATGATTATTTCTTGTATTGTGCACAAGTGTCCAAATAGAGAATTTCTTGTTTTTTTTAGTTTTTACTTCATTTTTTTTGAAGCAATTTATGTGAGTTTTTGTACTTTATAATTTAGAATATGATAATATATCAATATTTGTATTATTTTTATTACCTTACACTGGGATTTTCTATACCAAAATAAGAAAATATTATCAATATATATAAAAAGACTTAAAACAAATACAAAATGTTAGAATAATTTTATGTTTTTTTTTTAACAGAAATTAAAACCGTTCTTAATTCTAAAAACCGGTTAACCGATACTATAAAACCGCTTTGTCTAATGACTCAAAAATATAAAATATTTGAAACTGGTGGATTTTTCATATAGAAAAACACCGGTTAACTGATGTACGGTTTCGGTTTTTTAATACTCTATACTCAAGCTTTTGTTTAAATTTGATACTAAATTTGACACTAAAGCGGCGAAAGATATAATTAAAACAATGTTAATCTGCTTTAATTTGCTCTATAAAATTATATTTTAAAACAGTTTTTAAATTTACGCACTCAAGTTGTAAATAAATCGATGTTTAGTTCATTTTTCCGAGGCTGGAGTAGTCTGGGTCTAAAACTTGTATTTAACCCTTTTTTTATCCCGTCGCTGAATTATTTGGAACCAATATGATTATTCAAACAGATAGTTTAATATATTTTCAGAACCGAAGTAATAAATGTGTTTGCTCACATACGATGTCTGATCAAAAAATAACCGTTATTTCAAAATTTCGTGAGTTACGTATGTTCGATTTTCGCATTTTGTTTTCTTTTATGTTGGTACACATGTCTGTTATATATGTTGGTAATATCAGCGATTTTGGATTGTCAGTTTATTTTTGACAGATAAAAAGATTAGTCGGGTTTTGGTGTGCTGTTTGACTTTTTACTATTCGAAAAAATGGATCAAAGAAACTGTATTAAGTTTTGCGTAAAAAATTAAATTAAATCTGCAAGGACATTTTAAATGTTGACTGAGGCGTTTGGCGAGTCTACTATGAGCAGAACACAAGTTCAATTGTGGTATAACCGGTTTAAGGATATTATATTCAGTTTCACCCAAAGAAAAAATATAATTTACATTAACACCACCATCACTTAAATGTTTTTTTTTTATAAATATTATGGTTGTTGTTTATATGATTGCGGCAACCATAAAAGTTTATTGTACGACTCACTTGACTGTGTTAGTTCTAAATATGATTGAAGTATGTTAGTTATATGTTGATGGTTAAGTTAAGTATATGTTTGATACAATCTTGTAAATCGTAATTTTAACATATTCTGATTGTCACAATCATATATAGTATATGTTATATTGGTAGAAATATTGAAATGATTGGGATGATTATGTAGAATCATATTTTTTCTATTTATGTAAAACAGAAGACAAAAGCTTTTTATAGGGGTAGGGGTTTGAAGGATAGTTACTCAATACCTGTTAGTTCGCTTAGCAATTTTTGCAATAATTTATAAATCCTCGTTCACATTTTAACAATTTCCTTTAACAAATTTCAGCGCCAGTGTGAACCCAACATATTGATAAATAAGTATTTGCAGCCTGCACAAACAATATGGTGTTCTAATACATATTGTTTTCTTCCTGTGTTTTTTTTTCTGGCATTTAACTGATTATATAAGTAGGTCTTTAATGGTTAGCTTGCTTCTATTCTACTACGACTGCTGTCATCCTGATAGCCTTTGGTAGCTTAAACTACGTACATAACTTAATTCGTTTTATTCATTCGCCTTGGTTGCTGGTTAGTGCTGACTGACAGTTATTGTGTATTATTTGGTCGGTTTGGCATTTAAATGTACCGAATACTAGTTGTTATTATTGCTGTATTATTATTATTATGATTATGATTTCGCATAATAATAACAATAATCATAACAATCATAATACTAAAGTTGATAATGTCGATGTTGATGCTATAGCCGATGGCTGCTGTTATAGCTAGTTGTTGATTTCTTCAAAATTTCTGACAGCCACAATAACGTAGAGCAGAGATTGGGTCATTCAAACGTAACGTTTGTTCGTTCAACCATATTTATGTGAATAAATTTTGCAATTGCCACTCTCATACCAACATACATACATATATAGGAAACAGTCCTACTTGTTGTCTTCACTAGCAGCAGCACTACAGCCAACATTATAAAAATCATCATCATCATCGACGTCGTCGTCATCTCATTGTTTAATGTTGTGCAAAAGCGGGCGTGTATTTTTTATATTTAATGCTTTAATACCTTCCAGCTTTTGCTATCGCCAGAGAGGAATGAGTAGAATCGAATAGTATAGTAGTACCCGTTTAATAAGGCAAGTACAAGTACTAAGGCAAATAGAGCAAAAAAAAACATATAATGAAATACATATACATACATACATACAAACATACATATTTGCATACGACTACATTTGTAAGAAATATCAGCTATATATTCCTATACATAAATGCCTAAACTACTGCCTTCTGCCACCCCCTATTATACAGAGTGAGTTCGGCATATTTTTTGGCACTCTAACTATACAAAGAAACCATTGCTGGGAGTCAGCATTGACGCAAGAGTATCAAGCATCACTTTAAATGATACGAGTACATAGCTACACACACTCGCATTTACTAGACTAGTATGTATGTATATCGAAATTAACCCCTTTTGGCTTTGAATGCAGGAATAGCAAATAATAACAGCATAAATTTAATGATATTGATGGAGACAGTCCATTCAAGGAGTGTTTTAATTGGAACGAATTCAAATGATTAAAAGTGTGTTTATACACACAGCGAAAAAATATAGTTGTACATGTTCACCACAACAATGTTGACATTTTTAATTTTTTTTTTTTTTAATAATGTTATGATCTCTGTAATTATTCGTATGTTTGCGGTAATCATAACATGATTTATGATATCGAATGCCATAATCTCAAATAAAAAAATTACGATCAATTTTACTCGATATCGAATGCGGTAATTTGGCCCCAGATTTCTACAACTCGCAATAAACAACAATTATGTATGAAAATCAGCCCTATCGTGAATAAAAATTCCACATGAAATTTGTTCCCTTTTATTTTTTTAACATTGAATTTTAATAGGAAAAATGTGAAAAGGGAACAAATTTCATAAGGAATTTTTATCCACGATAGTGGTGAATAAGTATTTTGAATCTATAGGAGCTTGTCAATGCTTAACAGAAAACTCACTTTCACTCTCACTCTTTTAAAGAACTGTTTTATTAAAAATTTATGAGTGCATCTACTAAGTTCAAATAATATCTGCAAGTATTTTTACGTTTACAACGGTTCGCTCAATGTAGTTTGCGTAATTGTATACAATTTATGAATATTTCTAGAGTTCATAAAAAACGATCCTCACACCCAGATATTTTATTTAAGAACATTCCTAGAATTTTGTTTTAAGCACAAATTTCTGAATCCTTTTAAAGCAGGTTTCAAAATTGGTTTTTATATCTAGTTTCTGGTTTATAAAATTGTTTGTTTGTTTGTTGTTAAACCTTTAATCATATTAGCTTAAATTGTTTAATGTTCTATGTTGTTGTTTTGATGTTGTTATTGTTGCTGTTGCTGCTGCTATTTCCTCCCATTCATTATTCATTACAGTTATTTACATGCCAGTCCAACTGTTCTAATTCATTTATTCATTCATTCAGTATTTTCCCCTCGGTCTGGTTTAAGTCTATTGTGACAATTTTTATGTGTATATGTATGGATGTGTTTTTGTTGTTTCTATTTTTTGTGTAGAGTATCACCAGAAGTAGAAGAAGCTGGAAAAAAAAACAATATTTTATGTTTCACTTTCATTTCGTTGAACACGCCTCAACGCGTTTCTCTACGCAATTATTATCTATTGATGTTAAATCTTGTTGCTATTGCTGCCAAAGTTGCTTGTTTGCTGTTGCTATTGTTGTGGTATTATTGTTGTATGTTAAGTTTTATTTTTATTTTCAAAATTCAAAATTTTTCACAAATAGCGTATAAAAAAAATCTCATCTGTTTGAAAAAAAAGTAGTTGTATTGCATTGTGTGTGTGTAATTGTATGAGCATTTTTGTGTTGAGGATTTAAATAATGTTTGTTGCTTTTTACCACCCCTATTTCAAATGTTTTCATAATGTTGTTTTTTTTTTGGATCTAGTACCCAGCATACCATTCTAGGAGCGCTCCGAAAAAGGAGTCAGAAAAGAGTCCAACAAAAGAGCATTTCGGAGAGCTCCGAAAAAAGGAGTAAGAAAAAAGTCCAACAAAAGAGCATTTTCGGAGCGAAAGAAAAATTTGCTTGTTAATGTCCTGAGTCGGCACGCAGTATGACTCAGAACTTCCATTTAATTATGTGTGTACCAAATCGTTGTTGTCCTGTTATTTGTGCTTTGAACAAAAAAAAAAAAACAGCTGTACCACACAAGAATGATAAAAACAAGATTACACAGAGCCCAAAAACCACTCATAAAAGACTCTTTTCTGACATTATCTAAGAGCTCTTTCTGACTGACCATTTTCGAATGTAATGATCCTCTTTTCTGAAGGGTCCGAAAAAGGTGTCAGAAAAGACTTATTTTGGACTCATATGGCTTGCTGGGTATTCATTCATATTGTTGTTATTGGGTGTATGTGTGTTTATATATGAGTAATGTGAGATTTTTATTTCTGGTTTTTTATTTAATGCCTTAAATGGAAAATTAACTTTTTTTTTTGAAAATTTACAAAATGTAAATTGTTTTTTTTATTTTTCATTTAAGGTTGCAATTTAAAATAACGTGAAGATTACATTAGTTGTTGTTTTTTGTTGAATTTTAGGTAATAAGAGACAAACAGATAGATCGTATCGTTTGAAATTCTAAACAATTTTTCATATACTTACATTGGTATGAAGAATTCCTGATTGCTTGTATAATTCATAATTAGGTTGTGATTGTTCTACTAGTTTGGTTTTTCAACTGTGAAGTGTTTTGTGCATTTTTTTTTTTTTGTGGAAGCTGTTACATTTTTTTAGCCTGAATTTCTTTAGAATTTTGAAAAGTTTTGTATATATTGAAATTTTGAAGATATACTGCCGTATTTATAAAGTAGACTCGAGTGTACTTTAAGAAAATTTTGTATGAAAATTTTGTCTTAAGACTTCAAGTCTACTATATTTTTTATAAATACGGCAGATAGTCTCTTTAACGGTAAACATTTATGTATATTTTGCCTTTTATCGGCTTAAAATTCAAATGAGTTGTTGAGATTTATATGAAAAAAGTAATATGTGTTACAGTTTGAATGATGGGAAATAATATTACACAGTGGGCTCAATTGGGAATATTTATAATAATAAACTACACTAAAACTAACCATTATTTCAACCACAAAACAAAGAAAATGGTAAACAGCGGTTTCGGTTTTGATAAATTAAAGCTTACTGTTAATTATCATTTTTACTTGGAAGCCGATTATTTCAACTTGCTAAGTTGCGTGCAAATTCGGCAACATCAAAAAGCACAACAAACAACAACAACAACAAAATTAATCACCAAAAACTTCCAGTCGAATTATTTGCGAATACATATAATAACATATAAATTCCCTGATATTACTTTACAGGAAAGCAAATGTCTAATTTTGGCTCATGTTTAACTCTCAGCTCGCTTTTCAACCTGAAAACGATAGAGAAACTACTTGACATTTACACTAGGGAAACCTACATCCATACAAAGAATATAATTGTTCATGCTCACCGCAATCATTTCGACATTTATCTAAGAGCAGCATATAATGATTCATGAACACGAATACCATAATTACTACAATCATATACAGTTAGCGTCAATATAAAGTACACATCTAATATTGTTTAAAAAAATGTACAGAGCTGGACTTATAATTAGAAACGACATTTCAACATATATATTTGTTCATATATTTTAAAAATTTAGTTCAACATATTAAACCTAATAACTAGAAATAGTAAAGTAGCCAGACAGCCAGCTGGCAGTGATTCTGAGTCGATCGATATACTTTAAGATGGGTGTTGGACCAATATTTCTGTGCGTTACAAACATCAGCACAGATCCAATATACCCTCCCCACTATGGTGGTGTAGGGTATATAAAATCACAGTATCAAATTAACTTATACACAAAAAAAAAAACGCAATATCAGATTGGTCACATAATTAGAAACTAAAAATTAACCGTCTCATTTAAAAAGTACATGACTTGTTTTTGCCCATTTTCGAAACTAAACCGTATCGAAATTATTACAAGTTATTCTATTGTTTAACAAATTATACTCACTTTGTCACTAATATTTAGAAAAGTTTAAGAAAAAAAAATACGTGTTGCTAATTACGTGGCCAGCAAAAAAAAAAAAAAAAAAAAAAAAAACAATTGTGAAAATAATATTTTTATATTTTTTTAATTTTATTTAGAACTCAAAGTGTTGCCCATCAACAACAATGTTGATTGTTTATTCATTGAATAACGGAAAAACAATTTACAGTGTAGGTATTTAAAGCAGCTACCCAGCGATCTTATTATATTAAAGCATCGTTTCTAATTATATGTCCACCACTGTAGGTATATACTAAGTACAAAATTAAAACAATAAACAATAACAAAAACTAGAAAAATAAGGAAAATAAAAAAATAATTCGCTTTTATTGGAAAAGTATCAGATTTTCCATGTCAAAATAAAGACAACAGGTATATTAAACTTATATAAAACATTGTATTTGTAGTCCATTTGCCTTGATTATGTCTGACTGTTTTAGTAAAATCAGGCGAAATTTTGTTCCATCCATACTGTATTATTGCGTTTAGGCTATACTTGAAAGAAATAATTCTTTGCCTTTTTCCAGATATTTCTACAGGTATAATAATAATGGATTGAGGTCTGGGGACTGCGGAGGATGTTGTAAAGTTTATGGACAATAATTGAGCAACCACTCTTTCACAATTTTGGAGGTCTGATTAGGTTCATTGTCCGGTTGGAAAATGCAGTTATGTTCTAGTTCTAATTTCTCTGCAGTAGTGGCTATATTGGTTTTTAAAATGTGTAGATAATCTTCCATCCTCTGGTCCGATCCAGAGCATTACTGAGTCGCCTCCATGTTTTACAGTCTTGATAAGATATTTATTACTATTGAACCGATAGACTAGGCGATAGTGTGCCGAACTAGACAAAAAGCTTCGCAGTTTGTGTTTGTTAATTAATGTTTGTTAATTTGCTAAAAAAAACAAGGTTTCGTTCGTCATATTTTTAGGTGGTCTTCGACTCCAAATATCTCAAATTTATTTTCATCAGTGAAAATAATATTATGTATGTATATTAAAAAATTTGAGGCTCGGTTAGGTTGTTCTGTTATATAAAGGGCTTCTTATGTGGCACTCTACCATGTAGGCCATTTTGATGCAAGGATTTTCGAATCGTACTCTCACTTACAGGTTTTCCATAAGTTTCACTTCTCTTGCTTGCTTTAGCTCTTACCTCAATTTTTGTAAAAGTCTTTGGTCGTTTTGCACCAGGCAAATTGTTTACCGTATTGTGTTTGGTATACTTGTCTATAATTTTTTCTTATTAAACAGAGATACCTTCCAATGATTTTACTGAATAACTCTTTAGTTTTTATATTTATATTACTATAATTAAGCTTTTTTCAATAATATCTGGTGGTGACTTTATTTTGACGCTCACTAATATATTAATTCCTACAATTACAGTTCCGTATAGTTTTTTAATCCCAAAAAAATTCTTCGTTATTTTTAAAATTTTTGCCTATTGAGCGGACAACAATCTCATAACCGGACGCAAACACTTGTTGTTCATACTAAAGGAGATTTTCCCCCCATAACCGGACAGATTACGGAAATGCTCCCATTACTCTCACAAGCGGACAAATTTGTCAGTTACTTTGGTATATTCATATGACAGAGTATACTGTAGAGTGGTTCGAAAAAAAGTCGATTAAAGATAATGTAAAAATAATTCCAGAAAAAATTTTTTATTTTTTTGCCACGCCTACAAATACCGCCCTTTGATATGATACTTACATATGCTGCCTTTACATGGTGGAACTGGTGACTGAGATCCCTGTTTAATAATGATTAGTGTTATTACTAACGAGAAAATTAAACCTGCGATAAACCAGGCATAAAGCTTTATATAAAAACTTAACAACAAATTATGTGTCTTTCAGTGACCTATTGTCCCCAGCTTCGATCAATTGAACAATATTGAACTAGGAAAAGGCAAAAAAAAAATGTTGGCGATTAGTGTGCTGGTAGAAATATCCCACATTGTGTAGACAAAAAACCATTTTTTTAAATGATCTTTTTTTTTTATTTGTAATTAATAGACAATAACTGTCTAATTGTTGCTTTCTGTAACAAAATGTTAAATTTGTCTCTGCTCTACTGACTGACAGTCAGCATTTCAAAGTAAACTGTTCTCAGCCTTGTAATTATTTATTTAACCATTTCTCTTGATTGACTTAAAGGTTAAAGAAATTATTTTCGAAAACAATTTACTTTACAGCAAACAAACAGCATAACACAGCACAGCACAAGCTAAGAAACTAAATGAATAAATATTGAAATTGGGATTAATTTACCTATTTATTCATCAGATAGTACAGAGCCTGCATACAAACAAACATAAACAAATACTTTTAAAAGAAAGACGTATAGACATTTCTTATCTCAGCTATTAAATGCTTTTATAAGGCTTGTTGCTGATGATGATGATGATGATACAACAATTTAAGCAAATATGTAATGAAATATTTAAAAACTTAAATCTTCAAATGCCGTTTCTCCTACATATCTTATTGTGCAGTCTTTAAAGAGCTGAGGTCGATGAGTTAGAAAAACCCCCTGCTTCAGTGAAATAAAACATCAAACAACAAGTGCACAATTTTGTTAGTGATTTTTTTTTGTTTCTGCTTTCTTTAAATATTTACCTACTCAAATCATTTATAGTCACAGTCATATACTTTAAGTACACAAAGTCTTTGTTTTTTGTACACTGCTTATCAAACATCATCTCTTAATTTTCCTACAAAAAAATAAAAACAGAAATTAAAATAAAATAAAAAGCTATTTTTTTTTGCTGTTTTGCTCTGTAAGAAGTATGTAGTCAACACTGCTGCTGCTGTTGCATGAATGACAAACGTAAAATTATGTTGTTGTGTACAGGAGAAACAACAAAAAAATACTTATTAAGGTTAGTACATATAGTAAATTTACATCTCGTAATTGACTTTTGAAATTAAGTCACTATAATGATAACTTCTAAAGAGCCCTGGCAAAGAAAAAAAATAAATAAATAAAACATTATAAGAGGACCCCAAGGTAATGATGAATGCTCCTGTAAGACATTGCTTAATGCTAGCTACTGTACTACCCACACAGACCCATACAAACACACTTACAGACACATCCATACATATTTATTATATAAATTATGAAGCTGTAGAAGAGAAAAAAAACAAGATGTAATAAAAAAATCTAAAACGTACTCAAGTACTTCATTAAGGTCTTTTAATGGTTCTTCAAACAAACAAATGTATAGAGAGCAAGACGTAGCGACGAGATGTATCCAAACATCATCCATAGAGTAACAGAATTTTTAGTTTTTTTTTTTTTTAAGGGGAAGTTAAGCATTATAAATCTTGATACTTTAAGTGTTTTCTTCATCTATTTATTGCTTTCATACTTTTGCTTAAAATTTTATATGTTTTTTAATTTCTTCAGATGCGTTGTACGTCTTGGTCGTGGCTGCTGTTATTCACAAGTGCAAAGAAACTTAAACTAAAACAAACAAAGATACATATTTATAATAAAATTTACATTTCAAATCAATAATCATTTCAATGAGACTTGAAATTAACTACCATTTTTAAATAGCTAGTTTTCAAGTGCTACTTTAGAGAATCAGGGACCGTATAAGTCATAATCTATTTGCGTAAGGGAGGATGATCGATTTTTAAAAGACTAGTTAAATACATTTTGGAATAAAAAGTGCTTCGTTAGAAAAGTTTACAGGTAGTTAATTAAATAAAAGATGATTGCATAATGTAGGCCTTATGGCAAGGTCAGCAAGTGTCTGTAATTTAGGATTTTGTGAAATTTTGTTACGATCGCTTCCTAACAACATATTTAAACTAAGAATTATACGAATATAAGCAATTTTGAAGACGTAATTATTTATGTTTCTGTAAAAACAAATAAAAACTCTATAAAGCAAAGCTCATCATTATTTTAATTCCATTACACCATCTATGACTGATGCTTAAATTTTAGTTCTAAAAGACCCAAGTTTATGTTTAAATTCGAGTATTAAATGACCTGCACATGAGATTTCTTTTTGGAGTTCCAAGAGCTGCTTAAATTGGAATTTTAAAAGACCGCAAACTGACGCTTTAAATTGGAGTTCTTAAAAACCAACGATTACTGCTTAAATTGAAGTTCTAAAAGAGCCACATTTAGGTTTAAAATGAAGTACTAAATAATCTGCAATTGAGATTTAATTTGGAGTTTTAAGAGACCAACGGTTGTTGCTTAAATTAGAGTTATAAAAGACCCACTATTGCTGCATAAATTATGATGATGTTTTAAATTGGAGTTCTAAAAGACCCTAGTTTATGCTTAAATTCGTGTACTAAATGACATGAAATTTAGATTTAATTTGGAGTTCTAAAGGACCAACGATTGCTGCTTAAATTGGAGTTTTAGAAGACCCCAAACTGATGCTTTAAATTGGAGTTCTTAAAAACCAACGATTACTGCTTAAGTTGGAGTTTTAAAAGACCCAAATGTATGCTTAAATTATAGTACAAACTGACCTGTAATTTGGATTTAATTTGGAGTTCCAAGAGACCAACGATTGCTGCTTAAATTGGAGTTTTAAAAGAATCCAAAATTGGAATTTTAAAAGCCCCACCATTGCTGCATAAATTGGAGTTCAAAAAAACCCACTACTGATGCGTTAAATTGGAGTTCTAAAAGACAAACGATTGCTGCTTAAATTGAAGTTCAAAAAGACATACGACTGATACTTAAATTGGAGTTCTTAAAGATCCACAACTGATACTTTAAAAAGGAGTTCTAAAAGACACACGATTCATGCTTATATTAAATTACCTGTGATTGATGCTTTAATTGGGATACCAAATTTAAGTACTTAAATACGATTACTAAAACATGTACGATTGATGCTTAAACTGAAATACTAACTGACCTACGATTAAGGCTTAAACTTAAGTACTAAAAGACTTACAGCGGATGCCTACAATGCCTAGAAATTTCTAAGATTTATGTAATTAAAATCAAGTCTATATACATACATACATGCATAATTTCATATATCTCTGCTTCTGCAAACAAACTTCTTTAAAGGAAAATTCATCACTAATTTATTTCCCTAACACCATCACAATCTACATTCTTAGTTAATTCATCATTTACACAAAAATATTCCTACTTATTTGCAACTAATTTGCAAAATTCCCTACAGATAAATTGTTTTTAATTTCCCTAAAGATATTTAAGTAAAAAGTTTATTTTTGTTTTTTGTTTTGCCATTCATCAACGAAATAACAATAAAACAACAAACGAAAATAAACACAAGTGGAAAGCAACTACGTAAAAATACTCGTCAGAAAATAAAAATTATAATATTATGAATACAATTTGAAATAAAATTTTAACACTTATTTGTATTTGCATTTTCATAAACATTAATTAACTGTATGATGATTTTAAACGCCGCGCCAGCATCATCGCAGAGTTTATTGAAATCACTATAATCATCATCATCATGTACATATTTACTTTATATGTACCAGCAGCAACGTCTGTCTCCTTTTGTACAAACGGCATCCATCATTCATTCATTTAAGTTCATAAAAAGCAACAGCCACAGCAATTATCATTGATTTAAATTATTATTATTATTTGCTATTGTTGTGTTTATTGTTGTTTTGCTTAAATGCTGTGTTGCTTTTCTTTCTATGGTATGAAAAATAAAATAATTTTTCACATTCTCAGAAATTTTGAAAATCTTGCAATGTATCTTGATGGTTTGTGTATTTGTGCAAAACATTAAAAAATTTATTGTTTTTACAGTATTTTTTTTTTTTGGAAAAACATTTTCTGCTAAAACGACAACAATAAAACTCACTTCAAAATTACAAGAAACAAAGCAGCATCAGCGAATTTTCTTTCAATTTTCATCAGCTGAAAATTGTATTTCATAAAAGTGAATGGCAAAATAATGTTTTTCTTTCTTTTTAAAAAAAAAAAAAAAAACTCTAAAAACTTTAGATAAACAAATGTGGGCACCAAGATTTAAAAGAAGGTTGTGTAATAAGTTTAAAAGTCTTATTTATATATATTGACCCCCTTATTCAAAAACGATTATTAAATTTAACAAACGTTTATTAAGCAAATTTTTATATGGAAATCTGTCTTAATAAACGTTTGTTAAATTTAATAGTCGTTTTTGAATAAGGGGGTCAATATTTTCCAGTTGTAACTGGTTACAGCGCTTGACAAACAATATTTGTTTGCTGCAAACGTAGTTCATGCTTTGAGAACTAACCTTCTGTTATTGCAACCATAAAAATGAATGCAATTGCCACATAGAGAAAACATGTACATTTTAACTTAAGCCAATGATTTTGTTACAGCAACTAAAATTTATTGTTCTAGATGCAATATACTTGAAGTTAAAGTTGCTGCCACCGAACAAAACAATTGATGATGCCATCATGTGATTCGCTTGACTTACAATTTGATTACATCAACTGAAACAGTGTTTTTGTGTAAACAAATTTGCCTGTCAAAACGAATTTGCTTTCTTGCTTTTGAAATGTTGACCGTACTTTACGTATTATTGAGAGTCAAGTGTTTAAGTGTGTATTTTCAGCCTGGTCATTAATCGCTTAAAATCTCAAGTAGTAGATGCTACTTGAATTTTTTTTTGTTTCAGAAAAATAAAACGTACAAAAATAATTCTCTAAAATATTGCTCATTCAGTTAATCTCCATAGAGATTTTTCTATAACATTGTCATTGCTGCGTTATAACAAAAGTGCTATAAGATATATTAATTACATAATAAGTTGGAGTATTAATAGGCGTACAATTGATGCTTAAAATCGAGTACTAAAAGACGTACTAGTGACGCTTAAAACCGAATACTTAAAGGTCTACAATTTTATTTTAATGGAATACTAAAATACGCACGATTCAAGCGATTAGTTAAATTCAAGTTCTAAGATATCTATAATTTAATCTTAAATTCGGGTACTTAAATACGAGTAATTTGTGCTTAAATTTGAGTATCAAGAGTACTTAAATAGAAGTACTAAACAAATCTAGGTTTAAGTCTTAAATACGATTAATAAAAGACTTACGATCGAACCTTAAAATCATGTACTAAAATACATCCGATTAATGCTTAAATTCAAGTACTAAAAGTACTTAAATAGAAGTACTAAAAGATCTCGGTTTAAATCTTAAATTCGATTAATAAAAGACTTACGATTGAACCTTAAAATCGAGTATTAAAATGCGTGCAAATGATGCTTAAATTCGACTACTAAAATACGTACGATTTAAATTTCGAGTATTAAAAGTACTTAAATTGGAGTACTAAAACATGTACGATTAAATCTTAAATTCGAGCAATAAAAGGCTTACGATTGTACCTTAAAATCGTGTACTAAAAGATCTACGATTAAAACTAAAATTTAAGGACTAAAATTCAAACTGAATTCGAACTAGAGGATCATTGGTTAAAGTTTACATTACAATCTAGTCTTGAGGCTTAAACTAAAGTACTAAAAGTTCTAAAAGATTGGAGTTTTAATTGCAGATCTTTGGGAATTTGAGTACTAAACGTCCAACTATAGATACTTAAATTCGAACTAGAGGATCATTGGTTAAAGTTTACATTACAATTTAGTCTTGAGGCTTAAACTAAAGTACTAAAAGTTCTAAAAGATTGGAGTTTTAATTGCAGATCTTTGGGAATTTGAGTACTAAACGTCCAACTATAGATACTTAAATTCGAACTAGAGGATCATTGGTTAAAGTTTACATTACAATTTAGTCTTGAGGCTTAAACTAAAGTACTAAAAGTTCTAAAAGATTGGAGTTTTAATTGAAGATCTTTGGGAGTTTGAGTACTAAACGTCCAACTATAAATACTTAAATTCGAACTAGAGGATCATTGGTTAAAGTTTACATTACAATCTAGTCTTGAGGCTTAAACTAAAGTACTAAAAGTTCTAAAAGATTGCTGTTTTAATTGAAGTGCTGTGATTGAAGCTTAAATTGTGATACTATAAGACATATGAATGAAGCTTAAATGGAAGTACTAATAGACACATTAAATTTATAAATAGCAAATAAAATTATGCAAAATTTTAAGCTTTCGATAAAGGAAAATAAAATTGTCACTTTGAGAATTATTTCTGCGAAAGCTTTTAAAAGCTAGTACACGTTATATGAAACGGTTCTGGAAACAGTGAAAAAGATTAACATAGCAAACAGACCTAATTGGAAACCGTTCGAGAACTAGTTCTTTTATCATTTGTTTTGCTTTGGTTGAAAATTGAAATTAGTTCAAGAAGGAATTTGTATTGAGCCAAAGAACTAATTCCTAGAAACCTGTATACAATTATTTAAGGAATCGACTAATTCTTTCGGAAAGCTGTTCTAATTAACTTGTTTATAAATTATCATAGAACAACTTAATGAAGGTCATTCGAGACTACTGCATGATCTATAGTACTAGTTTGGAAACAGGCAATAATAATAATTGCCAAACAATTGGTTTCTGAAAACCTCTAGGGTGATAATAGTCTTCCACAAAAACGAATCTATAAAAATAAAATTCAAATTTTAACCTCTTGACACACGCCCCCAAAATGAAAATGTTTACTTGTAGATTCGAATCGATTAAACAGAGTGAATGTGTGAGTGTACGAGTTGTATGTGTGTAAAGTATTATAAAAAGGAAAAGTGATTTTTTTTTGTGGGTTTAATTTCTGCGTTACATTTCTGTAATGTTGTTATTCCAACATTTAATGGCATGACATGAATGTTATAAATGACAAAAAACAATCTGTGTCAAAAAATCAGTGTTTTCCTCTCTCACTTCTCTGTCTCAAACTTTGTAAAATGTTTTGTTGCTTGTATTTTTGCACGTTATTTTTAAAGCAGCACAATTTTTTCTTTTTTTTTTTCCTCAAAATAGAATTTTTTAGGTGAAACACATTGAAGAGAATACAGAAAATAAAGTAGCAGCTTCACAACGCTGCATCATCTTTACAATTTACAGTGTCGTTGGTGTAACCTGGCTTGGATTGGCTGGCTTTGGCAATTCATGGCAGCCGGGGTTTGAGAATTTCAGAGGTGGTTGGAATAAAATTGTAGGAAATATTTAAGAACGATGAACGTTGTTCAAATGTGGCACAATGAACGAACGTTAAAGAAAGTAAAAAACAATAAGACAATTATTTAAAATAATTTTTTGTCAAGTGTTATTAAAACAAGTGAAGGGTTTTTGTTTTTGCTTCTCTTCTTTTTTAATATTTTTCTATGGAGGACAATTAAATCACAGCTGGATTTTATTTATAAATCCGCCTGTGTGAGTCGTTGGATCTGTGCAAATGTGCAAGATTGTAATGAAATGTAATGTAAGTACAAGCAAGTATGTACTGGTACGAGTTTACTTGTACTTACAATAATTTCAGACACAAAATTAAATGAGAATAATTTAAATGTGTTTGATAACAAAAACAGAAAAAAAAATGAAAAAACACTAAGAACAACTACAAAAACAATACCTGAAATGAAGAGAGAAGACAATTGTAATGTAAATGAAAACGATTGTAATTTGAGAAATTAAGTTTGCAAATGACAGACTTTGTGTAATAAATGTTAAAAAGTAAAATCTGACGGTAGTCAAGAAGGAAGGATGAATGGATGGATGGATGGATGGTTGGTTCATTAAGATATGAAATTGTGTTGTAGAATATATACATACTTAGGTGCTTAAGTGTAATTTGAAACTTATAGACTTCTATAGATAATAGTGTTTTAGTGAAATTAGGTCTAGTTTCTGTTAATTTGCATTTAAGGCATTTTTAAGTCTCAAATTATGTACTTGTTAATGAAATTTGAATTAGGAATTCTTTAAAAGTGAACTTAAAAATTTAAATGATGGTAGATATTGAGAGCCTATAGTAAAAACATGACAATATTTACTTTTATTCAATTCGTTTTACAAAGTAAAGTTCTTCGTAAAACCTCAAAATTAAGAAATTTTTTGTATATTAAAATAAAGGCTAGTATACATATGTTAATTGACTTCAAAAGTTTGGTTTAGAAGATAAAGTTTTGTTAAGTTCAGTGATCAAAATAGGAAATTCTGTTTGAAATTTAAGCATAATTAACTTGAACCATTAAACAAAATCTGTACACAGAACGCCACTTTGAAACATGCCGAGATGCATTCGGCCGACGATTGTTAAGCCAACAACAGTATCAACTGTTTGATGTCTAACTTGAGACACTGCAAATTTACTTAATTAGTGGCCGGTACTTAGGAAGTCCGACTCGGAATAGTTACTGGGCGAGAGCAAGGTCTGCGTGAGAACCATGATAGGAGTTATCACGGGCCATTGTATGATAGGTAGAATGGCAAGGATAATGGGATCTGATTTGTCAGACATGTGCGGGTTATGCGAGGACCCAGAGGAACTGGAGACGATCGAGCACAATTTGTGCCATTGTCCCAGGCAGGCAGTAGATTCATAAGCGAATTAGGGGATATCTCGGGTTGTAGGCTCGGGTATCTCAAAGGATTCGTAATGAATATGGCCTGGCTGCGCAACAAGGGAAGGGGCTTTGTGAGGGCTTAGACGTTTCGCTCTTTGAATGTACTAAGTGTCTCCTACTATTTCTGCAAGGCATCACAATGGACTGCATTGGTCTCTGGGTGATGGTGTGGGGAGAACCTCACACCGGCCTTCTGACCTAACCTAACCTAATATCAAGAGGCTTGGATGGGCATCAGTCTCTCCTGAAAGAGATCTTTATAAGCAAAATTTAAAAGCCGAGAATTTGGTACTCAATTTAAGTTTCCAATATAAACTTTTTTTTAAATACCACGCTCTAAATATCGTGTTTAACTAAAGGACGTGTAAGAGAAAGTTTAGTAAACGTTTGACTATTAAAAAATACTAAAAACGATCAAAACAATCTTAAATTAGCTAAACAAAAAATTGCTTCAGTTGTAACACAAATTTATATAAACTAAATTAGCCAGAAATAAGATTTCATTAGGAAACCTTTCCCATTTCTGAAATAAACATTTCAAAAGTAACTTTTATTTAGTATTGTAGAAATAGATATAAGTATGCATTAATGTTAATATAAATATACAATGGGGGTATTTTAGGTACTTACATAAAAATAAAACTAAAAGGAAAAATTAAAAAAAAATTGTTTGTTTTATGTTTAATATTTAACAAAATAATTTATAAATCAAAACTAAAAGTATCAAGTTCTAAGAATAAAGACAAACGACAGAAAAACCAGCTGTGTGTAAGCAATTTTACACTATACAAAACTTTAAGGATTAAAAGACGCTTTTATCTACAATATAGGCAGGAAGAATTTGCAAAATACGCAGATAGTCTTCTTTCCATATCATGGCATCCCTTCTATTATGACCTACATATTGCTTTTTTACCATCGTATCTATGAATTCACTGGGCAGTTTGGTGCCAGCAATATTGTTTTCCGTCGGATTGAAAACGATTAAATTTGGATACGTCTGACCAGATTACATGTTCCCAGTCATCTACTGTACAGTTTTTGTGCTCTTCCTGCAAAGTTTAAGCGTCTTTTGACATTTGTTATCGACAATTTTTAATTTTTTTTTTTACTACTTGCTCTATTAAGCTCTTGTGCAAAGTCGTCTCTAAACCCTTTAGTTTCAATTTGTGGCTACAAAAATAATAATGCATTAAAATCGTTACAACGGACTCAAAATAAGACTCTGAAACCCGTATTTATCTTACCAATACAGTATTCCACTTTGTCTCTTTGCGTCTGTAAGAGGTCTGTACAAATATCGTTTACTTATTCTTGTTTTTAAGTCTTTAGTTAGCTAATGTCAAAGGCTTAACTAATGATTCTTTATTCGCAATGCTTAGTTTACCATTAGTTAAACCCCCAAACGTCGTTAGTTAACTATTAGTCAAATAACAGCTGTTGCTATGCAAATAAAGTTTACAATTGTTTTCGGCGACAAATTGTAAATATGTCTTACGAATTTGAATAATGGCTAAATTCACAGTCTTAATAGTAATAGTTAAACAATAGTTTGTATTTTAGTTTACCAATAGTTAACTAATGACCGAGAATTCGGCCATAAGAAACACTGGTCACAATGCAATTACATTTCATACCAGTCAAATACGTTTCAATACAAGAAATAATTCGAGCTTAAGGGTATCGAGATGTCGGTTAGAATCAACAAAACAAAAAATCGAATATGTTGGTGGTTTTAAAATTTAAATTCAATGAATTACCGCAAAATTTAAAAACAATTGAAAGAATCTCACATTTCAAAGTGATTTTAATAAACTATGTTTTACAATATCTTAAACTGCTTTTAATATTATCTGCATACATATTTAAACAATTGAATTTGATATAAATTTTATATTGGATTTTTTTAATATTTTGTTCATTATATAATTACATTTCACTACAAATTTATAACTATTTTATGCCAACTTACCTCAAAAATGTCTTTATGTCAGTGGCATACATTTTCAACCGTGTATTTAGAATGTAATTTAATGTTAGGAAATAATAATGTGAAGGACTCCTGCCCGTCGACTAACGGGTTTGCTTATTGCTATAGAAGCATCTTTTGGTGTTAAACAATTGCGCTCTTTTCATGTGTGTTATCATGACATTATCAGACATTAGTCTGCTTACGTTAATAGCATTTTGCGATGTCTGATTTGTGGTTTAGGATTTTAATTGCCACTGATTGACTTATTTTAAGCTTTTTAGTTAGAGAAAAGCTACTTTTTGTCATATTGTTAGAATATTGTTTTCAATCAACGTTACAGTTTCTTTATTATTTATTATAATTTGATTTGTGTTGGATAATTTACAAAAAGTGTTTACCACATGTAAACAAATTAAGGCCAACCTAATGTTTTTTTGTAAGTCATAAACAAAACCAACACATCAAATCTAATGATAAACTTTGATAGTTTTTGCTAATATTTCAAAGGACACACTTGTCCGAAATTGAGTATATGCAAGTTTGTTTTATATTTATTGGTTATTGTTTTCCATCTTTTATTGTAAATTATTTATATGCTAAGCTATGGATGACAAAAAACATTTTTAAATTTTCTTGATTAGTTTTATTTTTATGCAATAAATAGTGCACAAGACACTAACCAGTAACCATTTGTGCTCCGCACTGTACTTTAAGATCGCAGCCTATTGTAACAAAATAAATATTTATAAATCCTGAGCAGTATGAATATTTAGCGACTAGATCTCAAACTTTAGTACTGAAAATGCCAGCCAATTTGAACAAAGTCAACCGTACGCATTTTTTGACATAGATATTTGGATTATCACATAGTTTTGTCAAAGTCAAATAGTAATCTACATAATATTTCTTTGGAATATTTATTATATTAGTCGTTCTACTGATTTTTAGGTATTAATAAAAACCTTGTTATTTGCAACTTTTTATAATTCTTGAAATAAGAAATTTATTCACTAGCAGATTTTTGTCAGTAACTTTAAAACTATCTAGCTATTAATGTCAGCTCTGAAGTTCTGGACCCAGCGGTACTTTAAAATATTCCAGTCATGTTACATTTCATGACTTTCAAATTAAATTTAAATAAGGACTTTTTTCATAAACTTAATTTATTAAAAAAAAAAAACTTCATAACCAAAGAAACACTTAAGGTGTGAAATTTTGAACAAACCACTTAAAAACGAGGTCGACTGCTGTCTGTTAATCTGCAAACAAAACTCAATATAGTAGTACTTGTTGCAAATATATAAAATACGCATTTTTCATAAAACATTTTTATGAATAGAGACTTATTTTTCATATCAATTGTGGCACATTCAACACTCAATCAACACACTCACAACTTTTACAATTCTCCCCACGAATTTTTGTTTTTAATATATGAATTCATTTTTTTTTGGCTCTTATCCTACATTTTAATAACCACTTCTTCACACATTCTATATTACTACTTACAATTTTTGTATATTTTTTTAGCAGAAACTTTTTTTTTCTTCAAAATCAAGTGGCTTTAACACTTGTAATCATAATAATGAAAGCAAAAAAAAATATAAGCGAAATAATAATATGAAAAGAACCCAAACTTTTTAACACACAAATTTTCAATTCAGTTTAAATGTACGTAGAAGTTGTACATATGGCGCCCACACCATCCGCTCCAAAATTACGAAATATTGAAAAAAATATATATGGAAAATCTCAACTGAACTGAGCCTCAATAACACCCGCCACAACCATGTGCAGCAAGAGCTGCAAAAAACAACAACAACAAGAAACAGAATTCATTGAGTAGGAATGGAGCAGCACACAAAAAAAACCATTGTCAGCCACTTGGGCAACTGTGCTATGAAGCTCGCATAAAAAATAATAAAAAAAATTATTGAAGATGAAAAAAAAATCCTGTTGATGTTGCAAGTGCTGAAGTGGCGGCTGCTGATGTTGCCTCAATGACTGACTGACGGCAGGGCTGAGCTGTAAAAGACGCTGAAAAACAATTATTCCAAAAATGTTCAAGTATGTGTGTGAGTCTTTTTAAATAAAATTGAACAAATTTACGGCATCTAGCAGCTTTTAAATCATTGAAATTTTTATATTTTCTTTAAGAATTAAATTTCCCTAAAATCAGCAGTTTGCTTGGCAAGCTGCTCTATCAAATTGTCTGGAAGGACTTGAAAACTTTGTCCTTTTTAAAGGGTTATTTATTTGTTATATATTGTAGTTGTTTTATATTATACTATATTAGTAACATACTATAGATAAGTATTGTAATAAACTTCCTTGGGTCTGTTTTTGTTTTTATTTTATTTAGCTTTTTTACACATTTTATTTATATACCACCATTCTTCTTGTATGTTGTGTTGTAATCCACCCTGTTTGGTTTGTGCCAAAATGCCAGGATTTTTTTTTTCACTCTTGCTTCCTTGTTTCATTCATTACACAACAATAAATTCGTCACACAATTCTTTCACATTCATTGCAAAACGCCAGCACAAAATCAAAAAAAAAAAAAAAAAAAACTTTCAACTTAAAACAGGCTGTTTTCTTTATTTTCTAGCTTATAGATTTAATATCTTCAAATATCATCTAATTTCAATTTACCTTTTTTTCAATAAATTTATTTTTTATATTTTTAAACCAAATTGTTTTAAATTTTCTTTGTTAAACACTTTGCATTTTAAAATTTTAATAATTTTGTTGTTTGCAATTTTTATAATTTATTACTTCCTTTTTTTTGGTTGGTTGGTTGGTATTTATTTTGTCACAACACTCACACGCGTTTTTATTTGTTGTGGCATAAACAAAATAAAATTTTCTTTATTTTTCTTATTTGTTATTCAACTTTAAATCGACCGTTGTCGTTGATTTTCGTACCGCGTACACGATTTTCTAGAATGCGTTAAATAAAACAACAAGACCTGCTTTTACTGCAAGTCACCGTGCAACTGAATTTAGAACCCGTGCTACGTACAACATCATCACATTTACAACAACTAGTAAGTTGTTTGCTGAGTGTGATGCTTTATTTCTGATTTGTTTGGGCTGGCTGAGTGAGTCCAATCCAATCCAGTTCGTCCGTCCGTCTGTCTGTATTATTGCTCTCACTTGTTTTCTGTGGTGTGTTTTTTTTAAATTTAAGTAATTCACCACTTTAATGATTGTGTGTAGTATTTTTCGAAGAAAAACGTAAACGTTACGATGCGTAAAAGAAACACGTTATATGCCTTCAACGTACGCGTAAAGACTGAAATGTTTGTATTTGTTTGTAAAATACAAGAGTGTTGAGTTTTTCCAGCCAACAGTTGTGAGTGTTGTTAATTTAGCGTTTTTTTCATTAGAGTTTTCGTTTTTTTTTTAATGAAAAATTTTTGAACTTTTGATATTTATTTTTAGAGATATTTTATTTGGCTTAAGTTTATTTTAATTAATAATTCAAAGACATTGCAAAATAATATTTTCAGACAAATGTAATGCATTTTCTGCCCTGTCAAGGGCTTTATCAGCTTTGTTTATTGTCATTGATCTACTTGTAAACATCATCTACCTAACTCATCATTATTGAGAAATAGATTTCGGGAATTAATCATATTTCCTTTTTTCTTTTTTTATTATAAATGTTATGTGTAAAATAGTAAAATATATGCAATTTTCTTTCGCTATACAATGGAGAGCACAAATGGTTACTTGTTAGTGTCTTGTGCAGTTTTTATTGCATAAAAAGAAAACTAATATAGAAAATTGAAAAATGTTTTTTTTTTTATTTATTTTAGTTTTAATGTGAAACGAAATAGTTTACAATACAAAAAAAAACTTGCATATATTCAATTTTGCACAAGTAGCGACTTTTGAAATATTTGCACACAAATACATATCAAAGTTTACTGTTAGATTTCTATGTGTTTGCTTTTGTAAACACTTTTTGTAAATTATCCAACACAAATCAATGAAGAAACTGTCAAGAGGACAGTATTTTAGCAATGGCGAAAAGTTGCTATGATACGCGATTCACAGCTAAAAAAGACTTTCCGAGACTATGCATATACCAAGCTATATCTTGTTAAAATCCATTCACAACTGTGGGTTTTATTCGAAATAAAGTAACTCTATATGATTAAAAGAAAATACTTTATACTTTTAGATGTACTTTTGTGCTACTTTTCATTCATTGTTTTTAAATTTTTGTAACACAACAAGCAAAAGCCACGATTTAGTTTCACAAAATTAATAATAAAATCAAAACTATTGCGTTCATATTATCAAGAAATATTGCATTTTATGCAGGACATAACCATTTTTTCGTGTTGGGCTGTGTAATAATTGGTTCATTAAGTATAAGCATTTGATCATTAAGTATGAGTTGGTATTTGTAGCACGGGTTTCATTCCCAGCCTCTGCCGCTCAAACAACATATGTTTCTGATAATTATTAGTTTTCTATTCTATCATAACTAATATTTATCACAGCGCCCTCCTTTGGTGGTATAGCATTGAAACGCAACCGAAGTAGAATAATTAAAAAAGGTTATAAAATCAAGCTTTAACATTAATACGCCTACTCACCACCAGTGGCGCTGTAATTCTGCACTAACAAACACAATGCGCAATTGCAGAGTTGTGATATGAAAAAGCTTTCTTCTCTCACCACCTTTACTTCTTCAATCTATCCCCTTTCCAAAGAATGTAACGCAATTATATATATGCATATAAATTGCGTGAGTGTTACTTCTCTTTAAAAAAAAAAACTCGTTTAAAATCCATTTGGTACCAGTCGCTCGTGAAACTGTCATCTCAATGTCTTCTCACACAGCCTTGGCGGAACTTATGACTAGCAAGAATAGAATGTGGAATGAATTTATTTTTGAACAAAAAAACGTTTGTGATCAGAACTGATTAGAATTTGTAGCAATATTCCTCAGTCATTTCGATTTTCCTGCTGGAAAAAGTTTGTGGCAAAATGAAATTATTTTTAAAACGAAAATAATGAACATATCGAACATGTCAATGATTTATTTTAAAAAATATTAAATTGCACATATTTAACAAATATAAAACACCAAAATAGCAGCACTATTTATTTTCCTGTTTAATTGACAATAAAAATAATAACTGCAACGAGTTTCATCACTCGTTTCTTTAGTTCTCTTAACACTTTTACTCTCTCTTAATCAATAACTCTCCCTGCTACTGTTTGGTATATTCCTGCATGCCGCTACATGGATGGCGCTGTCAAAACGAAAACAGTTGCAGACTGTTCCCATTACAATTGTTGCTTTAGGTTGGTGACCAGACAGCAAAACACTGGGTAAACTGTTACCACACTTATTGGCTTCTTGAGTTTCTACATAAATGTTTTTGTTTTCGTTTTTCTCTTAAACGTTTTTGTTTTGTTACAAATACAGATGCTGTTAACAAACGTACATACATGTGAATTTAAATGTTCACATGTTAAATGTATATTGGCCACATTTCTGTGAAGGTTTGCTTGTAATTTGTGAATTCATAAGAGTAATTTTTAAATGGCAACCAATTTGATTTTTGCGCTCTGATATGTTTGTAAAAAGCATCCGTTCCCATTTCCGGTTTCCGCTTTTATTTTTATTACAACTTTATTCTACAAAAACATTTAGAAACGCTCAAAGGATGTTGATTATAATTCATTTTGACAAAAATAGAAATATACATAGACATACAAAGGAAAACTATATAGATTTTATTTACTCATGGGTTAAATCGTAATTATTCATAAAACTGCGTTTTAATTCAAATGAAAGTGAACATACAAATGGCATGACATCATTTCGTTTGTTGAATTTAAATATGATTTGGCCTTTCTTTGAAAAGTACTTTCCCCCTTTATTTTTCAGCTAAATGTGCTGCTACTTGTATTAAAATCAACTAAAATCTGTCTGCTTTCTAAAGAAGGCGTTCCTTACAATTTTTTTTGCAACATTGGCAATTTATTTGCTGATATACAAGTGCAAGATTTTACCTTTATTTTGATTTGTTTGAATGCCTGCGTTATGTTGTGTAAATCAAATCAGATTTCTATCAATCATTTTAACTTCCTTTAAGCCAGCTAATCAGCATGTTTTTGCTGCTTGAAATACAGATACTTTGTAGGTTTGTATTTTTTGACTCGTGGGGTAGTTGGTTGATGTTTGCAACAACATCGACAAAATAAGTGGAAAATGAAAATAACAACATCATTTGTCATTTCCTTGTTAAACGTTAATTTTTAAAATGTATTTTGGTTTTTTATTTTTTTATTTAATGTATGTAAAGATTTGGTATGGCTGTGTAAGTGATTTTGTTTGTTTTTTTTCCTCTATTTACATTTAAAAAGCTTTAAAAGTTAATATTAAGCAATTTATGCAAAGGAATTTAATTTTTTGTTTTCAGTTATTTTTAGGAAGTGCTTTAGACTTTGTAGAAACACATTTTTAGGGAGTGTTATAGGGAACATGATTTAATAATACTTTTATTTTAGAAATTTCAGTAGGTAACAGAATAAAAGAACAAGTGTTTAAAAATTCCCTTTGAGTATTCTTGAGGATTCAGAACCACACAAGTATAAATTTATGTTTCTAGTTTATTATAATAGAAATTTATAAAAGTATTATTATATGAAAGAAAAATTACCATTAAGTTCCAATTTAATAGATAGAGTGAATCATTCAGACATTTTCTAATTTTAAATAAAACACTTAAAATAGAACTGTATAAAGGAATCTTTGACATTTAATTTTTAAAAATAATTTAATGTTTTAAATGTTGGCTGCGACTATTTTTCGATGACTCTTTTTTGGGTAGTGTTAACGATAATTTGCAATTTACAATTATTTTCAGCATTTTCTCACTTAACATAACCTCAAAAAAATCAGATGTTATATTTTACAACTTCATATTTCGAAAGGTATGGAATTCAATTGCTCCTGATATTTTCCTACATATCGTTTTTTGTTTCTATTTTTAGAACTCTTTATTGGTGTTCAATAGGGTTTAAGGACTATAACATGGACTTTGTTTTGCTTAAATCGAGGCTAGTTTGGAAATTTGCTTGGAATCATTGTCCAGCATTAATTCCCTTGAAGCGGGATTTCTTCTCTGACATAGGATAATTGTTGTTTCCATCTGTCAAATTAATTCAACTTAATTCTATTCTTCACGATTTTTCTTTGTTTTATGGTCTTTGAAGGAAGGTTTTGTCAGCAAAAACAAAGTCCCAATTTATACGCAGCAATTCTTTAAGCTTAGCTGATTAGCTTTAGACATCGTGGTGATGAGCAGACAAGACAAGTAAACACTTGATTGTACTAGCAATTTGTGTTTCTCTCTTATTTGTATTACATATTTGTACGAGTATACAAATGTGTGTATACTCTCAAATAAAAATACGAATGACTTAAACAATTATATAGTGCTGTGTAAACACCGATGAGATTTCAAGGAAAAAATTGTATCAGTGTTTTCAACAAAAGTTCCTTCGTGTAAATTGCGGCAAATTTATCTAAGTTTTATCTGACCAAAATACATGTTGCTGACATTCACCCTTATTCTGTTTGGCGTCGTATACATCGTCGTCAATTTTAAGTTGACGTCACTTCAACACGACATCTATAAAAATTTGGTATTGCCTACCCAACACACATATCTAATATTTGAGTCAGCTGATTCATTTTATTTACTTTTTGGGTACAAACAAAACTTTGTGAATTAATAAAAACTTTTGTAATATTATTAAAATGAATAGATGTTTTAATTCGGATTCCAGCGAAGCAGAAAAGAAGAAGGGATTTTCTCCTCTGTGGTATACAAAACACCGGCTTCGCACAGTAAAAATTGTATATATTTTTATTTGAAAATGTCATACCCCCTTATTCAAAAACGATTATTAAATTTAACAAACGTTTATTAAGCAAATTTTTATATGCAAATCTGTCTTAATAAAAGTTTGTTAAATTTCAAATCTATATTACCTACACGGTTATATTATATTTCAAATTAAACTTTAACTTCTTGACTTTTAAATTATGTGATTTATTTACTTACTCATAAAGACGTTTTTCTCGGATTTTTTAGAAAGGTCTTTAGAAAGGTCTTTTGATATAAATATCGTCTAATAAATAATCAAGATATACAAAAATTTATTACAAACTTTGTAGCCCCGCCCACTCGAAAATAGGTGTAGCCTAAAAAAAAAAATTTTATTAGAATTAAAAATTTAAAACTTTATTAGTGATAAAATTTTGGTAATGATTTGAAAAATGTTACTAAAACCGACTTAAGCCAGATTTTTTTCAGTTCTTTCACCAGCTTTCCAAATTGATTTGTGTTTGTAAATTGCATTTTTTTCCATATTTTTCAATTATAAATTTTTTCTTTTTATTTTCACTATTAAAATTTTTTTTTTTTAAATTCTTCTTTATACAGAAAAGAATGCAACACAACACGATACTAAAAAGACCGTCGACAAAATGAAACATCGCCGTCAATTCAAATTACAGAATACCAAACAATGACGACAGTCATCGATAAATGGCAATATTGAAAACGAAAATACGGATTTACTACAAATGATGTCGTCTTGTGTCGACGACGCCAAACAGAATAAGGGTGATTATGTTTGCTCAATAAAGGTACCTTCCTCTGATACTGGCCTTTTAATCCATCTTCCTAAAACCTATTTCTTATTGTATGGCTAGTAATAGATTAAATCAATTTTGAACTCTTCAGATGCCAAACTGTGTATTTTTATACTTTTACATATTTAACACTGATCAAACCGTCCCTTTCGACTTAAAATCACTCTCTGAGTCGATTTAACGATGCATAGTGGGGGAATTTGAAAAAAACATGAAATAAATCTGCAATTTCTAAATTGTAAGTCGACTTTAACAAGCCTAGAGAGGAAGTATTGGCACGTGCAAAAGACAAGAATTAGTTCATATTGTATATCAATGGATAGGAAATTGTGGCTATTTTTAAAAATATGTATAACATTTGACAAATTAGAAATTCATGAAAGACTTTTTTGGAAAACAAGGCAAAAAAGTGTTTTTTGTATTTTTAGTTTTTTTTTTGTTTGTTTAAACTGAAATACAAATTAGCGCAATTCGCAATCTTGTTTTTTACCCATGTTGGTTTATGAGTTTCAAATTCAAAACTTAAACTTAAGTTGACAATACTTCCTCTCTAGGATTGTTAAATGTTATTTCAATAGGTTTTACCGTTTAGAAATGTCAGGTTTATTTCCCTTATTTTCCAAATTTCGCCACTGTGCGTACGTCCGGCAGACTGCCTATGTAAACTTTGTGCGAAGAGTACAGGTCACAATTTTAAAGATATTTCGATCAAATTTAATATGTGAAATTTTTGAATGTTATTGAAATTGGTTAAAATCGGTCCGTAATTTCATCTAGCCGCCATACAAATGTTCCTCCGAAATGTTTTCAATTTATAATTTCTTATTAAAATTAATTTCCAATGTAATAATTTTCCTAAATTTCAATTATGTGCTGCTTTATTAATTTCAAATTCCAAAATAATCATAATAAAATTAATTGAATAAGCCAAAAGAAACAAACCAAATTCATTATTCAAACAATATAAACCCAATAACCGAAATTCGTGCAATTGAGGCCACAGCAAGTCCGTATCCACTATTGACAACGATTCTGCTGATGACTGCAAAACAATAACAGAATATGTAAAAAATAAAACAATCACAAATTCGAGAAACTCAAAATAAAACTAACATTTCAAATTTGAAATACCTTCAAGAAATATAATTCTTCACGCTGCAGAAATAAATCTTTAACCTTACGCTGACTCCTTTCACATAAATAGGACATAATAATCAGGCAGTACATTTCCAAGGCCACACTAAAGATATAAGTGATAAAAGTGCGAAACAGTTTATGATTGGTTACATAGTAATCTAACATGGCGTAGATATTGCATAAAATCGTGACGAAATACAATAATATGATTAGAAATATGCCAAATTGAAAAGTTTGCAGAAACAGTCCAATTAGCTTTTGCAGAGCATCCTGCAAACGTATTAACTGAGACATTTTCAAATCATTGCCTACGTTAAGGCTGCACTCCAATTGCTTTTCCAATTGCTGTGAACAGCTGAGCATAAGCAGCATGAATATGAAGATGTTAAGGGCAAAAATATAACTCAGTTCTTGCAAATACAGGGTAAACAAAAAAGCCACTATGCTTTGGGCGGTTAAGCTGGCTGCGGCTGCTACTAGAAATGGTAAACTCAATACCATTTCATAGATAGTTAAGCCCATTTTAAACACTAAGGCCAGCATTATTTTAAAATCCACAAAATTCCTTTCCAGCAGCTCAATTCTGATTAAAATTTCATTGAACAAATTTAATATTTTCACAATATTCTCACGATGCCAGATGTGTGCGGCCATTATGAGCAGGGAACAGAGCACATCATTGGCCATGGTAAATTTGGCCACAATGATAAAGAAGTTATCCTGATGACGTCGAGTATTTGAATATAAATCCGAGGTCATTTTAACCATAAATGGTGAGACCACTATATAGAATAGCCAAAGAAATATGGCCATAACGGTAACCAAACGATGAGTACGAAATTTCCAAGTTATCTTCTCTTGTATATTTAAAGGATAATCAGTTTTCGGTGTGATGGTAGAGATGTTGGCCTTCTTAGAGCTTTTAAAGTATATGAATGGCGCCATTATAATGGTTTGATTTATAACCACCATTACACGTATGATCACAAAAAATATTTTATTCCAACAATGACGCATATTTGACACTTGACGTGACCAGTTACAGTTACATAAACTTCTAGACATGCTGTTGACTGCGATGACTGCGATGAGCAATTGTTGTTGGTATGAGTTGTTACGTCTGTATATGTTTTGTGTTGTCCTTAATGCTATAAGTGTTTAGTAGCTGCTGTTGTTTTAGTAATTTTTCTCTGAAAAAGTTGGAAAAAAATAAAAAATAAATAGTGAAAAGAAACACAAGTGCAGCATGTGTCAAAAACAGGGATTTTAAAGGATTTATTTATACTAATATCGTTTGTTATTTTTTTGTACTATTTTTTTTTTATTATTAGAAAAAACAATTCAGCAGGTATTGCAATTTTTAAGGATTTTTTTTTTTTAAATTTATGATGCATGCATATATTTGAGTGGTAGAAAATTGATGAACTAATTATTACGTTACACTAGATTATGCTGTACAGTAGAGTGGTTCGAAAAAAAGTTGTATCAGTCACCTCCTAGTATTAAAGATAATATAAAAACAATTCCATTTTAGCATTTTGTTCAAAGAATATAGCCCTTACAGAGCTATATCGGTATACAAAATTTTATGATCAGACTAAAAATAGCGACACATTGGACCGTACTTTTTTAAAGACGACGAAAACCCCGGTAAGCACTACCGTGCGATGGTTACAAATATTTTTTTAAACCCAAAATGGAAGTGCTTAACAGCCAGATAAAGGTAAATATGTGACGATCACCCATTTTCAAGTGTCCTCTTCTGCTGCAGCCGTATTCCAATCTTTGAAATTTCTTTTGGTTTTCTGAGATTGTAAACAATCTATGATATTTCCTGGTTTTAAATAGCAGTTATGAGAAATTTCTTTTTGGACTTCGATCTACATCTGAGTAGGTGACCAAGTGTTTTCCGCTATTTCTGAGTTCTGTAATCCTCAGACCTACCAGTTTTGGTATAATATAAATAAAACATATCCGAATTATTATAAATATATTCTGTATTGTACTGATCATCTCTTAGGGATGATTCTATTTCTCAGAACCTATTTATATTAAATTTGTCACAAATTGGCTGTCTGTATTTTTGGAATTTTTTTACGCTTTTTAAAGTCTTTATTTAACTCAGTTCCGAAAATAACTTAATCGCTCATAAATCTTTTAAATGTGTTGATGTTAATGTCTATAGCTGTATCGCAGATTGAGGCTCTTTTCCCACTGAAACTCATATTTACACAGAAAAAAAAATCATGTTTCTTTTTCAATTAAACCTTTAATTGATTTTAAAATAATTTTCAATTAAAATTACTTTTTCTGATATTTTCAATTAAATCTCACATTTTTTTTTAATTGATACTATCATTTTCTTTACAGGTCCGATTTCAATTAAATTTTTAATTGATTCCACAAATATTTTAATTGAAACTCATTTTTATTTTTTTCTGTGTAGAATTGTGTAGACATTAAGGATTTAATATTTTTGACTTTTGAGACAGAAAGATGAGTAATCACAGATTGAGACTGTTTTCTCATTTAAAAGAAATTTTGACAAATAAATTGTTCCCGAACGTTGAATGGAACGACACAACAAGAAGTGTAACAGGTCTCCCAAAGAGTGGCCAAGTTAATTGTGGTACTCCAAATACTTAACGATATGCTAGTAAAAAGAGAGCAGACCAACTTGTTATTGAGCCATAACTTTCGGGGTTAATAATCCTCATATTGGTTAGGATTTGATGTCACATTAACAAAATATAGGAAATTTGCCATTACGATATAAAGTGCAGGATAGGTTAGCTAGTGGGCTATATGGCGTCGTGCTGGTATGTCTTTCGGCCTAGGAGACTTGTTTTATATTGAGATCCATATACGGTTGGACATAATTTTACCTGTTCTTTCGATCGTCAGAATATTATTGCTGCAATAATCGATCATGGCACAAACCGTGGGCGCACTGCACTTCAATTTGAGGGCGAACTTTGATGTCATTTAAACGTGTTCTTTGCAATTTCTTTTGAAAATGAATAAAATCTTTTAAACTCTATTTTAACCAAGGATTTTCCCAAAGATTTGTCACAACTTTGTGTATTCCTGTTTGTTTTCTTTCTTTTTTTTTTTGTATATACTCGTATGTATGTGCATACATATACATATTTTTTAATCGTGTGTTGGTAGTTTTTAGATTTTTATGTTTGTTACAGTTGTATGAATGCGTCTTTTAGTATTTCTCGGTTTTAATATTGTCATGCCAATTGTTGTAGTTATTCTTTAATTTTGTTTTTGTTTTTATTACTAACGAATATCTGGTTTAGTGTTCCGCCATATACAACTACGCATATACGCAAGGGGTGAGAGGGAGAGACAGAGAGAGTGAAAGACAACGTGTGTGTATCCTTTTTATATCCTGCCACTCACACTTTGGTTACTTATAGTTGTTTTATTATTATTATTTCGACTTTTCCGCTACGGTGTTTGCTGTTGTAGTTGTTGGTTGAATTGTATTTGCAACACTAGTTGTTGCTTGAACTGTGTTGAATTTGCGAGCTCTGTTTTATGTGTGATTAATAATTGAAAGTATTTAAATGGACACTTGCTTCATATTGAGTCATTATTTATGAGCATTGGGAGTAATTTGTTGTTTTTTTTTTTTTTGAATTTTTTGCTTTATCCTGGTTGCATTTGTGTTTCAAATGTGGCAGACATAGTTTTTTATTATTGTTGTTGTTATATTTAATTTTTATGCAGTTTTTTTTGTTTGAGTTTATTTCACGTTTTATTTGCCACTGAAATACATGTCGCGTCTGCAATTGTGTTATAAAAAAAAGGATTAGTATCCATGCACTTTTTTTTCTTTGCTATTTGTTGGTTATGTTTTTTGGTTGGTTGTAGTTGTTGCTGTTGTTCTAGTTCTCACATAAAACATGTTGCTACAAGTTGTCATTTCAAGCAAATTGAACTCCTGTGTTTTTTTATGTTGTTTTTGTTCATCTACTAAATATTTTTCTATTTGGAAATGTGAAAATACTTTTTCTGATTCCTGTTTTTGTCATGTTCACGTACCAAAGTGGAGTTGTCTTTAATTTCTTTGTTTCTTTTTTTTTTTGTCAGCACGAGAGTATTTAGTTTTTGTTATTTAGTTGTTGTTTTTGTGTTGAAATATTTGTCAATCGTGCAAAATGGTTTAGTATTTGGCAAAGGGGATAGCTCGTGCTGATCCTTGTGTTATTTGGGATTATAAGTGTCTGCAGAATTTTGAAGTTTATAAATCATGTTTAAGGCGATTGTTTTCGTATTGAAAATAGTACGTTTAAAAGAAATAACTAGGTTTGACAAAGAGTTTCTTTAAATTAAGAGTAATGACAGAAATAAGTTTGGCAATTAATAATTTTTTCATTATAATAAATTTAGTTTTGAAAGTTAACTCACTTTATATTGATTTGTCTTTGCAAAGGATTACTACATCCTTTGTTATAAATAGTGATGAAACTTTAGTAAAAAATTTATCAAATAAAAACCGCTTTATTTAATGATATCACTATTTATTGGAAGGGTATATATGTACATAAATTCGTGAATATTCTGGAATGACGCTACGAGGGTGGTTCGGAAATTTCTTAGCCTAACACAGAAAGAGAATAGTTAGTTTTTCAAAACCATTTTTATGTTTTAATATAATATAATAAATTAATATAATCTCCACTTAGTCCAACGCTTATCTAGCAAATCTATCTCTTGATTAAAACAATTTTCCTTAAGGCCTTCAAAATAGTGATTTACAATTATAATTGCATCTGTAGTTGAGATAAAACGCTTGCTAGCTAGGAATTTTATTAGATTTGGGAACAGTTAAAAGTCACTGGGAGCTAAAGCAGGAGAATAAAATGGTTGGTCAAGCAACTCTTACTTTAATTCGTTGATTTTAGCCATTGTTAAAACACTCTTGTCCGCTGGTGCGTTTTCTTGTTGAAAAATTTTTTTTTTTTTGTCTTGTAATTGTAATTTATCCAAAATGTTACAATAGCACTCTTAATTTATTGTTTTACACTTTTGCAGATAGTCAATCAATAAAATACCTTTGAAGTCCCAAAAAAACCGTTCATAACATTACCAGCCGATTGAATTGTGTTTGCCTTCTTTGGGGCACTTCCTCCAGCTTCAGTCCATTGCTTGGATTGTTCTTTTGTTTCTGGAGTATAGTGGTGGATCCATGTGTCATCAACAGTTATGAAACGACGCTTAAAATCCATTTTATTTTTCTTCAAACGATCCAAACAAGCTTAAGAAATTTTCATTCTTATGCGTTTTTGGTTGACTATTCACAAATGCGGCACCCATCTTGCAGAAAGCTTTTTCGTCTGTAGTTCTGCATGCATTTTGACTCGATCATTTGAGATGCCCATTATAGTAGCGATTTCAGGCACTTTTATATTCTAGTTTAGACCTGAATTCTCCGATGCCAGTCCTAAATAAAGCTACTTTTATTATTCTTCAATAAAATAAGTTGGGGAAATAACCGATTTTATTGTACTTTAAAAGGACGAATGAAAAATGCCAAACAGAATGTTAATTAAAGGGATTTGTGTGAGATACACAATGTAATGAGACTAAACTTTTATAACCAGGAGTTGGTTATATAGGAAGATTGTGGGAAAATTTTATTAGACTTCTAAGGTAGTCTTATAATAAATGAAAAGAGGAACCCAGTAAAAAATGTGCTCCAAAAGGAGCAGGTTTTATGTATGAATTCATACCTCAAATCGCTTCAACCTGCTGATGGGATGCATGATTTTTGTATAAGGTGTTTCCGGTATGAAGGACTACTTTCTGCAGACAATAATCTGTTGGCTGTAATTTCATTTTTGGTTTTCGCTTTAAAACCTTCTTCGTTGTTAGCACTAAAAAAGAATCTTTCTTGTATATTTTATTCGTAAGCATTTACTGCTTCAAAAGAGCGTTTTTATTGAAGCGCTCGATTATGCGCTTTTTCTCTTAAGTGCTTCAAATAACACGATTTTTTTTTACTGGGAAGATCTTGGGGAAATCTTCTTGGATTTTTAAAGAAGTCTTATAATAAATGAAAAGAGGTTGCCATTTTATTATTTGAAATACTATGGTATGTAATGGGGATGTGAGCACTTGAGGTCCAGCCTTATTGTTTGCAGGTTACTAACGAACTGACTTTTCAGGAAAATAAATATCGCTCGGGATGTCAAAGGCTCGTTATTTAAAACTACAAATATACATTAAAATACAATTTTAATTTGTGGATTATAAATTCAATCACAATAATATAAACAGGGTTGGGAAATTCAATTTAAATAATAATGAAAGTTATAATTTAAACAAATTCCTTGGAACTTTTAATCGGACCAAAACTTTACTGAAGATTGGTGATGCCTAATTACAGGAACTACACGTTTTTATACATTTTTTTAAAGGGTGATTTTTAAGCAACTTACTTTTTGGCAAGACTATTTTTGGCGGCTCAGCTGTTTTCGTGTAACATGTTATTTTTAAACGTGTTCAGTTTGGTATATAATTTAACCATAAATCATGAGTTATAAACAAACAACGCTTTCAGTTTTTTGGATTTTATTATCGAAATTCATGCTGGGTTTAGAAGGTGCACCGTGTACTTTTTTATCGGAACGACGAAGCCCATTTCTGGTTGAATGCATACGCTTATTTTGTATATTCCACTACGAAGTGAAACTGAAACTGTTGTCAATTGAGTGAATCTTTTAGGCTACGATGAAACAAACTAAAAATGATATTTTACCTTAATGAAAATTGCACTTTCACTTCATTTTACAAATGCAGACCCAGGTGATAAACAAGCAAAATTTTTGTATTTGGTGTGAAAAATGGTCCTGAAAACTGCACTGTTTGGTGTGAATTATGTGCTGGTGGCATCATTGGACCGTAGTTTTTCAAAGACGACGAAGGCAAGAACGTTATGTGCGATGATTACAAAGTTTTATTTGCCCAAAATTGAAGAGCTGGTCTTGGCTGACAAGTGATTTTTAACATGACACACAGCACGCGAAAATATGGTTCAAATGAGAGGCCAGTTTGAGAACAATTTATTTCACGTTTGGTTCCGGTTAATTGGCCGCCTAGATTGTGCGATTAAACGGCTTTAGACAATTTTTTCTGGGGCTATGTTAAGGCTGATATCTATAGAGACATATATTAAAGAATTTATTCGTGAGATACCTGCCGATATGTTGGGGAGAGTATGCCAAGCTTGGACTCAGCGTATGAAACATTTGAGGCGTAGCCGCGGTCAACATTTATATGAAATCATCTTTAAACGTAGAATTCTATATAACGTTCAATCGACTGAAATAAAGATTTCATACAGTTTTCTGAATTGTATGTGATTTTTTTTTAATCAAATCCGAAAACTCTTAAAAATACTTTTTACAAATATTCCAAGTCATAGTTGGAGAGGTGACTCTTCAGAACTCAAATGCAATTTGCTTGCCAAACCTTGGCCTTTTTTAAAAAAAATTAGAAAAATTAGATATTTTGGAACTTTATGCCCTCGTTTCTCTGCCACATAAAATGTTGTTCCCGGTAAGTGACCTTTGTTACATATCCATAATTACATCATCCATAGTAAGTCAATTGCTTAATTTTCCACAATTGAAAACCACCATCCAACTGTATTCTTCTTTAGCTACAGTATTTCGCTTTATCAAACTTAGTAATTTCTTTGTAAAATCCTGATTACTTTTGATAAAATTTTTGCTTTCTGTATGTTAACGTTCTGTGCTTAAGGTTTGCTTGTATCGTTTTATAACAACATTCTTATAATCCTAACATTTTCAAGGAATTTGATTTGCCTTTGCTCAGTACTCTTACAAATACTTACATTCCAACAGATTGAATTGTGTTACAAAATTGCAGCATAAAATCTTGCATTAAGCATTAAACCCATTCAAGACAGCAGACTACACGAGTGCAAATGCCGCTGGGTACTTATGCCGCCCTGTAGCCAGCTACCTAATTACTTATATTGAAAACGACAGCTACATAGTCAGCAGCTGATCCCGAAATCTGACGTTTTAATAAAAAATAAATTTGTTCTTCGTATTTTTTAAATAACATAATGGCTGAAAAGAAAAGAAAAAGATTTTTTAGAAGCTATTACTAAAATACAACAAAAAATAATAAACCTTAAACAATAAAACTTACAAACTTTAATCAAACAAAACAATAAAAATAATTCATATATATTACACTGGTGCCACTTAAGGCTTTTATTTTTGTTAAAAGTAGCGTTTTATTTATGAAACATGAAAAAATAAACTTCACTCATTTTTATTAATATAAAATATAATATTATTAATAGATACATTTAACAACTCTTGATGCATAAATGATCATAACATTTTAATTTTGTTTTTTGATTTTTATTTTATATAATTTGCTTTACACATTTTGCTACATGGTCAACACTGTTTTTGTTTTGTCGCCAACAAAAATAGAAAATAGTTTAATTTGACAGCGAGGAAAAAATTAGCATGGAAACTGCCTGCAATCGTGTTGCCTGCTGTCGTTAATATAGTCACTCTCATATAAACGTGTGTATTTTATTTTTGACATATTGCAATCGGTAGTCTGCTGTCTCGAATGTGTTTAATGCTTTACCCCCTTATTCAAAAACGATTATTAAATTTAACAAACGTTTATTAAGACAGATTTCCATATAAAAATTTGCTTAATAAACGCTTGTTAGATTTAATAATCGTTTTTGAATAAGGGCGTTAGTTTTCAAGTAAAATAAATATACCTATTGAAATTTGAATTTTTTTCTTTAAACATTTTTGAATAATTGTAAAATATTTTTTTCATTGCGTCATCTATAATAAACAAAAAAAAATAGTTTAAGCTCTTACGAAAAATATATGTATACTTTTCTGACGTTTACAATAATTACAGCCCATCCTCGTATTTAAAAATACCAAATAATCTGAAAAAAAAATTAGTAAAGCACAAAACCATATAATACAGTTGGCTACACCTTGCAGTTAATATACAAACCTTTAATGTCTGGCGATGACATCTAGCGTCTTGTAGGAGATCGTTCATGCCATTCTGTAACTGTTACGATATACAGCAGTGCTTCTGGTATTAGCAACATCTGTTTATCATTTAACATCAGCATATACATATTTTAACATCATACTGTTACGAGTTTAGTTTTAACAGTAAATGTAAATGTGTTTTCTAGTATGTATGTATATATATTCTATTAAAAGTACATACATTGATTAACATTTAAAGAACTGTAGGCGAAATTTCCAGTAGATAATCTTTAAACAAGTAAAAAAGTATAGTCGGTTAAGCCCGATCCTACATCCAGTATATGTATAAAACAATTTTTTTCAGAAATGGGCACTATATGTGAGATATAACCTATTATTTACCGATCAACCAAAAATTTAGTGCCATGATTTCTGTGAATATAAATATTATGTATGTTAAACTTTATCTCGATATAAATACCTTTAATGGCTAAATTCACAGTCTTTAGTTAGCTAATGTCAAACGCTTAACTAATGATTCTTTATTCGCAATGCTTAGTTTACCATTAGTTAAACCCCCAAACGTCGTTGGTTAACTATTACTCAAATAACAGTTGTTGCTATGTAAATAAAGTTTACAATTGTTTTCGGCGACAAATTGTAAATATGTCTTCCGAATTTGAATAATGGCTAAATTCACAGTCTTAATAGTAATAGTTAAACAATAGTTAGTATTTAAGTTTACCAATGGTTAACCAATGACCGAGAATTTGGCCATAAAAGATTTATAAAGGTTAAAGTGAATTACGGAGAGAGTTTTATATATGAGTTTCGACTAATTATGGACCGACCATTATAAAATTAGGTGTCATCATTTCTGTAAATGTGAAACTTATTTGTGTTGAAGTTTATTTAGATAGCAACATTTTTAAGAAATTTAGGGTCGTTAAAGTGATTTTCGAAAGTGGGCCTTGACTAATTATGGACCGATCATCATTAAATTCTACCATATTATTTTTCATATATGTACATGAAACATATTTGTGTTCAATATTATTTGGATAACGACATTTTTAAAAGAGTTATTCTCTTTAAAGTTATTTGCGGGAGTGGGTCTTATATGGGAGCTACGATAAATTATGGACTGATCTGGACAAAATTTGTAGATGTGATTTGGCTTCATTTACCACTCATTTGTGATGAAATTTGTTTGAATACTTGCATAATTCAAACGTTTATGATCGGTAAACCCCAATTTTGGGACGACATTTGTATGGGGGCCAGCTGAAATAATAGAACGATTTCCAGCAGTTTCAATCCCATGCGTCCTTGGGCCGAAAAATTATTACGTACCAAAGTTTATCGAAATATCTTCAAAATTGCGACCTGTACTCTGCGCACAAGCTTTACATGGACAGCCAGCCAGACGGAAGAACGGACGGACATCGTTAAATCGACTCAGAAAGTTATTGTTTCGATCGGAATACTTTAAGGTGGGTGTTGGACCAATATTTCTGGGCGTTATAAACATCAGCACAAATCCAATATACCCTCCCCACTATTGTGGTGCAGCACTATATGCACGTTTTAATACAATTTTATACAGCTGTTAAAATACCTGAACTCTAGCATACAACCAATCCTTAGATAAACTGTACCAAATAATCCAACTAATTAGGGTATACAGTTGCAAATCTCTGTTAAAATTGCTACTTCCCGTACGAAAACTAAAAAGGGTTGAGCTGCCACCAAACAGGATTACATATATACTTATACAGTGTGACCATGGTAGCATTTTTGCGGCTAAATTTAGCTTATTTTACTTCGATTTAGCTGTAAAATTTTATATTTAGCATTTTATTTGGCATTTAAAAGATATGACTTAATTTTCAAAAATAGTTTGAAAATACAAAAAATAAAAATTATATAAACATTTTGAGAATAAGCGACAAATTTATCAATAGATAAAATTAAAACTCTGACCTACAATGGCAAAAATTAACTTCATATGAGTGGGAAAATCAAAACTAATAAATAAACTTTAGAATTTTGGATACAAGTTCATTTTTTATTTTATTTGTATTTACTTAATTTGTCTATGTAAAGGAATTTCTTACAGACTGTTTACAAAATAATTTTTAACTTATGGGAATAAAATGCATGTAAAGCTATGTGTCCACGGTCGTCAGATATTACAACGTTGTCATATCTACCAATGTGCTAGCAATGTAGTGACATTGAAAAATTTTTAGCAAAAGGTAAATTGTCAGTTTACACGACTGTAAGAAAACTAACAATTTCATTTGCACACAATTGTCACACAATGAATTTATCTGTCAACCGAAATTGTCAGTTTACACGGTTGTCAGATTGTTGTGTGGCATTGCCAAATTCATTTTGCAGCTCTGTGTGTGTGTTTAAAAATTTTAAATATTGTTATGGAACAAAAAAGAGCAATTGGAACCATTTTATCTGCACTCTATTAAACAGGATTCATCCAAAAATATGTCGCTCTCCATTTTTTATTTTCTTTAATTTTCCTCCACTTTTTTGAAAAATTTTATTAATGCACACATTACTTTAATTCTTTAATTTTCTTCCATTTTTTTAAAAAATTTTATTAATACACACTTTTTTGTTTATTTATGTATATACAGAGTTGCATTTAGAAATAATTTCTATGACAATGCTGCAGATGCATAAACTTTGCACATATGACAATGAAAAGTGTTTGACAATTGTCTTAAAACAATGACAATGCCAAAATTGTGTGTTTACACGATTGTTAGATGTGTGACAATATTTTTGTCTTCCAATGTATTGAAAATGCTTTTTCTTACAACGTTGGAAGACAAAAAATTTAAGTTTAAACGGTTGTTAGACAATTTCTGCACATTTTTCTGACAACGTTGTAATATCTGAGGATCGTGGATACATACCTTAAGAAATAATTATGATTTTAAGAAAACAATTACATACATAGTAATTTTTTTATGTTATTAACATTTAACGAAAAATTAATAAATCTGTACAACTGGTTAAACTGATTACTCATTCTCCTTTGGGAATCAGCGTCAGCCTAATTGGCTCTATAAAATTTTACAGATAGAGGTGCCAAATTACGGGATAAACGTTGCGGAATGTTGAAAGAGATTTCATTGATTAGAAAACCAGAGCATATGTATATCACCATTAATAACATTCAGGATAAATGTATATTGAGCATAGTTCTACGACTTTTTAATGTAGGAAGCTTAATAAGAGCAAGTCTTGCGGTATATGATGGTAAATTAAATGGGTTGAAATGGAGTTCACGTAGGCAAAATATCAGGAATTATTTTTGCACAGATTGTAAAACGGGTCCCATATTATTGAACCGTATCCAGTATCGGTCGAACAAGTGAAGTATATAAAGTTTTTGCAATATATGGATCCTTAAATTCTTTTGCCCATCGTTTAGTAAAGTCTAGTGTACATCTTGCTTTACTTATTATCGAGCCTCAAATTTTTGGAAATAATATTTCATTGCTGAAAGTAAGTTTAAGATATTTGGACAGACCAAAAACTAAGAACAAAACCTTTGCAATAAATATGTTGCCAAGACGGTAAAACATGGCGGCGGCTCAGTAATGGTATGGAGTTGTATGGCGGCATCAGGAGTCGGTAATCTTGTCTTTACAAAATCTACAATAAAAAAGGAAGATAATCCCAAAACTGGATTTTAGAACAGAGGAACAATTCTACGCTTACCTTCAAAGTTATTATGAACTATAGATCATTGAACCATTTCCACTTAGTAATTTCCAAGAAAAAAGTTTGTTGAAATTGGATTGTGCCTTGCAAAGCGCATTACTTTACATTTCTTTAAGTTAAGTTCCATCAAGTTAAGCTTCTTGCACCATTCATAAAAAGAATCCAAGTCGGCTTGGAGACGTAAGTGATCAAAAGGTTGGTTATAGGCCAAGAAAATGTTTACGTCGTCTGCATACATTAAAATACACAGTACAGCACAAATAAATTACGGGGTTCCGACAATTGATTGTTGTTAAGGAGACCAACAAAAAATATACGTGTGTCGGCGTTTTGATAGATCACATCAGAATTTCATTTAAGAAGCGGTTAAAAATTCCCAGCTCTGGCCTGTTCTTGCAGCATATCGGTATATAAAACTATGTTTTCTTTACGTATGAGGTGTAGGATATGTTCAGCATTTTTGTAGATAATGGTATTACAAATATTTGTTTTAGAACATATTAACCCTCTAACTCCCCCCCTCATAACGGCATTTTTGGCTTTATTCTAAGAAATTGTAAAAAAAACACCCCGAAAAAGGGGAAGGGCGGGGATGAAATGTTCTACAAAAATGTTGGCCATAAAATTTTACTATATATGTCAGAACACACCAAAACCCAAAACATACTACAAACCAATCAAATTCAAGATTGTCCATTAAAGGTTAATTTAGTTATTGTTCACATATGTGGGTCATCCCATCTCTGGCGGGAAGGTTTGACACTCCAATACCGAATACTTTTGTATATACGTCACAATGCTCTTCTTCATCTTCTTGGTATCATCGTTTTCCCACTCAAAATTGAAGTAAGGGAATTTGATCTTTTTTTTTTCATTGTAGCACAAGGGAATTTGTAAGTATAAAAATGGCTGACTGTTGGGAAAAACTTAACTGCTTTTGCTATGTCTGCGGTTTTTAGTGTTTGTGTTGAGTTTTGGGTAATTCAAAATTGACCGTGTATTATTTGATTGATTTTAAATATTATATAATCTCCATTATATTACACGCAGAGAAATATATACATAGTTGTACATTGTGGTTCAAAAAAAAAAATTTGTGTCAGTCACCTCCTAGGATTAAATATAATGTTAAAATAATTCCAGAAATAATTTTTTTTATTTTTTTGACACGCCTACAAATACCGCCCTTTTAGTATTTTGTTTACTGTGTCGCTATTTTTAGTCCGATCATAACATTTTGTTATGGTGTTCATGGCTCTGTAAGGGTTACTTTTCTGTCCTTAATCATTTTTTACAACCACGTCAAATTCTAGTCATGACTTAAAAAAAAAAATAAAAAATATTTCTCATTTTTAAAAATCATGACAAGAATTGGACGTAGTAGTAAAAAATTATTAAGGACAGAAAAGTACCCCTTCTGTTTGTATGGAAGGCGAACCACTCTATTGTACATGTTTCATTCCCACGACAGCCGGTTCTACGCACCGGAATGACCCGAGATCACTTGGCCAAGGGCTGTCAACTCAACAACAACAAAATTGTACATGTTTACCACAACAATTTCAACATATTTACAGATAATTTAACAATGTTATGTTCACCGTAATTATTTATATAATTACGGTAACCATGATATGGTTAGGTTACAATTAATATGATTACTATAATCAAATATATTATTGTAATATTTATAGCAATTATATTTATGATGAATCCACTTATCATAATATGTTGCTCTTTGATTATGATACAGAACAGCATAATATGGTTTAATCTTTCATCATAAAACTGATCACCACAAATATTATATAATTACTATAACCATACATGTAGTTATTATAGCTAAGTGGATCGTAACTTAACCATATTATGGTTGCCGCAATCATGTAAATAATTACGATGACCATATAATTTTTTTAAGAATTTAAAAAATGTTAAAATAGTTGTGGTTAACATGCACAACTATATTTTTTCTCTGACTGCAGATATGGATTAAAACAATTCAGTAAAAAAAATATTTAAACACTAAGTGATTTTTATAGAAATTTTCTGGCCAGACGTCCTTAAAATTTACTGAATCCGGCCTTAAGTGTTCGGAATTCATGGTATTTAAGATAATACAGTTGATAATGTTATGAATTTGTATCAAAATATTTATTATAAAAACTAAAAGTTTTGCTTTTCTTTTTTAATTTTTAAAATTAAACTCTTGAAGAAAAGAACCTTTAACAAATAATTCCTAAAATGTTCTTGAGTTCAAAGTTGTATTATGGATATAAAAAGTTTAGTTTTTAATCATGCGTACCTAAAATTATTTCAGGAAAGTATTTTAAAAAATTTAGTAAATTTTTTTTTTGGCTTTTTAAAACAAGTTTCAATATATGATTGTTATTTTTGTTAATATGGCCTAGATTTATTCAATGTAAATAAAAATCATTTTTTAATTACAATATTTTGTTCCCGACGTTTCGACGTTTAAAAATTATAAACAAATAAAATAATAACAATACAGATAAACAATATGTTACAGATAAACAATATAGACTCACAGTATGAAATTGAATCATATTAAAGAGTTTATTTTAGCGTTTCTTTTAAACTGATTTAGCCGCTGAGATCTGGTCACAATGTACCAATAGTACAGGGCAAATAAATGTTGAAAGCGAATACACTCTGTAGTACACTAAAGTGACAAATGATTTAACTCTAGATTACCTGAAATATATAATGTAAACAATTAGTGCTTCCCTTTGTATTACAAAACGCACTAAATGACAAATGGCTCAAAAATATATAAATTGAAATTTACTTTTACACTGAATTGGGTTATAACATAAAACTGCTGAAAATTTTAAAATTGTTTGCTTTTATTTTGAAACATTTGAACAAAAAACCTACGAGTAGATATTTCAAAGAACGGTTTGAATGCATAAATTTATGCTTTCGAATACAATCACAAAATATGAGCTTGTTATTGTCAATTCATATCATTAAAGAAAAGCAACACATGACACCATTCGAAAAAATTATATATGACGAAAACTGGGGGATTAGCAAAAGCAAAAGCTTTCGAAATACTATGTAAAAAGCATACAAATTCAAACGATTTTCTTTTCGAATCGAAATACACAATAACCACCCTGTGTATTGTAGCATGTCTTCTGTGATTGTCATCTAACCTTCACAAAAGCAACGATTATATAACGAATTGTCTGAATGGTTTTAATGCTGATTGAAGAAAACGTACAAAAACAATGTTCCAAATTTTAGTTTTTGAGTTATTGTTAATGGTATGAATAGCAGCGCTATTTATTTTTTTTTTCAAAATTTCTGTGTGCTGCATTATTTGAAGCACTAAAAAACCGATCAGTAGTACTCCAACAGGTCAACGTATACTGGACGAATGGTGCAATTGATTTTTAGTTTTTTTTTTTCATTTTGTTGCATTATAAAAATGGATTCCGCGCTTCAAACGAACTGCACATCTTTTGAGGGCAAGAACAAAGCAAGGGTATTATAACCCTGTTATGAAGAGTATCCCAGAGAGAGCGTTCTGCATTGATCGTCAGAAATATTAGGCGGACGCAGCATGGCCTAGGCAATAAGGCGGTTGAGGCATAGCATGATACCTTATTGGTCCCAACACATACAGAGTACTTGCTTTACCGCTGCAGATATTTGTCGTTGGCCAGGATTCACATAGGGTCTCTAACACTTCGGTTTATCGTAAGGTAATCATTGTTTTATCGCAAGTTATGATTCGGTTCAAAACTTATTTTCTTTTATAGCGTTCAAGCAGCACTTCGGACTTGCAAAATTGGCTTTCAATGTCTCCCGGCTTCAATTCATAAAGTAGCCAATTTCTCAGCTTTTGGATGGATCCTGATTTTTACAAACGTTTTGAAATTGATGCTCCCAATGATATTACAAGCTCTCTGTTGAGTTTAACAACAATCTCCACAGGGAGTAATGCTTGCAATTCTTGGTGTTTGATTGGTTTTTTATTATCAAAAATTTTGCCTTCAATGATGGTTTTTAATTGATTAACATTTATACACAATTTAGATTATTAGAAAGCCAACTTCAGTTTATTTTACTCATTTTACTGCTGGTTAAATCTGTGCTGCAAATTTAGCAGTGGCTAAATTTTTATTTTATTCGGGATTGTGTTATTGTAAGTAACCTGACCAGCTGGTTCAGAAGTAGTTATTATTTCAGAGAAATTTTATTTTGGCTTGAATTCATTTTTTTTAATATGGTTGGCGAAGAATAAATCCCTAAAATTGTCAGGTTATCCCACGATAGATCAGTATCAAATGGACTTATACCTTCATATAGGAAGCAGTAACGCTTAAATCTTGTATTAAAATAATTTATAGCATGTGACTAACACACAACTTCGAAAAACCGTAATGCGGTACAGTTAGACGACGCCAATCATTAACCAATGCAAGAGTGAAACGCAAATCTCTTAAGAGTGGGTTCACATGCTGCGATTTGTCGCCGCGACTCTGCTGACGTTCTCTTTTGGTGTCCCTTTTAAATTCATCGTGTGTTCACATGATGCAACATTTGTTGCACCAATCTTGCGACATTTTGACATTAAATTGTTCATTTCTTCTATTTCTCTCATTCACAGATGTATTGCCATATAGGAATTAATTACATTACAGCAACATTACACAGGTATTCATTCACATTCCTTATATTTCACTATTAAATTTTCTATTAAATTATTTTTTTACAAATTTTAAAATTTTTTTTTACAAATCAGTTGCAACAAATTTTATTAAAATTCATATAGTTAATAATTCTAAGTACGGCATTCAAAAGTTCATATTCAATTTTATTGCGCAAACAAGTTTTAGTACAATTCATAATTGCGTTGCTAGTCGGAATGATCAAAATATTAAGAACATTCAAAGCAATCTCTTTAACATTCATTAGGTCCTCAAATTTACTGACGTTACAATTCTTCGGGTCAAATTTGACCCAAATAGAAAATTTTTAATAAACACAACCCATTTTCTTCAAGAAATGTGTTTTTAAAGTTAATATTTTATTTATTTTTAGCTTTACTTTTATTGAATTCGTATTTTTTTTAACATTTATTGTGTAAAATTGTCAAAAAGTCGACGTTCACTGCGAGTGTCCTTATTGTCAAATCTAAAAGCTCCCGAAAGATTTTTGAATCTTTTCAATGGCATTATCGATCTTCCTTTCTCAATATCCCACAAACATTCCGTACTTTCATTGTTTAATCTATAGAAATTAAATATAAGCCATAAAATATCAACTTATCTTAAGAAAAAATTTTAGTTTTCTTCCAAAATGGGTCAAATTTGACCCGAAGACTTTATGAAGGCTAAAATGAAATGTTCTCGCTGCATCGCTGTAGTTGGAAACTTTAGGCCAGAAGTCTAGTAAGTTTGTTGGCATTTCTACTTTTAAATAATCTATTCAATTAATATAAGCCACTTTGGACCACTGAAGTTCATACTCGTCTAAATACACTTTTGGATCTTGAAAAAATTGTAAAGAATTTTGTAGCAATGAAAATTTAACCAGTGTCAACAGATTTCCACATTTCAATATTGAAAATTCTCCATATAATTTAAGGAGTCTCACATTTTCCGGCAATCGATTCAATATTTCTCTTAAAAGTCTCTTGAGATATATAAAACAATTTTGTTTTAAAATGTTTACTTGGTCCATTTCCATATCTATTTTGTTTAATTCAGTTTTAAACTCAGCTGCACAATCAATTACATATAATGAAAGCAAAGTATCAGCTAAATCGATAGATGATTTTAAATGACTTGTATATAATTTACTGGTATTTATACCCTACACCACCATAGTTGGGAGGGTATATTGGATTTGTGCTGATGTTTGTAACGCCCAGATTTGTGCTGATGTTTGTAACCCACCTTAAAGTATACCGATCGACTCAGTATCACTTTCTGAACCGATTTTACGATGTCCATCCATCTGGCTGCGCAGATATTTTGATAAAATTTCGTACGTGATATTTTTTCGGCCCAATGATGGATGGAATTGAAAGTGGAAATCGGTCTATTATTACACCTGCCCCCCATAAAAATGTCCTCCCGAAATTTGGGTTTACTGATCATAAATGTTTGAATTACGCAAGTATCGCAACAAATTTCATCACAAATGAGTGGTAAATAAAGCCAAATCACATCTACGTGCAGATCGGTCCATAATTTATCATAGCTCCCATATAAGGCCCACTTCCGAAAATAACTTTAAAGACAATAACTCTCTCAAAAATTTTGGTATCCAAATAATATTGAACGAAAATATATTTCAAATGTCTAAAAATAATGCGGTACAATTTTGTTATGATCGGTCCATAATTAGTCGAAACTCCCATATAAGACCCTCTCCGTAATGAATCGTTTAAAATTATTTATATCGAGATAAAGCTTAACACATATAATACCTATATTCACAGGATGATCGGTCCACAATAGGTAATATCTCCCATATAACGCCCATTTTTGAAAAACTGTTTTATACATATACTGGGTGTAGGGTATTATATGGTGGGCTTGACCGACTATACTTTCTTATCTAATTGTTTTTTGTTGACTTTAAATGTGATATTCACCACAAAGTGGCGACACAACTTACACAATGTTAATAAAATGCCAGATATATAAAAACCTTAAACGTTATCTCATTTAAAAATCGCAAAGAAATCGCCATGTCGCCAAATGGAAATTTATGTCGTCATAAGCACTAAAAAATCGCCATATCGGACAGCCCTGCTCTGTTATTTTGACACGCAACTAGAGTTTCGTTTTCCTTCTTTATAAAAAATGTAATTAATTAGCAGTGTTTTAATAAATTTCTGATCATTTAAGTGACTACAAACTCCCAAATACTTTATGGGGAAAACACATTTGTATTTAATCTACTGATAAAATTATTATTTAAAAAAATGAGTTTTAAAAAAATTTAAATATTCTTTTGTTAATATAATAAATTTTTAAAAACTTTCATTCTTGCAACACAAACATACAGAAGTCAATTTCTATGAAAATATCAGCATTTCCCAATACTCATGATGCTGAGCTCACCTTGAGGTCATTGCAGAAAACAAGTGCTATCGTAATGACTAAACCTTAGCAACTTGTCGTTGCCCCATTTTCAGCCATCATCAGTCATTACGTTTTAAGGCGGAATGTTGTATGTATGTATTTTGTAACCTAAACAAGAATAATTAAAAATTTCACATGTTTGTAAAAGGAAAATAAACAAACATACAAATAAATTAAAGAAAACAGGGCATAAGTGTTTACAACAAAAAAAAACACACGAAATTTCTTAACCAAGTACTAGAAACTTAAATATGTAGAAGTAAGAATGGCCAACTTATCTAAACTGTTGGTATGAGTTCAAACAGAGTTTAACGACAATTAGGTTTTATAACTTTGCTTAAAGGAGAAATATGTAAAACTTAAACTTAAATTTAAATAGTTACAAGCACAGGCACAGACAGAGGCATAGGCAGCCTAAATTTCTTTAAATATAAAAAAAAACAAAACAAAAATACAAACGTTATAAGTCGTTGTACGTATGAGCAAAATTAATTTCAGTTTTATTTTGGGTGAAACTTTTTCGTAAACGAAAGTTTTTCAGATGAACTCTTCTTATTAGTGTGTATCATTCGTTTAAATTGTTTGTGGTAATTCAACGTCTGCATTAAAAACAACATTTAATAATTGCTGTTGTTACTATTGCTGCTGTTGTGTTGGATTTGTAATGAATAATTGCATGCATTTATTGAGTTAAACATGGGTTGGCATTGCTATTGCCAAGGCTAAATGCAGCCAGCAACGCAATGCAACGTAACTGTTGACAGTTTAAACATTGTAGATTTTAAAAGCTCAAACACACACAGACCGGTGCAATGAATGAACGTATGAATGCTTGAATGAGGAATAAACTTCATTTACAAACCGCACAAACACACTTGAACTTGAAATTGCGGAAATTTTTAAATTGAAATTAAATTCGCTAATACGGACTTTGGTTAAATGTAGCAGCATTTTGAATTTGTTAAATTTAAAAAATTATTTCGTATCACCTACCATCATTTTGTCAAAAAGTCTATATATTCTGGGTCCTTATGAGATTCTACGACGATCTAGTCATGCCCATCCTTTTACAGGCACTGAAAGTAATGAAATTTCTCCCAAACATTTCTTATTTCACCTAAATGTTTGGTATTGACAATTGGCAAAATCGGTGCAGACCAAATTTTCAGACAACCTCGATATTTTTGAAATAGTTTTCGCTATTTTCTTTAATTATTATGCAAATAATATTATGAAATTTTGCATACTTTATTTTTATTACAAAAGGACAAGTTCTGTTGAAAATTTTAGGAATCGGTCCACGATTTCTCATACCCTCAGTATAAATGTCTGCTCGGAGTATGGCTCTATTGTAAATAAATGCCTTTAGAAAAGCAGTATCCTTTCAAAATTCAGCAAATATTAGTTTCTTAAGATAAATCAAGTTACTTTGTTTGATTGGTCCATATTTGACCATTGCCGCCATATAAAGACCACCGAAACTGTTTAAATGTAGGTACATAAAATCATCATTATCATGTTAAATTCAACAGAAATAATCTACATATGTATATATACTTATGTAAATCATAGTAACCAACTTTATGGTGATCGGGCCTTACTTGGTCGTAGTCCTTATAAAGGGACCACTTCCGAAAAAGATATAAATATCCTATAAATATCGATATCGAACTGAAATTTTTTTCACCGCTCAGTTATATGTAAGTAAAAATTCTACTATTGGATATTGGTTAGTTCATAATTAGCACTAGTTTCCATTCCCAAGGTCCATTTCCAAAAATAACTGGAATACCCAAAAAATCTCTAAAATAAAATATCGTTATTGAGATGAAGCACCTTTGACATACATATAATTTGTTTAATGTGTACAATTTCTGTTTGTTTTTATGTGATTTCGAAGATTTTTTTTATTGTCTAAATAAACCGATCGACTCAGAATCACTTTCTAAGGAAACTTAAGGAAACTTATTGCAAGTCTATTTAACGATGTCCGTCCGTCCGTCTGGCTAGCTGCCTGGCTGCCCATGTCCACGATCATAAATGTTTCAATTATATGCAAGTATACAAACAAATTTCATCACAAATGAGTGGTAAATGAAGCCTAATCACATCTTGCAGATGTGTGCAGATCGGTCCATAATTACTCCCATACAAGGCCCACTTCCGGAAATCACTTTAAAGAGCATAAGTCACTCAAAAATGTTGGTATCCAAATAATATTTAACGCAAATATATTTCATATGTATACAAATAATATGGTCCAATTTTATTATGATCGGTTCGTAATTAGTTGAAATTCCATATAAGACCCTCTCCGTAATTCACTTTAAGATCCATAAAACTTTTGAAAGTATTTATAACGAGATAAAGTTTAACACATGTAATACTTATATTCACAGACATCATGAGGCTATATATTTTTTTTTGATGATCGGTCCACAATAGGTTATATCTCCCATATAACGCTTATTTCTGAAAAACTGTTTTATACATATACTGGGTGTAGGGTATTATATGGTCGGGCTTGACCGACTATACTTTCTTACTTGTTTTAATGTGTTTTAATCTTAGCAAAATGTATTTGTCTACAACTAAAGCTACTTTTACACTATCATATTAGAAAACCTAAGAAACCTTTCAGGCTAAGACTTTAATTTCACCATCTTCCAATAGATAGACTCATCCAGCACAAAGTTCACTTATATTTTGGATCGAACTATTCAGTCCGCTCCACGATTGCGGAAGCATTCCGTTGCTGCGGTATCATCTCTACACAGACAGTATTGCTGTATGCCGCGAGAATGAATAATTGAATAATACACAGCAAGTATTAAGTTTTAATTTATTTGATGCTGATTGCTCTTGCAAAACTCTTGTAAGAGTAAACATTGTCAAAGAAATTTGTGCTAAAACAAGTGGTTACGCTCTTTTGAGGAAATATTTGCTAAATGTGACCGTACCTTAAGGAAACTTATTGCAAAATGATGCTAATAATGATTTTTAATCATATTATAACTTCTTGAAATTTATTTTTTGAAATATATTTTTTTGAATTTACTGATTATGACCATTTTAAGACTTATATATACACAAAGTGATGTTTAATATATATAATTAGTAATACAAAAAGTGGTAAATAATGCTAGAAAATATTGAATTCTTGAAGTTATTAAAATTAGCAATGTAGGTAAAGTTTTTGCTGGACCAATGACGAATCAGATATAAGGCAGTTTTTGAGCACTGCAGTATTTTAAAATAGAAATTTTACATTTACCACAAAGAGTGCAAATTAGCTGATGTATTTACAATATTTATCAACTTAGTTGTTTAATTCAGTTCGGGCTAACAACGTGATTTTTTAGGCCAGCAAATTATTCTTTTATTTACACGTTAAATTATGCTCTTGCAAAACCAAAAAAGTAAAACAAAATAACTATAACATTTACCGCCTGGCCCACGATGTCGAACGATAACGTTCGCTTAGATAATACTTAAGACACAAACTTTTGATCGTATCTATTTTTTACTCAATCAAGTTTATTTATTCCACAATCAAGTTTGTGTATTAAGTCTTATCTAAGCGAACGTTATCGTTCGACATCGTGGGCCAGGGGGTTAATGTTTCCTTTTTGGTGTCACCCAAGAGTGACAGACAGACAGTATGCAAAAATGTTCATAATTGGATTTATTACTCGCATACAAAACACACATTATTTATTTTATTAAATACATTTATTTTTTTCTTTTAATTCGTTGTTTGGCAACAAAATACAATAATTGTTAATTGTATTTTTGTGATTACGTCGCTGATACTTAAAACATGTTTATTATTTAATTTTTAATTAAAATCATTTACTTTCAAAGTAATTTTTACAAATAATTACTCAAAAAACCATACGGGAAATTCCAAAGCACAGTGGGTGAAGTGAAAGGAAAGTTGTGTAGTATAAAACCGACATGATTTCGAAATGGGGCAATGGATTATTATTTGTAATAAAGACTGTAAATGTAAACTATGTTAATGAAAGTGGGAAGTTGAGAGACTTCAGTTAATTATTAATGATATATAATAATAGATTGCAATTTTGTACTCCAACATCAAGAAGTCAAGGCATTACCGTATGAAGATTGTTTCAAACACAACAAGAGCTTGCAAAATCAATAAGATGCTACTTAAGTGGCAATTAAAAACGTTTGCGAACAGCTGGATTCAGGGAAATTGGCTACGATGTATTGAAATCGGGTGAAAGACGATTTTGCATGTCTGAAATGCTATGAAGGTAAATAATTTTTTCAACGAATCATGGATCCATTACGATTAACCGAAATGTAACAGATCTTATATGAAGCCCAGCCAACCAGCCGAATCATTAGCAAAATATTCATGGTGCTAAGGTAATGCTCTGTAATTGGTGGGATCGAGAAGGTCCTATCTATTATTAGGGGCTGAAAACTGGCCAGATTATCACAAGGGACCAGTACTGAATGCAACTGATTAATTTAAAGCAAGCGTTGGCCGTTAAAATTTCAGAATATGCAGCCAGACATTAAAGCATAATATTCCATCCAGGCCACATGTTGCAATACCTGTTAAAAACTATTTAGTACGAAGTGTTTGGGAAGTTTGGCCTCAGTATAGACCTGGTTCCGTCCGACTAATATTTGTTTCGATCTGTGCAGAACGCTTGCTCAAAACGGATCTCCAAAATTGGTTTGCTTACTGTTTAAGTAAAACATATTCTTCATCTCTTGAGGTTTTAACCCTTTTTTGCATAATGATAGAAATTTCCATTATAACATTGGAAACATTATTTTATTTCTTTTTAGTTTTAAGCTAATAATGATCTAACATTGCAGGATGATGGAAATTTCCACAATATTGTTTTTTGCTAAATTTATACTAGATTTTTTTAACCATTATTCCTTTCATTTTAATTTACTTCACCAATAAAGTAAATCATGCAGATAGATATAGATATAGGAATTTCCAAATTCCAAAAACTGTAGACGCATAACATACGAGGGTGGTTCGCAAACTTCTTAGCCCAGAACAGAAAGCGCGGTATAAACAGAAAAAAGTGAAGTTTTTTGAAAACTTCTATCTCTGCTATGAACACATGTTACATTTCTTTTCGATCTGCAGATTCCTTCATATAAAAACAGATGTTCAAAAAAGACGCATCCGCGATTTTTTTCCAATGAGAAAATTAGAAATTCGTAGTGTCATTAAATATTTAAATAGAAAAGGTTTATCGGGACAAGAAATTCATAATAATATGGTGATTATGTTCGGGAAAGTGCTCCTTCATATGCAACAGTAAAAAATTTGTCGTACAAGCATTGAGGATGAACCACGTGGTGGATAACTGTTGATGAAACATAGATCCACCACTATACTCCAAATTCAAAAAAACAATCCAAGCAATGGCCTGAAGCTGGAGGAAGTACCCCAAAGAAGGCAAAAACAATTCAATCGGCTAATAAGGTTATGGCAACGGTTTTTGAGACTTCAAAGGTATTTTATTGTTTTATTGATTGTCTATCTGGAAAAGCGTAAAACAATAAATTAAGAGTACTACTGCATCATTTTGGATCAATTAAATGTAAAAATTTGAGAAAAACGTCCTGGTAAATAGATAATTTTTCAACAAGACAACGCACCAGCGCACAAGAGTGTTTTAAAAATGGCTAAAATCAACGAATTAAAGTACGAGTTGCTTAAACACCCACCTTATTCTCCTGATTTAGCTCCTAGTGACTTTTACCTGTTCCCAAATCAAAACAAAAAAATCCTAGCTGGCAAACGTTTTACCTCAAATACAGCTGCAATTACAATTGTAAACCATTATTTTGAAGGTCTTGAGGAAACCTATTTTAATCAAGGGATAGAATTGCTAGATAAGCATTGGACTAAGTGTTTTGAAGTTTGACGAGATTATATTGAAAAATAAAAATATTTTTGAAAAACTAACTATTCTCTTTTTTTGCTAGGTTAAGAAGATTCTAAACCGCCAATGCAAAATTAATTTTAATTCTTTCATTTTTATTTCTGCGACAAACGTTTTAAAATTTAAATTTTTGTTGATGACTTTGTAAACTACATAATACTATTTTGTTAATCCTGAAAAATCTTGGGATTTTTTAAAACAAATCCCGGGATTTGGATTTGTTGGGATTGGCATCCCTAGTATATATACTTTTGAAAATTTTCATTAGGTATAATTATACTATTAAGTATTCATGACAATAAAACCATAAAAAGAGATTGTAATTATTTTCTTGATCAAAATTAAATGTTTAATTTTCAATTGTTTATTTCTTCAGTAGAGCACAATATACGAGTACACATCAAGTTCTTTTTGAAATGTGAACAATCTCCTACTGATTGTGTCTTAATGACCGTGCAGCACTCGTAAATGTATTTAAATTCATGCCCACTGTGCTGCAGACATAATAATAAATAAGCATTTGTATCTCAACGATTCAATGCAATTTGATGAGTGAATTAATTACGGAGTATTTTTGTTGTTATTGTTGTTGTTGTTGTGGCATTTTTTATGCCCATTTAACCATAGAGTAGATTTTATGAAACCCCGGCTTGTAACCAGCGTTGCCGTTTTGGTTACTTTTAACCAAAATTGGTTACTTTTTTCCAAGATGTACTTTTTTCCCGTTTTGGTTACTTTTTTTAATACAAAAGTAACCATTTTTTACATTGTTTTTCACTTTGACTTACCACCACTAATTTTGGTGATAAACTAAACTACCACAATTTAAACATTTTTATAATGTTATAATAACACCACTGTAACAACCGTGTGAAATTAAAATTTTTGTCTTCCAATGTTGTAAGAAAAAGCATTTTCAGTACATTGGAAAACAAAAATATTGTCAGACATCTAACAATCATGTAAACACACAATTTTGTCATTGTCATTGTTTTAAGACAATTGTCAAACACTTTTCATTGTCATATGTGCAAAGTTTATGCATCTGCCAATGGCAGCATTGTCATAGAAATTTTTTCTAAACTCTGTATGTATGTACATAAATAAACAAACAAGTGTGCATTAAGAACATTTTTGTAAAAAGTGGTGAAAATTAAAGAATTAAATTAAAGAAAATAAAAAATGGATTGTGACATATCTTTTGATGAATCCTGTTTCATAGAGTGCAGATAAAATGGTTTCAATTGCTCGTTTTTGTTCCATGACAATATTTAAAATTTCTAAACACACACACAACGCTGCAAAACAAATTTGACAATGCCACACAACAATCTGACAACCGTGTGAACTGACAATTTCGGTTAACAGATAAATTCATTGTGTGCCAATGAAATTGTTAGTTTTCTTACAGTCGTCTAAACTGACAATTTACCTTTTGCTAACAATTTTTCAATGTCAGTACATTGTTAGCGCATTGCTAGATCTGACAACTTTGTATTATCTGACGATCGTGTATATATAGCTTTACAAAAAAATACATGCCTGTCTCCAAACATAACAAACATAATCATTGTATTGTTGAACGAGTAAGGTTCTTCAGACGTCAAAAACCATCTACAAACTGAAATGCAATGGTTAATTTATATTTTACATATATATTTTTTAGCTGAAGTATTAATAAATTAAAATTTTATATATATAAAAATTTTGGTTACTTTTTTTTTGCTTTTGGTTACTTTTTTTTCATATTGGTTACAAATTTTTTTTGGTCGTGGCAACGCTGCTTGTAACCCTATTATTGCGTCCACACCAATATTTGTGTACGCATAAACAAAGTCTTTAGTGTCTTACATTCTCTCTCTTTCTCTCTCTCGCTGTGTTTTTAACATAAAACTTATAGATATTGTATAAAAAATGCATTGTTATGTATGTTTTTATTTTACCCTCGAAGTGGCACATGGTTCTGGCCAGACATATTTCATTTTCATGCTTCAATTTAGCATACTTCTATTTTAGGTACATGGCTGTAATTTCAGGTAATCTCCAAAAATATTGTTGGCTTTCCATGTATAAATTAATAATTGAAAAAAAGTCCTTGGAACAGGACAAAAAAACCAAATAAAAAATCTTCACCTTACTTTTGGTACATGGTTCTGGCCAGACCCCTATGCATTTTGTATGAACGAATGCAAAACAAAGACAGTAAAGAGAGCAAAGCACATGGCACGAGTTGGAAATTTGTATTTACTTTATTCTTTTATGCTTCTTTCTTTCTTCTGATTTTGTTTGTGAGTTAGTTATTCATTGAACGTTGAACAGTGAATAAGTAATCTAGTTTTTGTGCGGTAATTTTGAACTTGTGAATAATTTTACGCAGGAAGATTTGTTGCGTTGTTAGTATATTATGGCTGATAAACTGGAATTTTTTTATAATACACGCTTGCGTAGCGCGAATTTGCAACCCCAATTGGCAGAGGCATTAGTGCGTGATTTTCAAAGTCAGGTAGAAGCTGATGAAAATTATGATGTTTTTGAAAACGATGGTGACGACACTGCTGATTATGTGCCAGAAGATGATGCATCAGACATAGAAAATGATTTGGAAATTGAACCTAACGAACTTTATGATAGTGATGAAGACGTAGATGAAGAAGAAGAAAGTGGAAATGATGCTGAAGCAGCAAATGAAGTCGACTCAGGCTGTTTTTATGGTAAAGACGGTACTAAATGGAACGAAACTGAACCCCCTGCATCCCGTTTGCGCCAGCATAATATCATGCGTTTTCAATCTGGAACAAAAACAAGGCTCATTAATCCAGTTGAGGTATTCAAGCTATTTTTCTCAACCAATATTACGTTCGTCATCATTAGTGAAACAAATCGGCATGGGCGAGAATCAATTAGAAAATGGAATGAAGAACATCCAGAGTCTAACCAAAGAAAATGGATTGATTTGACAAGCTCTGAGCTAGATGCATTCATTGGGATTTTGTTGGCTTCTGGTCTCAGCCATAATAATATGCAAGACTCCAGTATATTGTGGCGTTCTGATTCGCTGCCCATATTCCGTGCGGCTATGTCGCACAAACGATTCATTACTCTGTCCAGATATATTCGTTTCGATAATAGTCGTACGCGGGCATTCCGACAGCAAACAGATAAAGCAGCTCCTATCCGGGACATTTGGAATTTTCTCAATGAAAATCTGCAAAATTATTATGAACCTTATGAAAATATCACCATCGATGAGCAGTTGTTTCCGTATCGTGGGCGCACAAAGTTCACCCAATATATCCCTTCAAAACCTGCAAGGTATGGGATCAAAGTTTGGTGGGCATGCGATGCTAAGACTAAATTTCCATTGAAAGGAAAACTATACACTGGAAAGGAAGGAGACAATCGGGAGATAAATCAAGGTGAAAACGTTCTAATGTATTTCGCAAATTGTTACGTAAACAGCGGCAGAACAATTATTTCTGATAATTTTTTCACCTCATTGAACGGCGCTAAACGACTTGCTGCTATGGGACTGGCATTTGTTGGCACCATTCGAGCAAACAAAAGATGTCTTCCTAAGGAAGTAATGAAGAGCACCAGACGACCAATTCTTTCAAGTGTGTTTGGTTTTCATGAAAATCTTGTTGCACTTTGCAGCTACGTGCCCAAAAAAAATAAGGCAGTCAATTTAATTTCAACCGTGCATTACACGAAACATGTTGAAGGCGTAGCCATGAAACCGGAAGCAATTTTATTTTATAATTCAACTAAAGCCGGAGTCGATACGATGGATCAAATGCTAACTCATTACACAACAAAACGGTCAACCAGACGCTGGACATACGCGTTTTTCTGCAACATGATTGATGTGATGGCATTGGCAAGTTACATTATATGTAAGCTAAATGATGAAAATACAAGAAAAGAAAGAAGACGCATATTTTTATATAAACTTGCAAAGCAATTGGTACTGGCCAACGTTGAAAATCGCATCAATAATCCGCACATTGTGGCTCAACCAACAACTCGTATAGCATTTGAAGCGTTCTTTGGGAGACCTCTCAATATACCAAACCTTAATGTGGCTTTACGCAGTGGTCCAGACACATTATCTGCCAAAAAAGATTGCAGAATTTGCCTGCAGCAAGGTGACAAACTACGCCGTAAGACACGTTTTTTTTGCTGCAAATGCAACAATCCTGTTTGTCAGCAACATTCAAAAGTAGATTATTTATGTTTTTGTTGCCTTCCGCAAAATTCTGAATAAAAAAATCAATGTTTTTTCATATTAATTTTCTATTTTCTCATAAACATTTATTACTTTACCCATAATAAAGAGAAATATATATAGAACAAAAAAATTGTTGCCCTTTTCATTTCAAAGATTTTTTCAGGTCTATTTTTTCTTCCTCAGGTAGCTAATAACATAGTAAAAAGAAATAGAAACACAAAATATAACAAATATTTTCCTATCTTAGTAAAAAATTTAACGGCAAACAGCCCTTATTTCCATACAAATGCATGTAAATGTATAGGGGTCTGGCCAGACACATGTGCCAGAACTAAGGGCTCAAAATATGTGCCTGACGAAGGGTTTATTATTATTTTTATTCAATACTTGTGTTATTTAATTTTTTTCTCTTTCATTTTAATAGCACTTTTCTTTAATGAATTTGTTGTTATGTTTTTTTACATTTTGTTTTAATTTTTATTGTTCAAAGATAAATTTGTTTTGCTATTGTTCGTTGGAAGACATTTCGAAAGAAAAAACTAAAAAAAAAAAATAAACCACAACCTACTGCACAGGGGTCTTAATATCATCTAGCTAAGCCATTGTTCTTGCCTGGCTGTCGATTTCAATGAAGATCAATTTCATTGCTCAAGGTGTGATGGTTTCTTTTCTTTTATGCTTTTATGTTATACATATTTACATATATGCACATATGTATGCATTTATTATGAATTGAATTGAAATTTATTCAATAGTGTTAGTGTTTTATTTTGCAATTAAACTAAAAACTGCATTATTTTGTAACAATTCAAAGCATTCAATTTGCCATTGTTCGCCGTTAATCGGAAAGAATGAAAATGTAAATGTACTCGTATGGACAACAACAAAAGAGTTGATGAAAATTTCAATAAATCAGGCAGATAAAATTGTAAAGAGTCTTAAACATGACATTGACGGTAGTTAAGCAAATTATTATCAACTTTTTGTTGTTGTTTGGTTGCGAAAATTATCATGTATCAGTGAAATTATAGAGAATTTTTTTATGTGCTATGTAGACCTTTTATATTGTTAAAAATCTTTTTACTTAATTAATTCGGCTTGAGGTCTCTTTTATTAAAAATACAAAAACTCTTGTTCGTTTTTAATTTTTCTTATCTTTTATTTGTTTTAAGAAAATTTTCTTTAAGAAAATTGTTATAATTATAATAATCATGTTTTTTGTTGGTCGAAATATTAAAAACCTGTTAAAATTTGCAACTATTCTCCTAAAATTACATTCTTCATGATCTACACAGAAAAAAAATCATGTTTTTTTCAATTAAACATTCAATTGATTTTAAAATAATTTTCAATTAAAATTTTAATTGATTCAATTACTTTTTCTGATTTTTCTGATATTTTCAATTAAATATCAACTTTTTTTTTTGATACTATCATTTGGTTTACAGGTCGGATTTCAATTAAATTTTTAATTGATTCCACAAATGTTTTAATTGAAACTCATTTTTATTTTTTTCTGTGTAGTCATGTACAAGGATGATTGCCTTGGACAAACAATAGTATTAGTTTTGATAGACCTGCCAAAAAAAAATTTCTCCATCAGATATGGAGTTTTATCATACTTCATAATCTTAAAAAAAATTTGTAGTAATAAACGTTGATTACCAAAAGTATAAAAATCGGAACCAAAAATGCCAATAACATGGGCATGTGTACCCATTATACCGAAAGAAAACGCACTACACGTTTAAAACACAATCGTAATTTATTCATCTTTTGTGGGGACGTCCCCGAAAATATTTTTATTCAACTTTGAAATGAAGGTGGGCATAATGACAGCGCAACTCTCTTTTTGACTTCAAATGTCGAAAAATATCCAAGGCAATAACGTTTTTTCAAAAAGGCTGCTTACATTGGCCTTCCACCATAAGTTTTTATTTTCGAAATTTGTCTTTAAATAAATTATGGACTTATTACAATCTACTTTACTAATATATATATTAGAATTTTCGAAAATAGTTTAAAAGCAGTAACACTCTTAAAAAGGGGGTGTTTAAAAAAACTAGAAAAAACTAAAAGCATGTGGTCTTTTTTTATTGTTTTAATATTAATTTGATTTATTATAAAACCTATAGGAGGTATACGAGTACACATAAAGTGGTGGGCATGATGTTAGCACACTTTATATATGGGCATTTTTCTGTTATACGATTATAAAGGCGCATTCACCCATTTGTTCCGAATAGAAATTTTGTCCGGAGAAAATTGTTTTTACTGAGAGTTTTTTGCAGCACGGTGAATCGTACCTAAATTTTAAAAACAATTTACAAAATGAATAATTTAATTTCACAGACAGAAATGTAACCTATTGGCAACTCAGTTCATTTTTGTCCAGACAAAATATAAAATTAAACCAATCCAAGCTGAGAGTTGTTCTTAAAAAAAAAAGAAACGTCAAACTTTATATAAAAAAAAATTTTGCCCGAACAAATATTTTGTTCAGAACGAATAGGTGAATCCACCGTAATTATTAACTTAATTATTTGGTCCAGTAGTGTGATCAGTAACATGATATAGTTTGTACTGCTCTTATACCAACCACCAAAAGGATGAGGGGTATATTGCGTTTGTCATTCCGTTTGTAACACTTCGAAAAATTTGTGGTAGAACCAAAAAGTCTATAATTCTGGAAACTTTTAAGATTTTAAGAGGATTTAGCCATGTCCGTCCATCTGTCCGTCTGTTGTTGGCTCGATAGAGCTTCGACAGAAAGACATAGAACAATAAATTTTTTTTTTTCAAACATTATTTGATCCACCGAAATGTTTGGTATTGCAAATGGGCAAAATCGGATCTGAGTTATAGATCACAGTTTCAGACTATCTATATATTTTTTGCTGGTTTCTTCAAATATAATGCAGATAATATCATGCCATTTTGCAGACTTTATTTTCATTACAGAAAGACAAATGCAAATGGTTGGAATCGTAGCTCCCATATAAATGTCTTCCCGGAATATAACTTAATGGTACATAAATGTCTATAGAAAAGCCGTATCTAAAAGAAATTCTTCAATAATAAGTTTCATGCAAAGTGAAATCCCAAAACAATATTTTGTTTATATCGGTCCATAATTTTGACATAGCCCCATACAAAAACCACTTTCGATATTTACTTAAATGAACATAAATCTTTTGTAAAAATGACTATCAAGTTGAAAATTGAGAAATTCAAATCGTCGTATCAAATTTTTATGATGATCGTTCCATATTTGATCGTAGTCCCCAAAATCCAGTTCCGAAAATCACTTAAATGGTCATAAATCCCTTACAGAACCCACTATTAAGTTGAAATTCAACACAAATAGTCCAATATGATGATGATCGGTCTATATTTGACCGTAGCCCCCATATGAAGTCTACTTCCGGAAATCACTTAAATGCACATAAATCTCTAATAAATCTCCATAATAGGTGATTTAGTGGTGGGTACATAAGATTCGGCATAGCCGAATATAAACTCTTACTTGTTTTTTATTGCATTATTTCTAAATACTTCCTTCTATTTGTACGCCGTTTTAAAAGACCACAACACTCGTCGGATTTAATGTCTTATACAACATACTGTAGCTAAGATGAGTACAAAAAAGTCAGCTACAGCTACGACAATGGTCGTTAAAAGGAAGTCCCAGGCGATTTGCGTGCTTGCCTAACGTCCAGTGTTAATACTGCCAGCAACCTAGATATATCCTTCCTATTCCGGGTTATCAGTTGCATGGTAAGTTTCTCGTTAAAAGATGGCCACATCAACTTGGCTATCCTACATGTGTCTAAATTATGCCATCTATACTCAGCCTTTGTAAGAAAATGTCTGAAGATGATACCTTTGATAGTCCTCAGTGGGATTGCTACTGAGACCACATCCGAGATATCTAATGCTCATGTTCTCACTACGCCATTTTTGTTGTCAAATTGTCCAAATTTTTGGCAATTGTATGAAAACGGGTTGTCATATGGCGTCATCTATGTTTGCAATCATGATTGTAATCTCATTAGACGCCATTGACAACCTGTTTTCATACAATTGCCAACAACTTGGAGAATTTGACAACAAAAATGACATAGTAAAAACCAAGCATAAGGCAGATCCCGTTCTGGCTAGTTCGTCTGCCCGTTTATTGCCGTAGTGGTTCCTATGCGCAGGCACCCAGACCAATGTCAGATAGACGACCTAGCCTTGACAGAGAATTCCTACATTGCTTAACTAGTGAAGATGAAATTGTGTAGCCATTAAGTGAGAGGAGTGCCGCCTGACTGTCGACAAAAATACCTATATTGGACGTATACATCCATCTTAAACATCTTACGACAGGTATAGTAGGCCACCGTTGCCTTTTTACCCCTATGTTGAGTAGCTTCCATGACAATTTAGAGTCCAGTATGATGCCTAGATATTTTGCATTGTTTGTGGTTAGTTGCAGTTAAAGGTAATTTGAACTGGACAATAATGTAGAAAGTGAAAGTAAATTCATATATTTTCTTAGTTTTTTCGGGGTTATTATGTAGGAATTACAAAGTTCTGAATATATGTAGTTTATGAAATGAAAGATGAAGGGTCATAAAACACTATTTAGACATGACTAGAACTCTATAGAGAGCAACATTGGTGGGATTGCATGTATTTTAATTTGTTCAGCGAATATTGTCTACAACGCATTAAGCCATATTTGAAACTATGGGATATATAGTACAAATGCTACACAGCTACAAGACGTAAAAAAATCAACTCTTTAATTTACAAAGCCTTCGTTGCAGTACCATTTAAGAGCTCCACCGCTATTCAAAGAGATTTTTCAACAAAATTCGGTATTGACTCTTGCACTAAAAAAGGAGATTCAATGAAAAAAACTTGCTTGGATGCATTGTTCATCATATGCCACATGTTTAAATTAAGAATTAATATGTAAGTTCTGTGTGAAAAATAAAAGTTTTCAAAAAATTTAATTGGCAACTGTGCTAACCATGTCTCCACCTCTGCATGTACGTCTTACATTTAAGTTTAATAGTTTTTAATTATCGCCTTAGCAATACTAACTCGCTCAATGCTTTTACACGCACTTGTAAGTTCGAAATTGAAACTCATTGCGTGTTTATAAAACTGACGAAATTGTATGTTGAGTTCAGTGCGTTTAACTTAAATGTGTTTTTTGTTTCTTTTCTTAAAATGAACATATTTTTTTGTTGTTGCTGTCAGCTTTTTTATATATTTTTATAGCCCAGGAATATAAAATTGATATTTGAAACATTGTGGTGCATTAAAGTGAAAATAAAAATAAACAAAGTGACTTTTTCACACATGCTATAGAAGAGTTAAATGTTTAATAAAAAATTAACAAATTTTTTGGAAGTGAAAGTTCTAAAAAAAATTTTTAAATAAAATTCAAATTAAATAAAAAATTAATGGGTCGATTATGTATAGCAACCAAACTGGAATTGGGTTACCACCCTAATAGTGAATGAGGGTATATATAAGTTTATCATTCCGTGTGTAACACTGAGAAATGCTAATCTGAGACCCAACAAAGTATATACATATATTCTTGGTCCTTACGAAATTCTAAGTCAATTGAGCCATGTCCATCTGTCTGCCTGTCCGTCTGTGTAAAACTCTCTCACGTCCAAAGGACACAACCAAAATCAACAAAGTTTACAAAAGACCGCTTATAGTTCTCCTAAGCAGTTTGGTATTGAAAACCAGCTAAATCGATATAGTACAACAAGAGTTATGGATCAAAATGTATGACAACTTCCATAAAAAATTGATATTTTTAAACATTTTTCTTTTAATTTTTTTAAATATATTACAGATATTCCCATCAAATTTTGTATACGTTGTTTTTATGATAAAAGAATTTTTCATAGCCCCCTTACAAAAATCTTCCCGAAATATTGCTCAGTTATACATAAATGCCTATAAAATTGGAATATCAATACAAAATTCAGCAGAAATAAGTTTCATGCAAGAAGAAGTCGTGAAACGAATTTTTTTTAGTTCGGTCCATGTTTGACCATAGACTCCATATAAAGACCACTTCCAAAACTCACTTAAATACGTATAAAACTGGTATAAATAAGGTTAAAAAGTTAAAATTTGACATAAATAATCCTTATAGGTAAATAAATTGTTGTACTCAATTTTATAGTGGTCGGCCCATAATTGGTCATAACTCCCATATAAGGACCAAATCCGGAAAAATATCGCTACCGACTCAAAACTTTGCACAGATCATTTACATCATATATACAAAAATCAATATGATCAATAATTGGCAATAGCTCCCGAATTAAGTCCACTTCCGAGCATAATAAACAACCATACAACTCTTGTAGAGCACATTATTGAAATAAGCCTGAACTACGTAGAAACCACATTAGTGGATACTGGATTTAGAAGCTATCAGTCCAAAAAAGCCTCACCTTATCTTATCCTTTTTTAAAATCTATTTTATACTCTGTTTCTTAACTTGTTGTGAATATGGAAAAATGTTGTTTTAATTTTGTAAATTGTTAAATTACACTTAAGATTGTTATGAAAATCAAACAAACTCCGTAAATTATCTTAAGAATTGATAATTACATTAATTATAAATGGTCAAAATTAGATAAAATTGCAAAACGTTTAAAATAAATTATGTTGCTCGTAAAATTGTCTTTCAAACAATTATAATAAAATTTGCACTAAGACTGAATAGAGGGATATTCTAGTCCTATAAACAGTGTAGTTTTTGAATTTGTTATTACGTTTAGGTGGAGGGTATTTAAGATTCGGCACAGCCGAACTTGTTTTTGTCAAATTTAATTTTTGTGAAATATGTATGTTCATATCACAAATTTAGGGGAATTCCCTTTTAGTACATACAATCTAATGAACTTGTCATACATTTTTTTACATTACTGAGTGCATGTCTTTTTTTTTTTTCTTTAAAAACTATGCTTGTGTAAAAGCATATTGTATATGTGATTTAATATTATAAACTAGAATAGTTGTTCTTAAGAAATCCTTGTTTTTCACTATTTTCAATAGTTTTAAAGGTATGGAACCAATCACCTATTTTGTATATGATCAATGTCTTTTTGTACGAGATTTTTTTACAGGAAGTTTCACCGTGTAAAAACATATATACATATGTACATATTTTAAAGAAATATCTAAATAAACTTTCGAAACTCTTTTCTTAGTAGAGAAGTAGAGGTCAACTTTCGGATTAACTTATATTAGCCATTAAGTCAAACAGCTGCTACTGCAGCAGCCAACTACTCGAGATCATGTAAATTTTTAAATTTCTAAAAAACAAAACTTGTTATCAAAATAAATACTCCCAATATTTGTTAGTCATATCATTAATATGGTAAATACATTTAACCAACGTATGACATGAGACATACTACATATGTATATACTGTTTTAGTACCACATTGTATTTATAACAATGTGTGTTTATTTTTCTATTTGAACAGCAGACGTTTTTTTAAGAAATAGGAAAAAATTAATGCAGTTTCCCATCACCAAAGTCTTAGAAATTGTTTTAATAATTTGAAAGAAAAGAAAAACAAGTCTTCTTAGACAATATTTCTACACAGGCACTCAATGGTGTTTTAAATGTTGATTGTTGGTAATAATCGTTGGGATTTTTTTTTTTTTGATTTTTTTAAAAACCAGTAGGAAAAGCAGACACCAGATAAAGAAAAACAGCAGCATATCATTAATTTACATCCAGCATGCTTCACGGTTTTTGTAAATATGTACCTGACGTTCTTTATTCTTTATTTCGCGGTCTTCGAGCAAAGGTTTTGCCGTTCTAATTTTCGTTTCATGTGAGTAAAGCATATTTACACTTGGCAAATATTTGCTGAAAAACTATATTTGAACACGTTTATTTATTTAAAAAATCGTCGTTAATTTAGGACTAGACACAACAAATATTTAGTTTTATTTTATTTGATGTTGTTTGATCTTGCAAAACTCTTGTAAGAGTAAACAACGTCAAACAAATTTGTGCTAAAGCAAGTGCTTACGCTTTTTGGGTAAATATTTGCCAAGTGTGACCGTACCTTTAGCAAAACATTTTTTTTTCTGAATAAATGCAGCTTCCTGAAGCCTATTTCTAATTATGCGACTCATATTTGTACATAAATTCATTTTGAGATCTTCAGCTGACTAAATGGGTTTCTTTACAAACCGCCTTGTTGTTTTTCACTTAATGACTCTAGCCTCCAGTTTTTCTTTTCCGTAAATTGCTTGCAAATATATTGTTTTAGAAAATCCATCAGTACATATTGAAATTTCACCCATACTTTTTTCTTCTTTTTGAAGCTTTAAATAATATAATGTAATAATATATTAACTAAGTTAAAGGAAAAGTAAAACAGTTTAATCTACATGTAAGTAAAATGAATAAAAAAAACAATATTGGGTCGAATTATTCATTCCGTTCCGCGTTTGCGGAAAGAAATTTTTTGTGCGAAAGCATAGTTTGAAATTATTCGAAATATCGCTCAACTTTGTACATTTTTTTATTTTTCAAAAATTCATAAAAAAATTGAGAAGACAATAAATTTTGCATTATTTTTCTTGAGGCATATAGGAAAATATCTATATATCTGGTTAAAATCCATTCACAACTGTGGGTTTTATTCGAAATAAAGTAACTCTATATGATTAAAAGAAAATACGTTATACATACAACAGTACACAGAGGAACTTTTGTGGTACTTTTGATTGATTGTTTTTAAATTTATATAAAACAACAAGCAAAAACCACGATGTAGTTTTAAAAAATTGAAAATAAAATCAAATATATTGCGTCCATATTAACAATATAAATATATAAATAAATATTTCATTTTATGCAGCACATATCTACCTATATGACTATAGAAAAATATTGCAACTTTTGTTATTATCTTTATTTTTTATGAATTTTTGAAATAATTTAGCAATATCTAGCTATATCTCGAAAACTACTGAGTGGAGTAAATATTATGTTAGGGCAGCATGAAGGTAATATTGTAGCTAAATTTAGGTTTTTTTCACTAAGTAGGTTAAACTGTTCTTCAGTTATGTTACTCAAAATACGTACAGCTGATCCCAAAAAAGTTAATTATAGGAGTTGGAGCCATATATAAGATATACACAAATTTACTAAAAAATTTAAGGCACCAGTTTTTGTGTTAAGCTGTGTATTTAATTTTAATATCAAGAAGATAACAAATTTCTTTTATCACTTCTGCCAATATAAACTAAAAACCTTCAATTCAGTTTATACTATTTCCCACTGGGCGTCTAATCTTATAGACTTGTTAGTTTATATTTCTTACACTAGCTGTGTTAGTTTTTATGGTCTTAACAAGTTCTCTTGTTTGTTGTTAAGTTTGGTGGAAAAACTTAAAGTCGCGCTTGTAACATCTTTGCAACTAAAACAAGCTACCAGTAGATGTTTGTATGCGGTTCGTGTTGCAAGTGTTAAGCGGTAAAAATTAAAATAAAAAACGAAACAAATTTCAAACAAAATATAAAAGATAAAAGAAAATTATAAAATAAAAAAACGTCTTTAAAAACCAGTGTTAATTTGTAAAAGTTTAAAAGAAAACATCTAAATAAAAAAATAAATATAAATGCAATTTTAAGAAAATACATAAAAATTTAAAAGTAAAGTGTCTTGAAAACAAGCAAACAAACAAAAACGAAACATCTAACAAAATGTTGTTTCTTGTTTAAAGTGTGTGGGTCAAGTTTAATAACCCACTTTGCCTTTTAAAGGATTTACAACTAACGGCGGCTGCTGGAGCTGTGTGTACAAAAACAACAACAACTGCATCAGCACAACGACCTCAAACCATAATCTTGTGGTGGTTTGCCAAATGATTGCATTTACATTTACAACGCAACGTTACATTTCATCTACAACTTAAGCCGCAAAATTTTAAAAAAATGTTTTTGCATCTCCTGTTTGTGGATTTTAAGTCTCGAAAGTGTTTAAGCATTTTTGGCTGTCTATGGATTTTGCTGTTAATGCCAAACATTGTAAAAGGCAAGTTCAATATTTTAATTTTGTTTAACATTTTATTTTCATAACAGTTTATTAGGAAAAAGCCGTCATATTTTAAAACTAAAAAAAAAAAAAAAACATATTTGAAAAGTTCATATTATGCCTGTTTGTTTTTTACTATTGCCTCAACTGTGGCATTCACACATTTCATTCAATTCCACATAAATGTTTTATTGACCAAACTGGACTTGTTCATGTTGTTCATAATGTTTGTTAGTTTAGTTCCACGAAATCTATGATGATGAGTTACAATTACCAACGCTAATAGCTAACAACATCAAAACCATTTAGACCCGTACTTGTAATCGTACTCCATTCAGCCAGACAGGCCTGACTGTGCCTGTTTTTGTGTGCGTGTGTCATTCAGTGCTTTTTAAATTCATTTTTTTTTTGTTTGTTTTATTGTAAACATGTTTGTCGCTTAAGTCTTTTTTTTTAAAAGCATTTGCTCGAATGTTTGTGTGTGTGTTCGTGAATGTTTTCTTCAAAATGATCCGTTAAGTAACCTCATTTTTTGATTTATACTCTATGTGTTTTTTTTTTCGTTGTTTCACTGTGGGGTATTAAGAATTTAATGCAAGAATAGATTTACTTCTAGAATTTAGAAGCCTCATACTCGTACAATTTTCGATTTATTAAAAATTAGAAATTCATCTCCAATAAATATATTTTCTTATTATTTTATTGTTTTGTTTTAAGCTTTTTAAAAAATAAAATATTTTCTGTAGCTTAGCATTACTTGCTAGTCATCGTATTGAATTAATTTGTGATATTTGTAATTTCTTCTTTCAATTATACAATTTTTACATTAAAAATTAACTATAGGTATAATGTGCAAATCTAAACATAAAATCTTGTAAACAAACCTTTATAAAACAAAACATTTTGCAACATACGCAATTTGTGTAAGGAAAATCTTTGTTGCATACGCTCAGAATTTTGAATGTGTTCGTTTCATTATATAGTATGAGACGCTTGCACTTTCTTGTTATATAATTTATTATTAAGTATTAACTTATAATCGTAGTTTCCACATATGTTAAGCAAAGTTCTACTAAACTGATGTTAAAAACTCTTGGCCACTGGTTATTTTTTATATTTTTGCGAATGCAAAAATGCGTGTAAATAATAAAATTTCACAGCATCTGTTGATTTGACTTTTAATAATAATTAAATTCTACATTATTAAGTTTTTTTTTTCATAATTTTATAACATCTTAAAATGCAACTTAAATATATTTTTAAAAGATACCATACTAACTTCACATAGAGAGAATGCAAGCGTGCATCACCACGGTCAAGAACATGACATTTTGTCGCCTTTGAAATTAAAAGTTAAAGAAATCTTAACGACTTGTTTTTGTGTTATTTCTATAATATTTTAGCATCACTTTGTATTTAGTAAAAAGGTAGATTTTGTCGTTTTATTTTTTCCACGCTAAAGAACGCGACATTTTTACAACATTAAAATTAAAAATAAAGAAATCATAAGCTCTTGTTATTGCGTTTTTTTCACTCTCTTCACATAGAGAGAGTGCAAGCATGCATCACCACGGTCAAGAATGCGACACTTTGACTTCTTTAAATTTAAAAGCTAAAGAAATGTTAAGAACTTGTTTGTTAAATATTTGTCTATATTTTAATGCCTAAATATCATCTTTTTATTTACTGGTTCAGCATACTTGTTAGGTATTGCTTTTAAAAGGATCAAAACTTAATGTTTTCTTTAACATTATTAATTTTTTAATCTCTGTGGTTTTTCTTCTGCTTTTGGCATACGTTGTACCTATATATTGTATACAAAAGAACAAAATCTTTTTTGTTTAATAAATATATAAATTTACTTGTTAATTAATTAATAATATTAAGCCCTTACAATGCTGCTTGGCTTTAAACTTATCCGATGTATAAGATGTATATATTTTTGCTACATCTGCTTCAATCAGATAATAATCAAAATCTGATTTTAAAGCAGAAATCCATACTTTTGTTTTGATTCCAAAATGCTAACTTTTGTTTATTGTCAAAAACGAAAACCCCTTAACTTAACGGCATTCTTTTATATTAATATTCGTAGCCATTGCTGAAGAAGTCACAAAAGGGTTGCTCTTCAGATCAGAACTGAAGAACTGCTTGACAAGTCATTGCCTTTTTATCCAAATTACTCATTCTGGTATATTTAGATTTCAATTTGGCAACTCTTGTTTCACTGCAAAAAAAAAAAAAAAGAATGTTCCATTTTAATGTTTCAACATTTTAATTAATATATTTGTTGAATTTTGTTACAACTTTGTTACAAAGCATGTGTTACCATTTTATATCAACACCATTCCACAGAACATACAGAGGTGTCAATTTTGACGTTTCAAAAAGCCAAAATTAGTATTAAAGGACAGTTCTCGTAGAAAAAGAAAGCATATCGCTTTGTGTTACATGCTGCAAAAAACAACAGTGTGTCTTCCGTTCTGTGACACCCCTGTATACTTTGTAACCATTCTGCTTTTCACTATGATTTGGATATTTAATTGTTGGATAATTTTAAAAACTTAGATTCTAAACTTGATTTTAATTTTCATATTAGTTATATAATATCAAAAATTTATTTTTTTTGTTGAAAAAGCTTTATTGCCTTGGATATTTTTCGACATTTGAAGTCAAAAAGAGAGTTGCGCTGTCATTATGCCCACCTTCATTTCAGAGTTGGATAAAAATATTTTCGGGACGTCCCCACAAAAGATGAATAAATTACGATTGTGTTTTAAACGTGTAGTGCGTTTTCTTTCGGTATAATGCCCATGTTATTGGCATTTTTGGTTCCGATTTTTATACTTTTGGTAATCAACGTTTATTACTACAAATTTGTTTTAAGATTATGAAGTATGGTAAAACTCCATATCTGATGGAGAAATTTTTTTTGGCAGGTCTACCAGAAGTAATACTATTGTTTGCCCAAGGTAATCATCCCTGTACATAACTAGATCATTTGTGGTAAGAGTATCCCGAATTTGGAACCACTATATTCCTTATGAAGAACATAATTTTAGGAGATTAGTTGGAAATTTTTACACTATTTCTAAGAAATATTTCTGAAAATAAAAATGTGCTGTTATGTAAAAAAAAGTACCATGTAGGTTGTGTAACGTACTACACAAATATATCGTCACCGAAATTCCAAAAGGCCGTAACTACAACTACAAAAAACTTTATAAATTTAAGACTTTTTCATTCTTATTAGCCAAATTTCAGAATTAACCTTAAAACGCTATTATGGATTTGGTTGAATAAAAAAATTATAAAATAATAGTAGTTTTTTAGTAATTGTTCTTACGGCCTTTTGAAATCGTTTTTTTTTTACTGAAACCAAAAAGCCGTAACAACAAAAAAATTTTTTTAATAAAAGTTAAAATTATAATGAAAAAATTCTGCTTTCACACTTATTAAACATTTTTTACATTCAAAAAAAAACAATTCAAAAAAAAAAACGAAAATCCAGTATTGCACACATGAAAGAAAAGTAGTGCGTTGTGGCAAAACCTCATATTTGACTTAATATTGATTTTATAGAAAATTGTACCAGAAGGATCATATGGGCAACTTCAAAAATTTACTGCACTTAGAATTTTTTTTTTTTAATTTTTTTTTGTCTGACTTTAATGTCGATTTGCGTGTATATAAACCGATATTTGACCATGTGAAATCCGTTCGCGTTAATCATTTTTACCGCAGTTTTAAGTTAAAAAAATATAAAAATTTCAGTTTTTGAGGCTAGAAACATATTTTTTTCCTCCATAAAATTTTAAATCTTTAACATTTTTTCGTGCGTTTTCAATTTTAGTATCAAGCTCAGTAAAATCTTCTATTCCATGTACGTTTCAGCGCAATTGATACAGCGCTTTAGTTGTCACAAAGCGAAATGTGTTTGGGAAAAACTGCCTCTGCACGCGCCCGGGTTGAAAAAAAATTTTTTTTTTTTTTTTGCATTTATCAGTTTAGTCCGTCGCAAAGAATCTATTTGGATACGTAAACATGTTTGCATGCCATGTTTTGATATAAAAAAAGCTAAAAAATGTTTTTTTTGCAAAAATTTTCAAAAGTTCATAACATTTTTGCGTTTAAAAATTTTAAAGTGCGTTTTCGCCTCGGAGGTACCCTTTATGAAGTTACTCACACTACCCAACTTCAAAGACAATTCAGATTGTCAGATGCAAAAAAGATACATTTTTACAAAATTTACTCTAATTTCTTTTAAGTTTGTGATCTCCGTGATACATTATTTGTGCGCTGACACCAACTTGATGTACCTCAAACTTTATAAAATTACGCAGTTTTTTTAATTCTGCGCTTAAAACTCATTTTTATTAAACGGCGCAAAAACCCTATGTAAAATCTTCAAAAAGTTCAAAATTCGGAAAATTTTCGTTTCACTTTTAAACCACATGCAACTTTTCACCCAGCAGCGATATCAATTTTTTTTCTTTGTGGATATATCCTCCAAGTCTAGTGAAAATATTTTGTATTGGATTGGATCTGAAAGCTAAAAACTATTACAAAGAAAACGGAATGGATGCAAAAACTCTTGCAAGTTTCAAGTCGTTTTTTTTAATTTTTCGAATTTTAGATGACCACCAATTCTTAAGGTGACCACTTTTCAGCGTAAAACTTTGCACGCCATATCCTTCGAGTATACACATCCAAACCCGGTACAACGTTTTTTTTTTCAATTCATAAAACATAAAACGGAATAAGAGCCATAGTATGTCGGTTTCAGCAGGTGCTCAAAAAATTTGAAATACCCCATATGCATATTTTATTTTCACTTTTTTTTTTATTAACTTTTTAACTTTCTTATGAGAATAATGTTCACTATCAGTATCCATTTTATGATTTGGTAAGACACAAATATCCACAGCGTTCTTGTCAATAAATTGAAAAATAAATTAATTTTTAACTAACAGTTAAACAAATGCCAACTTTGTTTTAACATATTTCGTTTTTTGGTTTATACAGTTGTTAGCATTGTAGTTAGTTGCGGGCTTTTGAAATGTATTAATAAAATGGAAATTTTTTGGGTATATGAGAGTAAAATATTAAAGAAATTAATCAAAAAATCGATTTAGAATTTTTTGTAGTTACGGTCTTTTGGATTTTAGGTGACGATATTTAACTTTAATGTTTATGCGGAAGTGGGCGGTTTTTTTATGGTACATAAGGTATTTTTTATATGAATAGTTGGAAGTTTTCTTTCGTCATTAGGTTTCTAGATTAAGTATGCCTTTAAACATGTAATATCTGAAATTAATAAATAAAAAAAAAAAAAACCAGCATCTGTTAAAAAAAAACTTAAAAAGAATAGGCAACAGCCTTCCACTCATGTGTTATGTTATATGAGTGGATTTTATATGAACACTGCACTATGTGTCAATAATTTTAGAAAACATCTAATAGTTAGTCATGTTTGAACTTAAAGGTAATTTGGAATTTCGATTTATTTGCCACATACATTTCCTACTGGCACTATTTTCATCTTTAATTATAATGGTTGTTACTTAGAAATGAAATAACACAAATAACATTGTAATTAACTTAAAAATAAAAAAATAAAAAATCTGCCCTGAAGAAAAATATAATGCTGTTATTTCAATATAGTTTCTAATCTATCAATTAATCATTTAGTTATTCAAGAGTTTTACATCTAAATTTTGTTTATTTAAAAATATTGCATTATTTGTCTTCTAAATTATGTTAACACACTTTTTTAATTAAACAAAAATGAAAGATTGACAAGTTAAATAAGGAATCGTAAAACTATCATTAGACTAATTTCCAAAATAAACGTATTACAATAAAATTTTCTAAATTTAACAAAGCTAGCATTTTTTTCTTTTTTCCATGCCACTGTGCGCTATAAGTAAAGTGCTTTTCAATCGTTATTTTTCTTTCTATGTACAAGCATTTAAATCCATGATATTAAATCGGGATGGATGATGGTGATGATGATGATGTTGCGATTGTTGTCATGTCCCGCTTCTGGTTTTTCTAGTATGTATTAAATCATAGAAAAACACAATTATAAATGTTTGAAATAATAGTTTGTTTTGTCTTTTGCTGTCTGACGATTGCACAGCCAAAACTTGTTGCATGAAACAGAGCAATCAATGAACATGTTTGGGGCCTTTTACTTGTCTCTGATGGATAATTTGGTGGTTTAATTTAAAATGTATATAATTTTTTGTGTAATTAACGCCTTAAGTTGGAATTTCTGTTACAGAAATCCTTCCTGATTTTTACAACAATACGCCAGTGAATACAGACATTAGCCAAAAGACTGTTACTGCATTTAAAACATGTGAGTTTATTTTAGCTGTTGGTTTGTTCAAGAAATAAGTTTTTTTTTATTAACGGAGTTTTGAGTCTTACAATCTTAATTTATAAAGAAGATTTCATTTAGAACATGCTCCTTATAAAATCTTAGTAACAGTTATTGATTTATGGGTCTCAATTTAGAGCGTCTTTATTAGTTAACTAACATTCCTGTTAGTCTTCTAATGGTGTCCTCAATTGGTGTTGTAATGTGGCTGCTTTGGTTTTTATTGAAATTTAGATTATTAATAAATTGATTATTTTATATTGTAACATATTGAAAGATGAAACAGCAAACTTGATTGTTATTTAAAAATAAATAAAATATTGCTGTGCACTAGTTTTTAATAAAAACAAATCATTCAATCAATGTTAGTAGAGTGAAAAGAAAGAGGTTACGGAAAATATAGAATGAAAATGGCTGACATGTTAGTTTAAAAAATGTTCCATAAATTTGAAAATCATTTATGATTCATATAATAAATGATTATTATTATTACACTTGCTGGTAAATAGAATAAAATGCTATTAATGCAGCAAAACTTTGCCGTTTGATCTTGTTGCAGAAGTTATGGAAAATGTCATCTGGGTCAGAAGATTTGTAGAAACTTAATTTAAATAGATTTTCTACGTTTTCTAAGGAGGTAAAATATTTTGGGGTTGTACTTGATCCCATCTATTGCCGGGAGATCATGAGCATATTAGGTATCTTTGCGAATGATACTAGTATTGCAGTACCAGATTATATGTCAAAGACTCTGGTGTTATATAGGAGGTTTAACATCCTTATACCTAAAGGGGATGAAAGGTTAAATCAGACATGGTGGAAGACTAATGCCGATCAAGTGTGGTTTACCGGTGGTTCCAAACAGGCTAATTGTGACACTGGGGCTGGCATATATTGGCCCAATTTTCAAATGGGTAAATTCCCATCTATATTTCAGGCGGAAATTTACGACATCCTAATATGCTCTAACGAATGTCTGAGACGTAGAGTTAGGTATAATAGGATTTTTATTATGCCTGATAGCCAAGCTGCTCTCAGAGCCTTATCTTCATATGAAATAAGGTCTAGGGTAATTATGGACTGCTGGACATCATTGAATGAACTCGGCACGCATAATGAACTTACCTTGTGCTGGGAACCTGGTCATGAAGGCCATGCTGGTAATGAACGTGCTGATTGCTTGGCCAATAGAGGTGCTCGACGCCCATTCATAGGCCCGGAACCATTCTTTGACATTCCACGTGGATACACTATGGAACGAATTAGTTCTTGGGTAGAATCGGAATTATCCCGATTTTGGAACAACTTACCAGGACTTAGACAGTCCAAAAGGTTTATTACTCTGTCCAAACGAAGATCTCAATTGTTGCTATCGCTCGGAAAGGGTGAATTGAGATTACTTACTGGATTATTCACAGGACACGGTGGCTTTAGGTATCACCAATTTACTTTAGATAATGTTGCGAATGAACAGTGTAGATAGGTAGGTAGTGTAGGTTTTTACAGGCGCAAAGGTACAAAAACCGGTTTATATCCCTATTGGAATCTTGTTTTACTCGACAAGCCTTACAAGAAAAATAATATCCGGGCCCAGGTTTTTTGGACTGTCGCACCGTGTTATATATTTTTATCATATATCATTATTTTATATACAACTTATTTGTGGCAAAGTTTGGCTGGATGCGTTTATAAATCAGACATTTATGACCGATAAAACCCTATTTCGGAAGACATTTGTATGGGGGCTAGGTGAAATAATGGACTGATTACCCTGGATTATGTTCTCTATATTAGATGTGGATTAAAAACATTGAATGAATGTTTTCAAATTAAAGAAGATTAAGGCCTGATTCAGTAAAACTTATAGAACATTCGTCTAAAAAAACTTGAAAATCCCTAAAAAAAAATATTTAAAAACTGAGTAATCTTTACGATTATACTCCTGAAGAGAACTTTAATTAGTTTTGTTCTTGAGTTCGCAGTTGTATTATTAATACAAAAAGTTAATTTTTTAATCATGTTTAACTCAAATTGTTAAAAATTTGAGAAAATGTTAAATTAAATTTTGATTAAATTAAATTTCGAGAAAATGTTTTATTTAAATTTTAACATTTTTTTAAACTGATTTAGCCGCTGAACTTTTTGAGAGCTGGTCACACTGTATACAACTTATGTGGCTTTTTCTTTCCGTGCATTTTAATAAATAAAAATTTGATACATTTTATGGATAAAAACTTCCTTTTCATCGTTTTTTATTTATTACATTCAAAGGGAATAAATATTTTTTGCTTTTTCTCTACTTTTTATTTTGTATGCTTAGATTTGTTCGTGCTACCTACATTTAAATTTTACTTTTAAACATAACGCTAGCTGGTTTTCCGCATTTTTAACAAAAGAACAACCTGTATACATAAATGGTAATTTAAATACTAAAATTATTATGGATGTATGTCTTCCTATCATGCAATTGAGAAAATGCGTTTTATTATGATTTCATTGGGTTTTTGAAAAAGTATTAATTTCGCTTAAAAAGCGAAAAAGTTTCTCAACTCTGGCGAATGACTGTTGTTCAGCACAATTGAAATGAAGTGAAAACAATGTAATTTTTAATAGCAAATCTTTAAGATCGTGCGAATAGCTGGCAAACATAAAAATTGCATTCGTCGCACAATTTAAACAAATAAAAATTTTACTTTTTCCTTGCCTGAAATAATACAAAAACATTGAAAAACTAAAGCATTTTTGCATTAGAAAAAAAAGAAAATTTTTGTTTTCCTAAACAAAAAACTTTCTACCACCCACTGCAGATAATGAAGACATTTTTTTTTGCAACTAATCACACCCGCCTGGCACTTGTATCTTGTTTTTTTGTTTGTTTATTTTGTATTAAAAGCAGCTTCTTGATTAAACTTGATGCACATTTGTATGACGACGATTGCAACACTTGTTTAAAACAATGCAACCAGCAGTGAGTGCATCTGCATTTAAATGCAGACATTGTTTTTATTTGTTTTTTTTTTTTTGGGATGGCAACATATCCATGTCTTCTTCAAACTGCTGGCAGTTTTGTGAAATATAAAAATATTCAAGAGTCTTTATATTCGTTGTTGTATGTTTATTATTGTAGAGTATTTTAAACAAATTTTCCCACCCTCATGACATAATTAATTTAAAAGTCTGTTTTTATATGTATTTTTTTTTTTTTGAAGAAGTTGCATCCGTTTGTAAATATTGAATTGCTTCCAATTGCAAATTTTTATGTAGTTTTTAGAAAAATTATAAACACAATAAAAATGTTAACAAAATGCTACATATTTATATGTATGTATATGTTAAAATAGTAGGGTGTTCCTTATAAAAGCTGCATCGAAAAAAGGTAATACACATCCAAATATTTATTCACTTTTTCGTGATCGAAATATATTTGAGAAATATGAAAAATTTAACTTTCAAATTTCTGTAGATACAAAATCATTGAAAGTTTACTTGTATAACAGTTTCATTTGAGGCCTATAGATTGAGATATAAGCTCAAACTGTATTTATAGTGTAGTTCCAAAGCATCTACAAGGTTTGAATACTCCCTATGATATTTATATCTCGGTCATTTCTGTTTCTGATTTTAATAATTTTGCGAATTTTTAATAACAAAATTTGGTCAACCAACACATTTGCTGTTTAATACTGTCTATTTAAAGGTTCAGTCACACATAGCAAATATTCGACTAGATAGACGTAACCAGTACGTAAAATATATTAAAATTCTTTTAATTTATTTCAAAAGCTTATTTTATTTAGGACAAGTCGTGCAAACAAATTTAGTTTTATTTTATTTGATGCAGTTTGATCTTACAAATCACTTGTAAGATCAAAAAGCGTCAAACAAATATGTGATAAATAACGTGTTTACGCTTTTTGGAGTAAATATTTGTCTTGTGTGACCATAGCTTTACAGTTTGACAGCTGACAGTTTTTAGTGAGTAAAACTTAAGCATTTCAATGAGAAAAACAAATTTTCATTGAATAGAAACTGATAGTTTTACTTTCATTAAAATAGTGGTGAAATAATAATCCACCATGTTGTTAAAGACATGTGTAAAATTTAGTTTTTCCATGAAGATGTTTTTGCCCAAGCTCCCATTTTTTTAACACTCAAGCAATTAATATGCCTTTATATAATTGTGCTACTTTCTTTGGAAAGAGGATAGTTTAAGAAGTATAGGTGGTGAAGGAAAAAAGCTTTTATATCACATATAAATATATAAGGGAGATATGACCTGTTATGGACCGATCATCCAGAAATTTAGTGCTATGACTTCCTTTCGTTAATATAAATATTATCGATATAAATACTTTTAAAACATTTATGGAGGTTAAAGTGAATTGCGAATAGGGTCTTATATGGTAGTTTTGACTAATTACGGACCAACCGATATAAAATTAAGTGTCATCATTTCTGCATACTATATATGAAACTTATTTTTGTTGAATTTTATTTGGATACCAACATTTCTAATAATTTATGGTCGTTAAAGTGATTTTCGGAAGTGGGCCTTATATGGGAGCTACAACTAATTATGGGCCGATCATCATAAAATTGTACCATATTATTTGTATATGTATGTATTATTTGGATACCGAGATTTTTAAAAGAGTTATGCATTTTAAAGTGATTTTCGGAAGTGGGGCTTATAAGGAAGCTATGATCAATTATGGACCAATTTGCACAAAGATGTGATTTAACTTCATTTACTACTCATTTGTGGTGACATTTGTTTGGATACTTGCATAATTAAAACATTTATGATCGTTAAACTCCTATTTCGAGATTACATTTGTATGGGGGCCAGGTGAAAAAGAGAACGATTTCCACCAATTTCAATCGCATCCGTCCTTGGGTCGAAGAAATAGCGCGTATCAAATTTTATCCAAATATCTTCAAAATTGCTACCTGTACTCTGTGCATAAGCTTTACATGGACAGCCAGACGGGCGGACATCGTTAAATCGACTCGATCTGTATACTTTAAGGTATACAGCACAAATCCAATATACCCTCCCCACTATTCTGGTGTAGGGTATAATTACGGGAGACATTTCCTTAAGCACTCGACTTAATCGTTTCGGTGATCAGATTTATTCTGTCCATACTTAACCTTATCACTTTGTGATTCCAAAATTAGAGGCTGGCAATTTTAAGGAATTTTTTGAAAATCCAAGTGTTTGGGCGGTAATATCTTTTAAACTAATACAGATATAAATATCATTTAAAATGCATCTTCATTTATTAAAAGAATTGCAGATAGGTGTTTGTTACTTTTTGGAAATTTTAATCTTTTAGGGGGGAAAACGGGTAAAATCTTTATTTGGTACTTTTTGGCATCATATGTATCACAAATATAAATTTGATACTCTTTTGGAAATACGAAAACTCGTTTTTTTTAATTGCTTTTGGTATTTTTTTCAGAAAAAGGATAAAAATGGGAAAACACATTTAATTCGAAATTATTCTATTAATTGTGGGACTTTCAAACATTAGTTCCTCCAAATCAACTAACAGGGTGTCATTTGGAACAAGAGTGGGAATATATTGATTATGCCAACAAACAATCGTTTAAGACTTACAAATTTGACAAATAAGTTCTACACTTGATGAGTGTTCAAGGAGGGAAGCAAAGGGTAATTGGTACCTTTTCACTAAATGGTACTTTTTTAATATTTTAAAAAAGTTAGCTGGCATGTTTCTAATTGAGATATGTATGAATCAACGATCAAAGAAATTTGAAATTAATTTAAAAAAATATCGGATTTTATGAATCTTAAAAAAAAGTAACAAAAGCAAAGGCATTCGTAGAACATTTCTTATCCACAACTAAGCGCCACCTTAATGGACATATAAACATAAATATATGCATGTAAGCATTCTTTTTTTTTTTTGATATTAGGTACTTTGCTTGACGAGTACTTTATGAAGTGCGATATAATTAGTAAATATTTCTCAGTACTATTGCCAAGAATAGTTTTAAATTTGACAGATTACCACGACAATTATTTTCCTATCATTTGTACAGTGTCTATTTGTCTTTTTTTTGCTGCTTGTTTAGAAATGAGCTGCGATGTGTAATTTTCTCATTAGTAAAACTCTCAAGATTTTTTTTATTAAATTGTTGTTGTACTCGTATGTATTTGAATTGTATTTAGAGATTTGCAGTACGAACGAATTTATTTCATTTTTTGTGTCATTTTACTTCATGGTTGCATATTTTCTGAGTTTATTTATACTGAGTTTCTGAGATTATTATGATTTTTTTTTTCTTTATAATAAAATTTTCAAAGAAATTTCTGAAAAAGCCATGATAAATTTTGATAAAGTAGGTGAAACTTTTCCTTGTATTTGATAAAAGAGAAATTTTAACAAAATAATTAGTAGTTTTTAATGTAGAAGGTATTGTTTAAATATTAGTTAGGGAAAATTATAGGATATTTTCTTTTGTTTTGGTAAATAAAATTAAAATTTTTTTAATTTTTTTTTTGCACTAACTTTAAAATTAATATCCTTTTGAAATGCTAAAGCGAGCCTTGACGAAAGGAAACTGATACAGAACTTATTTGATGTGATGTGTTGCAGTTTTAAGTCTTTATATGAAACGGACAGACATTTTTTGCGACAAAGTATCAACAAAATTTAAGAAATAAACTAATAAAGGGGGATTTTTTAGCAACTATTTTTTGCAGCTCAGCTATTCTCGTGTAACATGTTACTGTTTAAAATGTTCAGTTTTGTCTATAATTTAACCACACATCGACAAAAGAACAACGCTTGCAGATTATTGAATTTTATTATCAAAATCATGTCCGATTCAGATTTTCCATTATCATAATCATTGTCATATTTAGTATAAAGAGCAGCCAAAAGATTGTAAGAACTAGCAATGCATTCCGAAAAATTCACTGTTTTGTGTAAATTATTGGCCGGTGGCATCATTAGACCGTACTTTTTTAACGACGACGAAGACAAAATCGTTATTGTGAGCGCTACCGTTCGATAATTACAAATTTTTTTGCCCAAAATGGAAGAACTGGACATTGTTGACATGTTGACATGGCGAAACAATGGCCCAATTAAGAAGCAAGTTCAGTGAACCCTTAATTTACGTTTGGGACCAGCCAATTAGTCGGGCGATTTAATGCAATTAGACTATTTTTTGTGGGGCTTTGTTAAGACTCATATCTATAGGGACAAGCCCGCAATGCTTGACCCATTGGCAGCTAATATTGAAAAATTTATTCGCGAGATACCACAATGGCAAATTAATGTAAATCAATCTATATCACTTCCTCTTTTAGGTCATTCTGGTTGTGCATTTTACGATGGCGCCTCAGCAGAGAGTGAAGGTGTACGTTTCATACGTCTGCGTGAAGATGCTGAAACGGGCAAAGAAATTGTAACACTTAAAGCGTATCCACGTTCAAAAATCGCTTTACAATCTGCCGATAATTCAGGAGATCATAAATATTTTGCCATACATGAAGTGAATACTAGTTCAGTGGTAGTGACACTAACAAGATCTCTGGAAGATCTGGTAGACAGAGATGTGCCAAAAAATTTATTAAAATTTCGCATAGTATGTGCGGCAAAAAAAGAGAAACTTGAGGAAGGCAGCTACCTCTCCGTGACAGTGTATATAGAAGATGTAAATGATAATAAACCGGAATTTCTTAATACACCTTATATAGTGGATATCGAAGAGAATACCCTACCAGGCACTATAGTGTTTGAGGGTATACAGGCATTTGATCGTGACAAACCCAATACACCAAATTCAGAGGTACATTTCAGTATGTCTACAGTGCCAGAGCAATTGTCAGCCGATGGGAGTCCATATTTTGCCCTGAAGAGTCCTCATAGGCCTTTGTTGATTTTGAAAAAGGAATTGGATTTTGATAATGGCATACGTTTATTTAGTTTGCCGCTATTTGCCTGGGATCGTGGTACCCCAGCGAATCAGGTTAATACTACCATCACTATAAATATTAAAGATGTGGATGATTTGCCGCCCAAATTTACCGAGGGGGTGTATCGCACGAAAATCAATGAATTTTATCCCATGACGGTGAGTTTTGTTAATTGTATGATTTAAGTCAAATGCTTAAGTTTATCTTTTATTAGGGCATGCCCATAAGAATACCTTTGTATTTTAATCCACCCATAATGGCTTTCGATCAAGATTCTTTAAATGCCACCTTAATCTATGACATCATATCGGGCAATGAACGTAAATTATTTCGTGTTAATCCTCATAATGGCGTCATGTATTTACAAAAGGAAATCGATTTAGAAGAGGAAAGTTTGCCGGGTAACACTTTTGTTTTGCAAATAGAAGCCAGACAAAAAGATAATCATTTGAAGAAAGCTTTGGCCAGGTGTGTATAGTAACGTTATTTTGTTTCTTTGGTTTGCCTCCCGAAATCATGTTAAAATTCTTGTTTTATTTTTTCTTACAGAATTGAAGTAGAAATCCTTGATCTAAACGACAATATACCGGAATTTGAAGCTGACTTTTATAATATTTCTATTGTAGAAAATTTACCCACCGGCTTCAGCGTCCTGCAAGTAAATGCCATCGACCGTGATCAAGGAGAAAATGCTGAATTTCTGTATAATCTCAAAGAAGAACCAGAGGCTAATGGTGCTTTTCGCATAGATTCCCGTTCTGGTTGGATTACCGTACGTGATGATCGTTTACTAGATCGCGAACAGCGTAAAGCCGTTCACTTGGAGGTAGAGGCTTTAGAGAGAACACCCTCCTACATGGAAGACATTAATTTTAAGAGGCCCGGTCCAAGTGCCGTTAAGGTAGAGATAACGCTACTAGATCAAAATGATAATACACCCAAATTTGAGCATGGAAACCTGTATGAATTTAAAGTACCCATAACGGCCTCAGTGGGTTATGTGATCGGGCAGGTTGTGGCCTTGGATCCGGATGAAGGACCCAATGGTATGCTGTTGTATGAGCTGCAGAGACCAAAGAAAAGTGGTTACATACCATTTAGTTTGGATAATAGGAATGGCACAATCTATGTGGCTGGACCATTGAGGAGGGGAAGAATTGCCGTGTTTGTGGAAGCCAGTGATCAGGTTAGTAGAATTTGATTACACATTTTCTGAAAATAGTTATTTAAGAACAGTTTTAAATTAAAAACCTCTTCTTATCATCCAGCCACTAAATCCCTCCGAAAGGCGTTTCTCCTTGGCCGTTATTACCATTGAAGTTTATGCCACCATTGACGATCAGGCTATTGATTTCATAGGAGCACCTTATGAATTTTGGGTTGGGGCTAATGCTCCATTGGGCACCTCAGTGGGTCAAGTTCGTACCACACTTATTTACGATGGAGAAGACGAAATTATGTATGATCTTTTGCATACCTATTCGGAAGGAGTACCCTTTGCCATAGAAGAGAGATCGGGAATAATAACAGTCATAAGAGAATTATCGGAATTCAGTCGTAAAATCTATTATTTTGAGGCCGTTGCTAATTATGTAAGTTATTGTAAATCACACACAAATGTTCATATATAATTCTATAGCCCTAAAAACTTTTAGCTATTTGCAAACTCCACACAACCCCTGATAATGTCACGCAGCTCGCAGCCATTGACTACAGTGCCTGCACCCGATTTAACTGATGAAGGTGTGTTAATAACAAATGTTACCATACACGTGGTAACAAAACCTGAAGCTAGAGTGCCTTTGAGACCAGTCATCGAGTAAGTTTTACTGGCTTTTTTTATTTTTAAAATAAGAATTCCGCTTCTAAATTGTTCGCTTTCCAGGGAAATCAACATGAACATTATTAAATTCCACATAGAAGAAAATATTGTGGGTGGCGTAATTGGCCAATTATTGTATAAAAATGGCATAAATATTGTCAACAATGATTTGGAATCCTTTAGAAGTCTGCCGGCAGAAACCAATGTTACTCTCAATTCCCGGTTTCGTAGTAGAAATCAAAGACAACATATTAGAAAACGTTTGCCCAGACGTTTGGTCCAAGATAACAATATAAAACTGCGCTACATTATAGCCAATCAGCAGGAAGTCATCAATAAAATTACCATAACCGAAGATGGCACTTTACTCACCTTGACCGGTTTGGATCGGGAGCTGAAGGACAAATATGACTTGACGGTGATTGTGGAATACACCACTGGTTTGGTTAGTGGTGCTGGTATTTACCAAGTGGAAATTAAAGTAGATGATGTCAATGATAACCCACCTGAATTTGCCGACGTCAATTACTTGGGTCTAATTAAAGAGAACAGTGCAAAGGGTTTAGAGGTAGCCTTAAATAAACCTGTTCTCATTTCCGATAAGGATTTGGGCAGAAATGCTGAATTTAAAGTCATACTGCAGGGTGATTATAACGATTTGTTTAAGGTGGAACTGGTGCAACATGATAATGCCACAGTCTTAAACACTCCGCAAATATTTGATGTCTACAATGTAACCGAACAGTGGAAGGAGGATTTTAAATATCTGGAAATGCAAACTGATTTAAAACCCATCAACTTGAAAATGTACAATCAACCATTTTACAAAATATCATATTCCGGCGTTAAGTCCTTAGATCGCGAAAAAGAACAAATTTATTCTTTGAAAATTCTAGCTGTTGACACAGGAGGCTTGACTTCTTATGCCAATTTGAATATTCTAATAGCAGATGTTAATGACAATGCTCCCATGTTTGAAAGGATTTCAGTGTTTAAAGATTCCAAAGTTGAAATCAGGGAATATACTACCGACATGGAGATATACTTTGTGGAATCGTCTACCAATCTAATGCCTACCATGGCCTCTTTGTCTTCGAATATAGTTATACCTCCGTATTTCTTACCTGGTTCTCCGCGACTGCATACAGAAGAGGGAAGTTTTGATAATACCCAAGCACCTAGACCCCGATCCAGATTAAGAATGCGTGCCAGATCGAGAATAACTAGGGCAATGATACCTTTACATAAATGTCCTTTATTTGCAGTCTACGAAGACACGCCAGTCTTAACCAAAATTCTGCAAGTTACAGCCACAGATGAAGATTTTGGACGCAATGCCCAGATTCATTATACGTTGGCTGCTGAGCATGTAGATCGCTTGACAGGAGTTCAATTGTCAAATAAACATCATAACATAAAGTATTTTGCCATAGACAAATTAACGGGAGAGGTTATCATTAACTACCCCTTAATAGCCAACATTGAAGTCATGCTGAATATCACTGCCTTCGATATTGATAATCTGCAAGATTCCACCTGCTTAAGATTTGTGGTAATAGATGTGAATAATCACGCTCCTGTTTTTAAAAAATCCTGGTATAGTTTCGATACCCAGGAGGGAGATTATAAAGATTCGGTGTTGGGTCAAGTGGTAGCAGTAGATATGGATTTTGGTGAAAACTCCAATGTTTCGTATTCGCTCAGTGAAACAGATTTGCCATTTAGAATTAAACCCGTATCGGGTGTCATTAAGATTATAGCTGCTTTGGATAGAGAAATTAAAGACAAATATACTTTCCAGGTCATTGCCTCAGACAATGCAGAGCCTTTATATCGGCTATCTTCCTCCGTAGAGGTGGAAGTAAATGTTTTAGATTTAAATGACAACAGACCTGAATTTATTGGTTATGATGATGTTACCAAAGCCGAGCTATATATACCCGATGTAGCGGATAGAACTATGAAGGTACCTTTGTACAAGGCCTATTTGGATCGTAATACCAAACCGGGTATGTTTGTTAAACAGGTTAATGCCATAGACAAGGACTACATAGGAAATGGCAATGGTTTGGTGTTGTATTCTTTGCTGCATCAGGAAGGGCATGGCATGCCCGTTTTTCATATAGAGTCCAGAGAAGGTTCCATAACCACCATTAGCAACTTTCAGGGCTACAACGATTATGAACATTTAAATGTTACTGTTATAGCAGCAGACTTGGGCAGTCCATCCTTAAGCTCAACGGCCATAGTGTTAGTAAACCTGCAAGGACAGGCTTTAATAGAGACCACCACAGCTAAGCCAGAAGAAGTTCCTAATTTTGAGAACTATACACTCTTTCAACACCAATACTATGAACTACAATTATCGGAAAATAATGAAGCACCTACCGAACTTTTGAAAATCAATTTTACCAAGGAATTTAATCCAGAATCTTTGCGCTGGTCATTGTGGGTGGAGGAGGGTTTAGATGGTCAAGAAGAGGGCCAGGTGTTATTTGAATTTGAGCCCAAAACATCAGTACTTTACGCCCTAAAATCTTTCGATCGTGAACAAAACGATCGTTTTCAGTTGCGCCTTAAAGGTGAAAAAACAAATCGGGAGGCTAGAACTTATGCTCGTTTATCCTATCCAGTTAACGATGAACGTTTGGAGGGCTTAGAACACAACGAATGCCGCTTGGTGTTGAAGATTTTAGATGAAAATGATAATGCTCCAAAATTCAAACAAAGCGGACAGCCCATTATAGCGGTAGTACCACGTTCGGCCACATTTGGCTATCCCATTACTCGCGTAGAAGCCCTTGATCCTGATATGGGCTTAAATTCTGAAATACGTTATCGTTTGCTCAACGAACATTCACGTCTATTTGGTATCGATGAAACTTCGGGCAAGATACGTTTAATTGCAATTATAGAACCTACCAATGATCGGGTTTATGGTTTTGATGTCAAGGCTACAGATCGTGCAGGAGCTGATGATGGTCGCAGTAGTATTGCGAATGTTTTCGTCTATATTATCGATGAAAAGAAACAAGTGCGTATTGTGGTGGCTGGCAAACCTGTTGAGGTGGAAAAGAAAATCGATGCTTTAATGCAGGGTCTAAGTGAGGCAATTGGCATGGAAGTTCGGGTGCGTTTGCTGGAGCCGCACATTGGTGGACTGGAACCGGCGTAAGTATTTAAGTTTACATATCGCAAATGTGCTTCATTTTTATCATCCTTAGGGGGTCTGATATAAATTTATGTATTATCAGAAAGATTCGTATTTTGCTTTATCGTATTTTTCAACAAGAACTTTATTTTTAAAAACAAAATAAAAGAAATAATTTATATGAAAATCATAAAAAAAAATATCGTAAAGATGTCCACCACGACCACGCTTACAAATTTCAATATTTTCAATCACATTGCAAAATAGCGGGAATATTTAGTTAATTTTGAATTTTAAGAATACAATCTATTCGATGGACTCTTTACAGACTCTATCTTGAACATAGCATGGTTGGTGGTCAACCGTCTTGTTAAAACCACTTGTGAATGATATTCATATCATCAACAATAGTCCAACATTTAGTTGTTAACGTCTGTTAATATCGTGATCCACAAAATAAAATTCTTGAATGAATTCAGCGAATCTTTAACAAACTTAATGGTTGCCCGGCTTTAAATCTTGAACCTTGGAAGGCTTCAAAGCCAAAGCGAACATTGTGAATGTCGAGCAATTGACAAACTCAGATCATCTTCAACACTTCGAAATACGGCTGCCATATCTTCACTTGAACTACCCGGTCTGTCTGAGAGCTAGTCGACTCAAATTTATCGTTCAGATTCGTAATAGCGGTCTAATCACAAATTTTACGAAATATATGTAGCTTTTACAGATCCAAGCTTTTCATATTGAATTTTGAATATTTCTATGCATTCAATTTCATGTCAATTTGAATTCATTGTAACATTTGTCAAAGCTTTTACTACAACAACTAAAATTGCTGACATATTGGAAAAATGAACAATCTTGTTGAAAACCACGTTAGTTTCTATTATGTTCCTGGTTTTTTTAAGTAACATTTGAGCTCTCGCTTTGTTGACGATATGTGCCAAAGTTTGCTTATATCGATTTTTAACTTCATTGGAAGTACTTTTGGAAACTTTAGCTGTTTGCAATGCTTAAACCCGACAATGTGAGAATGTAGAATTTTGATTTCCATTGCTCAGAACTGGTATATATACACTATAAAATTATTAAATTAAATTTAAAATTATTTGACAAAAAACATGAATTTTAATTAAATTTCAAATTATTTGTCCAACCCCATTAACAACGATTTTTTTTATTTTTTTTCATAGATTTATGATTCCCTGTTGGGGGCGCAAATAAAATTAGACACACTTAGAATTAACTAGTGAAAAAAAAATTCTTATCTTTTTCTAAATAGAAAATAAATTAAAGAAGTTACTATATACGAGGGTGGTTCGGAAGCTTCTTAGCCTAGAACAGAAAGAGAATAGTTAGTTTTACAAAAACATTTTTATTTTATTTTTCCTGAAACTTCAAAACACTTAAGGCTGAATTAGTCCTTACTTTCTGTTCCGTTCCGAATCAGCTGACTTGATTCTGTAAAATAGAAAATGTGTAGAAGTCGTTAGTTGTTTTGTTACTTTCCGTGCAGTTGCGGACGAACCTGTTGAAATCAAAAATTTGCTAAATATGCAATTGTAAGTGACAACACAAAACAGCTGACATCCGCAGAACAAAAAACTTTTGGTTTATTACAAAAATTTTCAATTTCTTTGTGTTTAATTAAGTTTTTGTATAAAAGTTATAAAAATATAAAAATAAACGATGGATGACAAAAAACTCATTACTTTAGTCGAAAGCAATGACATATTGTACAATAAAAAAACTTTGATTTATTTTCGCGGTATGTGTTGTCTGTTTACCTAAAACAGCTGATACGTTTATACGTAAAAACTAACTACAAAAATTTAACAACGATACGGAACAGAACAGCAACAGAAAGTAAAGACTAATGAAGCCAACGCTTATCTAGCAATTATATCCCTTGATTTCCTCAAGGCGTTCAAAATAGTGGTTTACAACTGTAATTGCATCTTCATTTGAGGCAAAACGCTTGGCAGCTAGGAATGTTTTAGGATTTGGGAACAGTTAAAAGTCACTAGGAGCTAAAGCAGGAGAATAAGGTGGGTGGTCAAACAACTCGTACTTTAATTCGTTGATTTTAGCCATTGTTAAAACACTCTTGTGCGCTGGTGCGTTGTCTTGATGGAAAATTATTTTTTTGTGTTGTTAGCCAGGACGTTTGTCTCGATTTTTTACATTTAATTGCTCCAAAATGTTGCAATAGTACTTTGAATTTATTGTTTTACGCTTTTGCAGATAGTCACTCAAGAAAATACCTTTAAAGTCACAAAAACCCGTTGCTATAACTTTACCAGCCTATTGAATTGTTTTTGGCTTCTTTGGGGCACTTCCTCCAGCTTCAGTCTATTGCTTGGATTGTGCTTTTGTCTCTGGAGTATAGTGGTGGATCCATGTCTCATCAATAGTTATGAAACGACGCATAAAACCCACTTTATTTTTTTTAAAACGATCCAAGCAAACTAGAGAAATTTTCATTCTTGTGCGTTTTTTGGTCGACTGTTAACAAATGCGGCACCCATCTTGCAGAAAGCTTTTTCATCTGTAATTCTCCATGCAAAATTATTTGACTCGATCATTTGAGATGCCCATGATATTAGCTATTTCACGCGCTTTTATTGGTCGATTATTTAATACCATACCATGCACTTTGGCTACAATTTCTGTTGTTGTTGCTGTTTTTGGACGTCCACTATATGGTTCATCCTCAATGCTTTTACGACCACGTTTAAATTCAGCAAATCAATTTTTTACTGCTGCATATGAAGGAGCACTTTCACCGAACACATTCACCATATTATTATGAATTTCTTGTCCCGATAAACCTTTTCTATTTAAATATTTAATGACACCACGAATTTCTAATTTTCTCATTGGAAAAAAATCGCGGATGCGTCTTTTGTGAACAGCAATGAAGGAGTTGCCAGATCGAAAAGAAATTTAACATGTGTTCATAGCAGAGACGGAAGTTTAAAAAAACACTTAACTTTTTTTTGTTTATACCGCGATTTCTGTTCTAGGCTAAGAGATTTTCCGAACCGCCCTCGTATTTTGATAATTGCGAACTTAAATATTTTATGTATGTGGGCTGACTTTATGTGAACAATGCTTTAGTAGTAGAATATAACCTTACGAATGCTGGAGTTTGATTTGTTTTTTCTCATACATAATTGTTCTTCTTATTTATTTTATCACATTGTAGCACTGATGCTTACATCTATGCCGTTGATTACCATTCAAATTCCGTAGTTGAAATGGAACAGCTACAAGAGTAAGTTTGTCTTTCATATTCACTTTACTTCATAAAAACCCTATTGAAATCTTATTTTCCAATTTCACAGATCACTGGCTGCCATACAACTAGACACCCTGCAACATCATCAGCAACAGCAGCTTCTGCAAAATAATCCCAATGGACCCTGGGATGCCAGTAAGGCAATGCCACGCATTATAGAATTGGCTGAATTTGGTCAATTGCCGCATAAGTCCACACATAGCTCAACATTCTGGAGCAGTTTAGAGATTGTAGCTATGGTATTAGTGGCGTTCTGTGGCATTGGAGCTGCCCTGACTGCCCTATGTTTCATGTGTATGCGACAAAAACGGTAAAATATTTTTTTAACAAATATACATATGTACCATTTCTAGTTTTTAAGAGCAACATTTTAATTTTATATTAAAACAGACTGATGATTTTACAATTTCCCACATATTGCTAATAATGAGAGCAATTAATTATACTTAAGCATTTATTAGTACGTAGTCAAACTTGCATCATAAGTAAAGATAATAATACATACGAGTGTACAATACAATACAACTCAGAATAAAAACAGTTCATTAAAAAGAGAATCTTGGTATAGTTGTTTTAATTATTTGTTGCATTACAAGTTGGTTATTCGTAACAACAATTTCAATTGCAATTGCTATAACTAATCAGTAATCAGTAAACTCTAGTTAATAAAAAAGTAACGGTACTTTCTATATAAGTAACAATTTAACCTCATTTCCAAAATGAACAAATAATACAGGCATTGTTGCACCAACAACTGGAAGCAATTCTAAGCTTATCTTGTTAAACTATAAAAATATTCCAATAATTCAAACAATTTTACTACATAAGATAATTATCAGTGAACATGTTGCTGGTAAATGTTGCTCTGTTTGTAACACATTTTACAACATCAGTACAAGCACTAAATTGATTTTTTCTTCTCAATTCTTTCAAATAGTGGTCTATGGTCGCAACAAGAATTACCATCATCCGAAACGGGTTTAACTTATACTTTAGCACGTGCTGGTCTAGATTCATGCCGCAGAGGCCATCATCCAGCACAAGCAGTAACACCAGATTCACATCATCAGCAAATGCAAAGACAAAGTCAGCGTAAATATGCCAATTTCTTTTATTTATTCATTTGTGCTTTCTTTTAAATCTGAAAAGTTTTTTTTTTATTGAACTCTATGCTTATTTGTTTTCTTTCCTCTCCTTATTTCTATAGAATCTTTGTGCTCCTCTGGCAAGACACAATCCACAGCGGTGGCAACACAAAAATTAACTCAACACTGGCCAGCAGCCAAGTTGCAAACGCCGCACCATCAAACACAACCTCTCAGTCAAACACATTCTTCATTGTCCAAACAACCCTCTTCGTCTCACTATCATCATCCACACACTCATCACCATCACAGTCACAATAATAGTCAACAAACTCAACAGCAACAGCCAACCACACAGCATCAATATGTGCCTCAAATACAACACCAGCATCAACATCATCATCAGCATTTAAATAATGAGTGAGTACCTCAGATTTTTATCTAATATTCATTTTTATTTAATTTAATTTGATCGTTTGGTTATAAAATGGCACAATTTCTTTTACATTTACATATGGTAAACTTTTATGAATTACAATGGGTAATCTTTGGCAAATATTTTAAATTCATTACAATAAACTTAATTAAATATTAGATGCTTTTGAATGCTACTATAAACAATTTTGATATTCCTAAAATGATTTGTTAATGGATTATGGTTATAAAATGGTACAATTTATTTTATTATGTATTTACATACATATGTATATATGTATTTATTTATGGTGAACTGTAATGAGTTGCGATAATTCTATGAGGACTAGTGACTGGTAAATCGATTATGATTATGGTCGCAAATGATTTTTTCATGATATGTAGATAGCACACTTCGATTTTTATGGCACGTCACATGAAATGACAAATTTCAAGTGACATGGCATGTCATGTCATATAACGTGATATAACATATAACATTGTATGGTATTACATACATACATATCACTTGACAGGAAGTTACATGGCATGATATGAGACATTTTGTGAAGATTCTTATCGAAATTTTGATCGAAACCGATTACATAGTTACATACACAGGCCCCCATTAACCATAGGGCTAATTGGGCTGCAGCCCAGGGGCGCCAAATAACCAAGACGATACAATTTTGATTTATTTTTTTATCAATTAAAAAAAAAATAATATTTACTTTATATTTAATTTAATGTATATTTAAAATGTGTTTCCCCGAATTATAATTGTTCGTGTTGCTTAGTGTTTTTTTTTCTCAAATACTGCTAATAATGTTTTTGTTTGTTTACTAATTTTGGCAACAGCAGAGCACACATGATAAAGTATGCTAGTCATTTTTTGCTTTGATACTTATATGTATATACATATATAAAGATTATCGAAGAAATTTATCGAATATTAGAATATAAAAATAAAACTTTGTATTAAAGGGCGACAAATTTTATTTAGCCCAGGGCGCTCACATTTGTTAATACGGCCCTGTACATACATACAACTTAGAGAAAAAATATAATTGTGCATATTTACCAAAATTTTAAATTTTTTTTAATATAGTTTTTTATATGATGTCGGCATCCATAATATGGTTAAGTTGTGATTCACATGATTATAACAATCATACATATACAGTGGTGGCCATATAATTAGAAAGGATTTTTCAGCATATATATGTATGCTTTTGTTTATATTATTTTAAAAATTTAGTTCAACATATTAAAACTAATAACTAGAAAAAGTAAAGTAACAAATTATTATCAAGTTTAAAATCAAAAAACATCACAGAATCAGTAATGGTACTGATTCTGGAAAATTAACTTAAAAACCACAAAACGCAATATCAAATTGGTCACATAATTAAAAACTAAAAGATATATGCAAAACACCTTAGTGAGGTTTAAAAAACTGACTTATCCTTTAATATTTTGTTCCAGAACCCTTGTTTTTAACAACAATCGCCAGTCTTTTTGGTAAACTCTTAAGTAAACGCTGGCACGTTTGTAGAGATATGTTTTTTCAGTTTTGTTGCACCAACTGAAACAATTTATCATTATTTCGTCGATTTTTTTGTCCTTTAGGTCTTATTTTACAATTGCCCATAAGTTTTCAATTGAGTTAAGATTTGGAGTTTGGGGTGGCCAGCCAAGAACATCAATATTTTAATCTAAAAGCCAACACTTCACTAAGTGGGAAATGTGCTTTGGGTAATTATAATGCTGGAAAATCTATTGGACGGGCATATTCTCAAAGCAATATTGATGATGATCCATTGTGCCCTGAACTCGTGCAATTGGACCCACACCATGCCAAGAAAAGGCAAAAAAAAAATTGTGTGCAATAGCCGACATTGAAAGTTTTTCATTTTGGTAACACCGCATAATTAAGCGTCTCATTTTTGGAGTACATGACTTGTTGTAGCCCATTTTCGAAACTAAACCGTATCAAAATTATTAGAAGTTAATATATTGTTTAACAAATTATACTCACTTTTTCACAAATATTTAGAAATGTTTAAAAGTTGAAGAAAAAAATACGCGTTTCTAATTAATAATATTTTTATATTTTTTTAATTTTATTTAGAACTCAAAGTGTTGCGCATCAACAACAATGTTGATTGTTTATTCATTGAATAACGGTAAAAACAATTTACAGTGTAGGTCTATAACGAAGCTACACAGCGATCTTATTATATCAAAGCATCATTTCTATGACCACCACTGTATATGATCATAGTAATTATGTATGTAATGTTTGCGGTGATCAGTTTTATGATGAAGGATTACCCCATATAATGTGGTTCTCAACCATAATCAAAGATCCACATATGATGATAAATTAATTCATCATAAACATGATTGCCACAAATACATACACAGTTACTACAATCGTATATATGAATCGTAACCTAATCATATTATGATTACCGCAATCATGTAATAATTACAGTGACCGTGACATTGTTAAAAAATTTGTAAAAATTGTAACATTTTTTCTCGGTGTGCATGTATATTTAATTTATTGCTTTAATTTCTTCGGATAGTTTCTATAATTTGGTTGTGGAATATATTTAAACATAATCTGTACAAAAAATAAAATCGTTTTTGGTGTTTGGTAAAAAAAAATTGACAAAAAACCGAATATATAAACAAATATGTGTGTGTGTGTGTATGTTATAGCCAAAGACAACGTGAATATATTGATGTTCCTTTACCCAAGTCTGTAGTGAAATCTGCAGCTTTAAGAAATGCCAACAGCACTTTGGAAGATGAGGTCAGTAACACCTCACCATTTGTATTGAAATATAATGCCTGTCAGCCTGTAAATAATCTGTAAGTATTTAAAATTACATACAAATATGTATAAACAATGTACAAATATATAAATTAAACTAAATTTAAACAACTGATAATATTTTCGAAGCTCCCCACATTCCTTTGAAACCTCCATGTTTTCATTACACTCCAACGGTCAAGATTCGGGTGTAGATTTTCTCAGCAGCCGTGAGCTGTATGAAACATCACCAGACTCATTTGATTCTCAAGCACGCAAAGGCACTCTCTGTCCGCGTCATGCCAAAGAGCATTTGACTCTGAAACTTAATAAATCGAATTTATTAACAGCAACCAGTAAAATGGATATTAATAATACAGATTCTAGGTAAGTATGTACATATTTTTCACAAGTTCCGCTTGTTACAGTAATAATTTACTTTTGTTTTTTATATTTCTATTTAAAGTGATAACTATGAGGATTCTTTACAAAATGATGATGCATTAGTGGTCACCAATTGTCGCTCACTATGCGATCATCATTTGCAACAGCAGCACCAACACCCGCAACACCACTCACACCATCAAGAATTTTATCAAAATTCCAAATTTGAGAAAAAGTCCTGTGTTCGCCACTCGTTTTCCGGTGTCAAGGATGATTTGATGCAGAGTTCACCACGAATTTCATTGAGATCCCGTGGCCATATTTTACGCAATTCTATGAATGATTTAGAAGAGCGTCTGCACCATTTGGAACAGTCATTTAAAAGACCCTCAGATTATTCTAGCATTAGTAGTAAAAATAAAACTAATTTGAATAATTCATTAAAGTTTTAAAAGCTAGCTTGTAAATTTAGTTGTGTAATATTTTTTGTAGTTAAATTAGTTTTTGTATTTAGAATTTATGTAACTATAACTAGTTAGAGTAAAGTACCTGTTACATAGAGACAAACAAGTGGATGATTTTATTGTAATATATGTAGTTATATTATTTAATGTGGTAATAAAATCATTTGTAATATTTTAAACTATTAGTTGTACATGAAACAAATTTATAAAATAAAAATGATCGTATAAAATCTGTTAAATTTTAACATTAAACCCTCCGATGAGTGACAGTTCTGAACTTCACGGCCGTGTGAAAAGGTCCCTACGGACCTTTCTTGTAAATCATGTTTTTTTTCATATAAAATTTTTTTTGTTTTTATTGTTTATAACTAAATTCTACATACAAAAATATTATAAAAAAGTTTAAAAATTATTGTTGTTGAGCGTGTACTTCTTGTCCCCCGCTCTATGCGCAAGTGTTGCAGCGATGTTAAAGTGTGCTATGTTCTCCGCAAACAGCGTTGCCGCAGCCGAAGCAGTATGCCCGCGTTTTTCGCTGCCGTCCGTACTCAGAATGGCAAAGGCGACATGACGGTCTACTTGACCTAGCCGCAAACGACGGTGCATTGCCTTCAATAGGTCTTGGTAATACCTGAAATGAAAAGAAAAATAAAAAACAAATAAATATATATTCTATTCTTGAACTTGAAGATGTTTTTCTTACCCTGACATCGAATGCTTCCATCGCATTGCGTATCCTTGGATATGAGGTTATATGTTTGTTCAGGGCACGTTCTTCGATATTTGGTGTGGCCAATTGTTTTGTTAGCAGTAACAAGAACGACCGCCGTCTGTCACTCCTTTTTATAGGCTTCATTTCGTTGTAAATCGTAAAAGCAGCCAATGCAGCGACGTCCAGCATATTATAAAACATGGCCAACGGCCATCGTTGTGTTGCTCTTTTGTAGTGGCCGAAGTAGGAGTAATTTCAGTTTGAAAAGGCAAAAAGGTCCCTATGGACCTTCTCACTCATCGGAGGGTTAAAATCAAAATCATACGAAAATTATGTAGATACATTTGTACCTGGTTTATCATCACTGATGTTTGAGAGTAATTCATTATATGTATTTTGTTGCTTTTTATTCTCTTAAAAAGCTCAGCATAATTGTTTGCTTGCGTATAGTTTATTTTGTTGACTAGTTTCCTCTTAAAAAGCTCTGTAAACAAATGTAATCATTAAAGTCGATGAATTGGTTGAGTATAATATTAATTTCCGACCCTATAAAATATACCCTATAAATATATATATATACCCTATAAAATATATATAAAATATATTCTGGAATATTTTTCATAGCGAAAAATTGCCCCAAATGTGTAAATGAAGTTGCTCCCCAAATTTTGTAATTTTTATAAAATATTTCTAAATAGTAAATATTAAAACATGAAATTTTTGGGGTTACAAAAGCAAAATTTCTTGGTCTCTTTTCCATTCTAGGTAGGATATTAGGGTAATTTTTCTTTCCTCTTAAAATGCAAAATTATCCCCAAGAAAAAGTGCATTATAACCCCAATAAAAATTAAATAAGGTCCAAAAATTTCGTGTTTTTGTAGTCAGTGTAATTTTTTGGGATTATTGTTTTTTTTTTTGCCCATTTTTTCTTCAGCTAATATTCGCAGAGTCAGAAATATCACATCCGTTTAGGAAAGCTTCCTAAATTGTTTGTGTTGTGTATAACACAAATGTTTTTCGGTGCTTGTGAAATTCTGCATTCAAAACTTTCATGTTTTGTTTATATCTCAGCGATTTACTTACCGAATTTGCTGATTTTCAATACCAATTTCGAAACAAAAATCAAAATTTTGTGGAAATTAATCTGCCATTTTTAACTGCTTCGTCCAAGCGAAAATGTACTCCACACATTTTCCACAAAGTTATGCCCAAAGTTTCCGAGTTATGCGCATTTGAAAATTAAAATTTTGCCATAACATGGTCCGATTTTTTAAAATATCGGGCAAAACTTTGTGCCGATTTTCCTCAAATTTTGTGTGTTAGTTAAACATCAAAATGTTTAATAATACACGAAAAGCTTCTAAACAATTTCACTTGTAGGTCCATCAATTGGAAATTGCGGAATCCCCATTGTACTGTTGTTGGTAGAACGATCAACGAAAAACATACCACTTTAAAGCTTCGAAAACAATGAAATTTTCTTTTTCAAATGTGACCAACTGCGTTGCTTTCCTTTAGATATAATTTCTTAAGACAAGGGTCACATTCAGTGTTGCCAGTAGATTTTGGTGAAAAAATCAGTATTTCACGGAAACAAAGGGATTTTTTATTCACTATATCGGTTGATTAATCAATGCATATAAAAAACTTCTGCAAGCGAAGTACATTGCAAATAAATTCCAATTGAGTTCGACATAAAACATTTTTGACCAGACAAGTGCTTTTAATTCTGCCACATGATACTTTGTAGCTTCGCAAAATTTTTCTTTAATGGTAACTTGAGATTTTTGTAAACAACCTGCTCGTTCTTGGTGTTTTTTTTTTGTTCTCTGATATTTTATAAGGTCTGCATTTCCAGCACTGACTTTTGAAATGGAGTTGCAAATGTTACAAAATAGTTTATCTTCAAATGCCTGAAATCTACTAATTAACTAATCTAAATTATGTTATATTTGTGTGTATGTTGTTGTTGTACGTAAATCAATTTGCTACTGGTTTATAATGCGTAACTGCCATTTGAAAAGAATGAGTGCAAAATCTGTGATCACCTATATTTTTGGCCAAAAATCAATTTTTCAGGGGAATTTTCAAAAAAAAACTTTAAACCTTAATATCTCGGTAAATAATGGGTTTTTCGAGAAAATAAGCAAAATCTGTGATCACCTATATTTTTGACCAAAAATCAATTTTTCAGGGGAATTTTCAAAAAAAAACTTTAAACCTTAATATCTCGGTAAATAATGGGTTTTTCGAGAAAATAAGCAAAATCTGTGATCACCTATATTTTTGACCAAAAATCAATTTTTCAGGGGAATTTTCAAAAAAAAACTTTAAACCTTAATATCTCGGTAAATAATGGGTTTTTCGAGAAAATAAGCAAAATCTGTGATCACCTATATTTTTGGCCAAAAATCAATTTTTCAGGGGAATTTTCAAAAAAAAACTTTAAACCTTAATATCTCGGTAAATAATGGGTTTTTCGAGAAAATAAGCAAAATCTGTGATCACCTATATTTTTGGCCAAAAATCAATTTTTCAGGGGAATTTTCAAAAAAAACTTTAAACCTTAATATCTCGGTAAATAATGGGGTTTTCGAGAAAATAAGCAAAATCTGTGATCACCTATATTTTTGGCCAAAAATCAATTTTTCAGGGGAATTTTCAAAAAAAACTTTAAACCTTAATATCTCGGTAAATAATGGGTTTTTCGAGAAAATAAGCAAAATCTGTGATCACCTGTATTTTTGACCAAAAATCAATTTTTTAGGGGAATTTTCAAAAAAAAACTTTAAACCTTAATATCTCGGTAAATAATGGGTTTTTCGAGAAAATAAGCAAAATCTGTGATCACCTATATTTTTGACCAAAAATCAATTTTTTAGGGGAATTTTCAAAAAAAAACTTTAAACCTTAATATCTCGGTAAATAATGGGTTTTTCGAAAAAATAAGCAAAATCTGTGATCACCTATATTTTTGACCAAAAATCAATTTTTTAGGGGAATTTTCAAAAAAAAAACTTTAAACCTTAATATCTCGGTAAATAATGGGTTTTTCGAGAAAATAAGCCAAATCTGTGATCACCTATATTTTTGACCAAAAATCAATTTTTTAGGGGAATTTTCAAAAAAAAACTTTAAACCTTAATATCTCGGTAAATAATGGGTTTTTCGAGAAAATAAGCAAAATCTGTGATCACCTATATTTTTGGCCAAAAATCAATTTTTCAGGGGAATTTTCAAAAAAAACTTTAAACCTTAATATCTCGGTAAATAATGGGTTTTTCGAGAAAATAAGCAAAATCTGTGATCACCTATATTTTTGACCAAAAATCAATTTTTCGGGGGAATTTTCAAAAAAAAACTTTAAACCTTAATATCTCGGTAAATAATGGGTTTTTCGAGAAAATAAGCAAAATCTGTGATCACCTATATTTTTGACCAAAAATCAATTTTTTAGGGGAATTTTCAAAAAAAACTTTAAACCTTAATATCTCGGTAAATAATGGGTTTTTCGAGAAAATAAGCAAAATCTGTGATCACCTATATTTTTGGCCAAAAATCAATTTTTCAGGGGAATTTTCAAAAAAAACTTTAAACCTTAATATCTCGGTAAATAATGGGTTTTTCGAGAAAATAAGCAAAATTTGTGATCACCTATATTTTTGGCCAAAAATCAATTTTTCAGGGGAATTTTCAAAAAAAAACTTTAAACCTTAATATCTCGGTAAATAATGGGTTTTTCGAGAAAATAAGCAAAATCTGTGATCACCTATATTTTTGACCAAAAATCGATTTTTTAGGGGAATTTTCAAAAAAAACTTTAAACCTTAATATCTCGGTAAATAATGGGTTTTTCGAGAAAATAAGCAAAATCTGTGATCACCTATATTTTTCACCAAAAATCAATTTTTTAGGGGAATTTTCAAAAAAAACTTTAAACCTTAATATCTCGGTAAATAATGGGTTTTTCGAGAAAATAAGCAAAATCTGTGATCACCTATATTTTTGACCAAAAATCAATTTTTTAGGGGAATTTTCAAAAAAACTTTAAACCTTAATATCTCGGTAAATAATGGGTTTTTCGAGAAAATAAGCAAAATCTGTGATCACCTATATTTTTGACCAAAAATCTATTTTTTAGGGGAATTTTCAAAAAAAAACTTTAAACCTTAAGATCTCGGTAAATAATGGGTTTTTCGAGAAAATAAGCCAAATCTGTGATCACCTATATTTTTGACCAAAAATCAATTTTTTAGGGGAATTTTCAAAAAAAAAACTTTAAACCTTAATATCTCGGTAAATAATGGGTTTTTCGAGAAAATAAGCCAAATCTGTGATCACCTATATTTTTGACCAAAAATCAATTTTTTAGGGGAATTTTCAAAAAAAAACTTTAAACCTTAATATCTCGGTAAATAATGGGTTTTTCGAGAAAATAAGCAAAATCTGTGATCACCTATATTTTTGACCAAAAATCAATTTTTTAGGGGAATTTTCCAAAAAAAATTTAAACCTTAATATCTCGGTAAATAATGGGTTTTTCGAGAAAATAAGCAAAATCTGTGATCACCTATATTTTTGACCAAAAATCAATTTTTCAGGGGAATTTTCAAAAAAAACTTTAAACCTTAATATCTCGGTAAATAATGGGTTTTTCGAGAAAATAAGCAAAATCTGTGATCACCTATATTTTTGACCAAAAATCAATTTTTCAGGGGAATTTTCAAAAAAAAACTTTAAACCTTAATATCTCGGTAAATAATGGGTTTTTCGAGAAAATAAGCAAAATCTGTGATCACCTATATTTTTCACCAAAAATCAATTTTTTAGGGGAATTTTCAAAAAAAAACTTTAAACCTTAATATCTCGGTAAATAATGGGTTTTTCGAGAAAATAAGCAAAATCTGTGATCACCTATATTTTTCACCAAAAATCAATTTTTCAGGGGAATTTTCAAAAAAAAACTTTAAACCTTAATATCTCGGTAAATAATGGGTTTTTCGAGAAAATAAGCAAAATCTGTGATCACCTATATTTTTGACCAAAAATCAATTTTTTAGGGGAATTTTCAAAAAAAACTTTAAACCTTAATATCTCGGTAAATAATGGGTTTTTCGAGAAAATAAGCAAAATCTGTGATCACCTATATTTTTGACCAAAAATCAATTTTTTAGGGGAATTTCCAAAAAAACTTTAAACCTTAATATCTCGGTAAATAATGGGTTTTTCGAGAAAATAAGCAAAATCTGTGATCACCTATATTTTTGACCAAAAATCAATTTTTTAGGGGAATTTTCAAAAAAAAACTTTAAACCTTAATATCTCGGTAAATAATGGGTTTTTCGAGAAAATAAGCAAAATCTGTGATCACCTATATTTTTCACCAAAAATCAATTTTTTAGGGGAATTTTCAAAAAAAAACTTTAAACCTTAATATCTCGGTAAATAATGGGTTTTTCGAGAAAATAAGCAAAATCTGTGATCACCTATATTTTTCACCAAAAATCAATTTTTTAGGGGAATTTTCAAAAAAAAACTTTAAACCTTAATATCTCGGTAAATAATGGGTTTTTCGAAAAATAAGCAAAATCTGTGATCACCTATATTTTTGACCAAAAATCAATTTTTCAGGGGAATTTTCAAAAAAAAACTTTAAACCTTAATATCTCGGTAAATAATGGGTTTTTCGAGAAAATAAGCAAAATCTGTGATCACCTATATTTTTGACCAAAAATCAATTTTTCAGGGGAATTTTCAAAAAAAAACTTTAAACCTTAATATCTCGGTAAATAATGGGTTTTTCGAGAAAATAAGCCAAATCTGTGATCACCTATATTTTTGACCAAAAATCAATTTTTTAGGGGAATTTTCAAAAAAAAACTTTAAACCTTAATATCTCGGTAAATAATGGGTTTTTCGAGAAAATAAGCAAAATCTGTGATCACCTATATTTTTGACCAAAAATCAATTTTTCAGGGGAATTTTCAAAAAAAAACTAAACCTTAATATCTCGGTAAATAATGGGTTTTTCGAGAAAATAAGCCAAATCTGTGATCACCTATATTTTTGACCAAAAATCAATTTTTTAGGGGAATTTTCAAAAAAAAACTTTAAACCTTAATATCTCGGTAAATAATGGGTTTTTCGAGAAAATAAGCAAAATCTGTGATCACCTATATTTTTGACCAAAAATCAATTTTTTAGGGGAATTTTCAAAAAAAAACTTTAAACCTTAATATCTCGGTAAATAATGGGTTTTTCGAGAAAATAAGCAAAATCTGTGATCACCTATATTTTTGACCAAAAATCAATTTTTTAGGGGAATTTTCAAAAAAAAAACTTTAAACCTTAATATCTCGGTAAATAATGGGTTTTTCGAGAAAATAAGCAAAATCTGTGATCACCTATATTTTTGACCAAAAATCAATTTTTTAGGGAAATTTCAAAAAAAAAACTTTAAACCTTAATATCTCGGTAAATAATGGGTTTTTCGAGAAAATAAGCAAAATCTGTGATCACCTATATTTTTGACCAAAAAATCAATTTTTTAGGGGAATTTTCAAAAAAAACTTTAAACCTTAATATCTCGGTAAATAATGGGTTTTTCGAGAAAATAAGCAAAATCTGTGATCACCTATATTTTTGGCTAAAAATCAATTTTTCAGGGGAATTTTCAAAAAAAACTTTAAACCTTAATATCTCGGTAAATAATGGGTTTTTCGAGAAAATAAGCCAAATCTGTGATCACCTATATTTTTGACCAAAAATCAATTTTTTAGGGGAATTTTCAAAAAAAAACTTTAAACCTTAATATCTCGGTAAATAATGGGTTTTTCGAGAAAATAAGCCAAATCTGTGATCACCTATATTTTTGACCAAAAATCAATTTTTTAGGGGAATTTTCAAAAAAAAACTTTAAACCTTAATATCTCGGTAAATAATGGGTTTTTCGAGAAAATAAGCAAAATCTGTGATCACCTATATTTTTGACCAAAAATCAATTTTTTAGGGGAATTTTCCAAAAAAATTTAAACCTTAATATCTCGGTAAATAATGGGTTTTTCGAGAAAATAAGCAAAATCTGTGATCACCTATATTTTTGACCAAAAATCAATTTTTCAGGGGAATTTTCAAAAAAAACTTTAAACCTTAATATCTCGGTAAATAATGGGTTTTTCGAGAAAATAAGCAAAATCTGTGATCACCTATATTTTTGACCAAAAATCAATTTTTCAGGGGAATTTTCAAAAAAAAACTTTAAACCTTAATATCTCGGTAAATAATGGGTTTTTCGAGAAAATAAGCAAAATCTGTGATCACCTATATTTTTCACCAAAAATCAATTTTTTAGGGGAATTTTCAAAAAAAAACTTTAAACCTTAATATCTCGGTAAATAATGGGTTTTTCGAGAAAATAAGCAAAATCTGTGATCACCTATATTTTTGACCAAAAATCAATTTTTCAGGGGAATTTTCAAAAAAAAACTTTAAACCTTAATATCTCGGTAAATAATGGGTTTTTCGAGAAAATAAGCAAAATCTGTGATCACCTATATTTTTGACCAAAAATCAATTTTTTAGGGGAATTTTCAAAAAAAACTTTAAACCTTAATATCTCGGTAAATAATGGGTTTTTCGAGAAAATAAGCAAAATCTGTGATCACCTATATTTTTGACCAAAAATCAATTTTTTAGGGGAATTTTCAAAAAAAAAACTTTAAACCTTAATATCTCGGTAAATAATGGGTTTTTCGAGAAAATAAGCAAAATCTGTGATCACCTA